>CAJFCJ010000016.1:0-600000 GCA_904063045.1 Dimorphilus gyrociliatus | reverse complement strand
CAACGACCGTCTTCGTTAGATTCACCCCCCTCGATGATGATGGGATACGAAACGCCTGTTTGAGACTGCTTTCATTATATAAATATATACAGACATTAATATATACAGTATTTATTTAAGAAAAAAAGAACTTCTACATACAAAATGTATATTTTTTCTTGTTTTTGTTTTTTGTCCTGTAAATACAACGAACTAGTCAAGCGACATCTATTGGTTCTTATAAAAGAGACTTTTTAAATATAAATACCTAATTGTTGGATATCAATATATACATATATATATATATATATATATATATATATATATATATATGTATATATTCAATTATACATAAATAAATTTGCACAGATATTAAACAAATATCATTTTATCATAGAATTCGATAAGAATATAGATGTTAACTGAAATAAGTAATAATCACTTGTCGGAGAACGAAAATCTAACCTTTTCTTGCTAATTATAAGCGTTCCAGACACACGGTTGAAGAGAGAGAGAGAGAAAGAGAAATTTGGAAGAAAACTCAATAAAATTTACTTATTGATGTCTCTTTAAAAAGTATGATGTTATATTTACAGTAAATATTAAAGTCATAATGAGCTAAAAGTTACTTTTATCTTCTAATTGGCATATTTTGTAATCAGAAAAAACGAAGAATGACATAAACGGTCTAATTAACGTCATTTTCTCTTTTTTTTTCCCCAATACAATTGTAAAGAAAAACTCCAAAAAACAAAGTAACTAGATTTATGAATATTAATATATACAAAAGCTAAATGATAATCATAAAGAGAACATTTTCACCTTTCTATTCTTAGTAAGGCATATTTTTAGTAATATTCTGAATTATTAACAAGAAAACACATACTGATATTAAATTAATAACCAGAATTTGTTCTATAATAAAACTTTATTAGTTCTTTAAATTGATTAAATGAATACTATTTAGTAGTATTTTATTATAATTTATATATATTTGGCATATTCAAAAATAGTCTTCTCTCTATAAATTATTTAATCATTGTATTTTAAATAATTCAAGTTTGCCTTTTTAGGTAATAAAAAACAGAATCCACAATTTTACGAATTGTATTTCTATTAACACATTAATAGAATATATTCAGGATATTCTTAGATTTTATCCAACATTTCTCATCCCTCTTTCTATTATCAATTTCCTTTTAATAGGCAACATCTTTGCTCTAAGAATAGTAAATATAAGCTTTGAAGTAGTGTTTTGAATATTTTTATATAGTGAAAGAATTCTATAACTTACAAAAAAATCCTGGAAGCTGACTTCATGAGAATCTACGCAGGAAGAACCGTCAGGACTACATTTTTTGTCACTTGCGCAACAAATTCCACTCTCACAGCATTGCATCTTTAAAAAATACATTTCTTTAATAAAGCTTTTATTTCAGAATTAATTAAGCGTACATTGGCTTCTGGACAGCATAAACAACCTTCATCTACGCAAGCGCAGCAGGTTCCCTGCAAAACTTCGCAAGGATTGTTTGGGAAGCAATCTGGTTAAAAAATAATACTTTGAATATTGATTATTCAGTTAGTTAAAACTCTAATAATTATCTTAATAAAAAAATTAATATTCTTTTCGTATAATTACCAGACTTTTCAGCCACAGAATAAGCAATGAAAGCCAGGATAAAAACTAAGGTAACCTTCATCTTTTCAATTAAAATTTCCCTTTTTTTCTCTAAACGAATTATCTTCCTTGAATTAATTTGGTTAAAAAACCGTTGAATAACATTAATATTCTGTCTGCTAGAAAGAAAAACGCAGCTTCCTTTTTTATATCGTTACATCCTGAAAAAAAAACACATTTCTAAAAGGGAATGAACAGATGTCAAAAGTATTTCCTATAGTCTGTTAAAGTTAAACGAATCGTATATACGTGTGTGTGTGTGTGTTTTTTCTTTCTTTCTTTCTTTAATACTGTTTCTAAAAAGAGAGAGAGAAAAGATAAATCTGAAGAAAAAAGGAAGAAACACTTTGGAATTTTATCTAATTATTAGATATTCTATCTACAAATAGGAAATAACTTTTGAAGTAGAAAGAAAAATTTAAATGTTAAATAAACCGGATGTAAAGTTAAACTATATACATCTATATATATATATATATATTTTTTTATGTATATATGTATGGGTGTATGTTCGTCTATCTAATTTTTGATAAATTAACAGATGTTTAGATTTCTTTGTAATTGTTTTTTTTCCTTTCTTTTTCTTATTGTACTCTCGAATATTTTACATTAGTTTACAAATAACAATTCATTGTAAATTGGTCTTAACAATTATTTAGTCTTTAATATATATATATTTATATATATATATATATGTTCAGAAGTTGCATTATTTCTCCTTCTATAGTACAAAACATCTGTTTTACTGCCTATAAATAGAGTGAAAAATGGAAGAATATACATACATACTCTATTTCACAGACTTAATAATAATAATAATAATAATAACAAAATAGGAACTTAAAAAAGACGCCAAAACATTATTAATAGGAATGAGTTAACTCTTGATTATTAATGGATAAAAATCTACTCTTAGCACGGGTCATATAACAAATTTGCTCTGCTCTTTGATCTTATGCTCAAGAGTCAGAGATTGTAGGAAAGGTATTTTTTAAAAGATTACAAGACTTTCAACGGTTTTTTCTTTCTTTCTCTATATTTTAATATTAACATATCCTGAATGAAATTCGGAATTTTTCCTTCCTATATTCATATCTTAATTCTCATTTTTTTTGTTTATATAGTACCATAAAGGTAACGAAATTCATTAGGATTACTAAAGAAAACTCCTTTCTTCTTTTACTTTCATTTAAGAGACTACTTGACAAAAGACTCCCTTTATATCTTTTATCTTAAAGAGGCAAAAAGATGACAATGAGAAAAGCGTAAAAGTTGAAAAATATTGACAGAGTGAAGTATGCATATATGTTCTATTTTCTTTATATACAATTGATTTCGTTGTTTAACCTATTAATGTTAATATTACTCTTTACTATTCTACATATTTTTATTAATTAATTGGTTTTCTCTGTCTTAGATAAACATATAACTTTATAAAACTACCCGTTTTGCACATACTTATATCGATTTCTTGAAGGAGTTTCAAATATTCAGACCGATAGAGGGAGTATTAATCAATAAAAAAAATGTTAATACTAATTACACAGAAAAAACTGAATGTAATATATTAAACAGAGATTTTATTTAAGTATTCTAAAAATAGACGTTATTTTAGTTCCAAATCCGTAAAGAATATAATTTCCAGAGATTTAAAAGGAAGCGGAAAATAGGGATCCTGTTTTTCAAACTATAAATCGACTTGTGTTTGGTTGTAACTTCAACTCTTACAAAAGTAATTTCCTGGCGGCTTTAGATTGTTTATTTAAAGTAGAATAAATAGTACTTATTCAAAAAAATACTAGTGTATAACCTTAGAACTATGAAATACTATTTAAAGAACAACTAAATGCCTTCAAATGCATATAATTAACTGAATGTTAAATACATCAATCTATCTAAAAATCTAATTTACACATTTTTGAATGAATTACTTTTGAAAGTAGTTTTGAACAATCTATACATTTTCTATTTACTCATTTAATCTTTCTGAACCAATACAATTCTGTAAAATACTGGAAAGAAGATAAGAAAAGAGAGTAAAACGAGGTAAAAAAAATAGTCAAGGATTACTAAAGAAAATTAAGATAACGTACTCCAATATAAAAAAAATATGGAACATGAGGTATCGCCCAACTTCCAGGATTACTATTTCCTGAAGGGAAATAAAAGTCGAAATGATCACGTTCCACACTAGATCAATACTATATGAATAAAGTAGAGAACTTGTTAATTTTAGGATATTTTATTAAGAAAATATTAATAATTAATTAATCTCATTAGTTGGAATAAAATACTTTATTTTCAATAAGTTTGTCGTGAATAGAATAATGAGATATAATAACAATCTCTTTTTAGATTTCATTTTGTATACTGTACAACTCTCTCTCTCTCTCTCTCTCTCTCTCTCTCTCTCTCTCTCTCTACCTATCTTTCTCTCTCTCTCCCTTACACACTCACTCTACTTCCCTCTTCCCTTCCCAATATTTCGTTCGTTTCATTTTCATACGCATTTATTTTTTAATGAGAGAAGTTTAAAGAAAAAGTACGGGAAGATGATTTAGCATATGTTTTCACCATAAAATACCTACGGCTATACGTATACTCAATTAAACTAATTAAAGAAGCAGGTGTCAGGTTGTTTTGGGAGGGAGAAATTCTCAGCTAAAAGGTCAGAAGACATAGTTTAGTAGCTGTCAGGAATGTTTTTAAACGATTTTTTTTAAAAAACATATGAAGGTATTCCTTCTACCGTTGATAATCAGTTAAAAAGGTTAAGATTAATTTATATTAATCATTGATATGCCTTACTCTTTTACCTTGGCCTTTGATTTTAATATACAGTTTCCCATGGTTGGTTAAAAAAAGCAAAAGAAAATAAAAGTCCAACTGTAATAGTTAAACCTAATAATCTCTTACTTTTAAAATCATGAGAAATATCCCTACAAAAGAAACATTAATTAATACGTAATGACTGGACAGAATATAAATATTAATTAATGACGTCACATAGTCTTACATATAAAATTTATGTAGGCCTAAGAGCTCGATAATTTTCTTGTTTAGTTAAATAAGATTCTATTTTGATAAATCTTTTAAAAGTCCCAATAGAGAGAACGTTGTATTAGAGAAGTGATGCTGTGCTATAAAAAAAGTTTCAGTATTTACTGAGAACTAGACATATTATTATATACAATATTTCAATAGTTCCAAGGCACAATATAAAGTGTGAGATGAAAAGAAGTAAAAAGGGAAAAGAGACGGATTGAACGGATGTAGATAAAAGGAGACGAAACTTGTAATAGAAAACATAAAAGCATAAAAATGAAAAATAAGAAAACTATGACTTTTATGTAGAACATTTTCATTCTGAGAGAAATCAATTACCATATGGGTGATTGTTTCCAAGAGAGTAGAGTCGATTACTTCTCTTTCCTCCTTTGCCGGTAAATTGTCAAAAGGATATTTTAGACCGTCTACTAGTCCTAAACTCCAATTATACTTGCTCTTTATCTTTCGCCAAGTCATTTTTCTTTGGTAAAAATAAAGTAAAACTTTAATCTTAATTAGGTTTTCTTATAAAAAAAAGAATATATATCAATGGTTTCGAAAGAATTATTCTGAACTATCTCTTATCCTTTTGTACTATCTTTCCTGCATTAAACTGTTAAAACTCTTATTTTTCCTGTCGTGTAGTTCATTCCAGTCAGATTTCTCCTGGGTAGTTCAAACGGTATTGCTACACAGTCTTTGTGTACATTGACATTGATGTTTTTGGAAAAGTCTAGGGAAGGGTTCACCAGAAATGAGAGCTTCCCAATGGGAAATGAAAATGCCTAGACCTTCGTAGGCGGCATAACGAGGTTTACAAAGACCAGCTGTGTTTCCTTTTAAAGCCTAAGGTGAACTAAGATTCCAGTCATTAACTAATAACATATGTAAATGGGTTATTACAGAATAATTTCCATAAATGGCACTTTTTAAATTAATAAAGGAATATCAATTGTCCTATTTGAAAGAGGTGGACAGTGACATCTATTTATGCGCTGTTCCTATCACCCTCTTCTTATCAATCATTGATCAACTTCAAATTGTTTATCTAGTCTAAACTTTCGGTTGGTTTCTCCATAGTATTATTTACACTTTCTATCATTATATTTAAAATGTATAGAATTAAACAAATTTGTTTATCCTACAAAGAGAAAAGGGGGAGAGGAATAAAACAAGAGAATAAGTGAAAAGAGAAATTCAGAAACATCGATTTTTTTTGTATTAATTAAAGTAAAGTAGGCAATTGATATCCATTAAGCTTTCTTCATTTCCGAACTTTCTTGATAAATAATAGTCGTTAAGGAAGAAATTTTTCGAACAAAAAAGTTAAAAGAAGGAAGGGAAGAAGAGGGGGGAAGGAAAGAGAACTAAAGAAAGAATGAAAAAATAAATCTATACACTACAGAACTTAAATACAATTGAACAATCAAGTAGTTGAGGAGTATCATTGATTTTCTTCTTCTATTCTCATTCTTTACCTTTTATGTAATCTTAAAATTTTCTGAAAAGCTTCCTTAAATTGTTTGTTATTTCTTCCATAAATGACAGCGTTTAAACCAGAATTAATAAAACTTAGTAATAAAGTTGATTGAGATAGCATGCTAAATATAGATGTTTCACGAGATATGAATACTCTTATACCAGTAAAAGCTAAATAAGGCAACCAGCATAGGTAAAAAATGCCAATTATTCTTGCAAAGACTTTAGCAGCTTTCAAATTATGTTTCGTTGTGCTACTCATACAGGACACGTCCATTATTGCAATACGACGATGTTGTCGATTAGATATTTGAAAGATTTTGATATAACAATATGTAACGATAACAAATACAATTGACAATTTAATTAGTAAAGCCATAAGATATGATGTTGGATAAATAACGCTAAATTTACAAATACCTTCCCATTTTGCAGCGCTATTGAAATAACTTAACAAACTAAATGAAAATAGTCCAACGTAAATCCAAATTATTACTGATATTACAATATACTTCCGCGAAGTGTTAAATCTCTCGTATAGGAATGGATCACGTATTAGCATGTATCTATCTATTGCTAAGCATAGTAGATTTGCTAGAGAAACGCCAGTTGGTAGGATAACACTTGCGAAACTGGCTGAACATAGAGAAATAGAATTTGATGAAACGTTCATATATTGAACAATAATATAAAATGGTATTGTAAACGATCCAACTAACAAATCGGCCACAGCTAAAGATGCAACAAACACTCCAGCAGCAGTTTGTAATTGTTCAAATTTCTTGATAGCAATAATTACTAATGAATTGCCAAATATTATCGGAATTATTAAAACGAGGCTACAAATTGAGAATATTATATTAAATTCAGTATTATTTAATGGTACATATTCATCCATAATAGTATTGTCTAGCGATGTCAAACCATTCTCTTTTCACAATGAAAATAGATCAGATTGAATAATTTATTCATAATACTTTAATTATTTAGTTCCAGTCTCCACTCATTCAGGAAAAAGAACAGATTGCAAGAGCCTTTTTTTTTTGCATCCACTTCAGGAAGATCTTAGTTATTAATGCAAAAATTACTCATGTCATTAGCAAGATTCGATAATATTGTAAGCAATAACAAAAACAATATACTTTTACTTCTAAAAACAGTGAATGCATTAAATCCTACTTTGCCATGAAAAAGAGTAATGACTGTGTTTTTCTTTTACCTGATTATTCGCCTCATTATGATCCTATAATGACATATTTTTAATACAATTCATTCTCTTTTTTTTCTTATTATCTCTTTCTATCCCCTACTTCCCTCTCTCTCTCTCTTTTCTATCTCTCACTCTCCATCCCTCCCTCCACTCGTCTCTTTCTATATTTTCTCCACCTATCTTGTCACTGTTAGTTCTCTATTATGTTATTCTCTAATCTCCCTTAGTCAAAACATGTGTACTTTTGTCTTTTTCTTCGCATTAGCTTATTATTATTTAAATTAAAACTAATCTTCTAAAAATCACTATTATTAACATTGATTTTTTTATACCACGTGACTGGTAATTTAGTAAGAATATCATTAAGAAAAAAAATCTATTCGGTCTTTTGTTGTTGCTTCGTGTAATTCTGTTGCTTTTTCTCGGAAAAATCTTTCCAGGCAAGAATAGTCCTATACGGGATGTAATTGATATAGGAGAACATGAAAGGATCAGCAACGATTTAATAAAAAAAGAAACTCTCTAACTTCACTAGGATTTTAAATCCAAAGATATTAACTAATTCATTTATATTGTCGATATTTCAATACATTATCGCTACCCTGTTCATAATAATGCATTCAGCTAGTTTTTCAATCAGACCATATTAGCGGTATGTATTAGTATCAGAATCATTTTATTTTTATATCCTCGTGATATATTTTGTGAAAAAGTATAAAAAGAAATTTTCTCATTTATATACCTTGGAAATAAATGCTTAATGCGCATTATCCTTAGAATACTTAAGAGAAAAGAGACAGAAAGAGAGAGAGAACAAAGAAAGAAACACATAGAAATTTGCCAACTAAACGAAAAATGAAATTCTTTCAGTTATTATTCGCTATTTGAACAGGTAAGATACAGTAAATAATTATGAAAAACAACTGTATCTTTTAGCTTATCTTCTCATGTTTAATAGAAAAAAATATTTAAATGGAGTATTATAAACATTAGAGTATTGTTAATTTTCCAATTGTTTATTTAATTAAACTAAACTATTATTAATATAATTCAACAATGAATGAAGAGAAGGTTACATGTTCAATTAAAACATTCTTTTCTTAATTGTCATTTCCTAACATCGCTGTTTAAGTGTTAAGTAAAGGACTATAAGCATCATCAAGCAAAATGTATTTTTATTCAATTGAATAGCAAATGACAAAACACGTATCAAAGACTTTTCATATTTTTCGTATCTCCCCTAACGTCTAAATGTATAATCCATAGAGAAATAAGATGAAGATTAAAAGAACTTGTTTTGCAAGACCAAGTTTGAAAAAAACACCATGTGTTTAAAATGGCTTTGATAATCTCTCTTCCTTCTCTTAGAAAAAATCGATAAGGGAAACCTTATAGCTGTATACTCCAATATCTGAAATATTAATCTAAGTCAGATGATTGATGCTTAGAGATTATAGTGTTCGAACGGACAAATATATCATCATTTTTAATAAATCGACAGGGATAGGGAAAGAGTGACACAGAAGCTACAACTCCAGAACCTGAAAGTGAAGAATCAAAAGCTCCATCTGCAAAACCAGAAATGAGTGACACAGAAGCTACAACTCCAGAACCTAAAAGTGATGAAACAGAAGCTCCATCTGAAAAACCAGAAATCAGTGACACAGAAACTGCCATTCCTGAACCAGGAAGTAATGAAACTAAAGCTCCATCTGCAAAATCAGAAATGATTGACACAGAAACTGCCACTTCACAACCAGAAAGAACTGCAACAGCAACTCCCACCCCAGAATCAGTGACTACGACTGTGTTAATCCCAGTACGATATTAACTACTATTTCAACAGAAAGAAATGTTGTAACAAAGGCAACTAATATCAAGGAACCTGTTGAAGATGGTGCTGTAGAGAATGGTAAAATATTCGTTGAAGGTGGTGATATCCAGCGTAAGTCTAAACCATTAAGAGAAATTAACAATGATAACACATATAATTTATATAAAAATATTTATACAAGGCCAACATGATTTAAGTATATAACAAAGTGTTTAAATTAGTTGATGGTGAAGGGATTGTCTTTTATTTAGACTAGACATGAGACAGATAGTGTTTTTATATTCAGTCCTTATTTTGATACAATACTTTAGTATACAAAGTAAAATATTAATTAATTATTACTAATGTTATTGAATAAATTCTAATTGTTGATATAGCAATTTAAGAAACCAATTGAAAGTACTTTTTACATAGGAATTTATAATAAATCAATATAACAATTAGAAATTATCCATAATACTAAAGAATCTTATCAATAGAAATGTAATGTTTCGAGTTAAATAGATGCTGAAGTAACGGATGAACTGGACAATGAATTACTACTCCAAGAGTTGGATCGTCGAAATGTGAAAAGATCGCCATGTTAGATAAAACAACTCTTCTATTTTCATTAATAATATCAAAGCTACTCTTTTCATAACAGATGACGTTCCGGGATATGATAGATATCCTAATAGAGATTATTATGGATTCGATATTCAGAAATTCGAAAATACAGACAGACATAGTTGTGCGGAAGAATGCAACGAACTGTCAGAATGCAAGGCATTCGTTTTCAATAAGATAAATACTTGTTTTATAAAGACTAGAGGAAGTACAAGCGGTGCGCCATACATGAAGAATAACTTTGGAGAATTATTTATTAAAAGAACTGGTAGTTAATTGAATATTTCATGAATTCATTAATGAAAATATTACTATACAATCAACAGACGAAATTATTGGCTATACTCATTATCCAAAAATGGATTATAATTTACACGACATTAGAAAATTAGTAAATTCTAATCCGCATGACTGTGCGGATGAATGTAATGATGAGCCGAAATGTAAAGGAATTGTCTTTAACATTTACACTAAATACTGCTATCTTAAACACGACGCTAAGCCGGAAGGAGAATACTTTATTAAAAATCACGCTGGACAATTATATATAAAAGATAATATATGTAATTTATTAAATATCTTCATATGTCATCAGTTTAATTGCTCTTTTTAATATTCATTAGATGACGATGATGAATCCAGTGATTAAAACATTTTTTTTAAATAAATCAAATTGCATCCAGTAAGATCATTTGAAGACTGGCGAAAAGACGATTTGGAACTACAATGTAAATCTATAGCTAAACTTTTTTCCTTGAATTTTGAATAATACAGTTAAACACAAAAATTTTTCAGCCAATATGAACTTTGTTAGTCATTAGAAATGTCATCAATTTCAAAGAAACCAGCGCTCATTAAAAATATATAAAGAATTATCCTCTGATATTATTTGAAAAGTATCTAAATTTATCCGTCTATCATTTTAAACAGCTTTAAGTCACATCTTAAGTGACTTTCGATTGCAAGTGTCTAAATCTTCCTTCTATCTTCCATGAAAGACTCTTAAAATAAAGATAATACTCTTTTCTGGACATCTCATTTTCAATATATCATGTTCACAAACTGTTTTCATTCTTCTACTTCTCCTAAAATGCCTAGCTGTCTTTTTTTGCTTCAAATGTTTAATTCCGTTCACAATATCTTCAAACTTCAGACCAACAATCAGTTTCATCAAACGTGAACAAACAAAAGCGATAGAAAAACTTGATTTTTTTGAAATATTTGTTTTATCTGTAAAAAACAGGATGTTTTTGGTTTTTCTATGTTTAAAATTTCTTCTGGTTTGTTTAATTCTTTCAGTTTTGAAGATTCAACTGCTTTAGTTGGTTCTTCTGGTTTATTGGCTTCCTTCGGTTTAGTTAGTTCTTCTGGTTTTAAAGTTTCCTCTGATTTAATGGGTTCTTTGGGTATTGCTGATTCTTCTGGTTAAAAGGTCATATTTCATTTTTTACATAAGAGTCTGTTATCATTTTCTAGTCGAGTATTTACATTAAATATTTATTCGAAGTTAAGTGCATTACTCCTTTTTATAAACTTTTAAAAATGTTATCAATATAAATAAGAATAATGATGAAAAAAGAGGGTTTTGCTGCATTATCAACAATATTTTGGGAAATAACATAAACAAACGTGTACAAAATATCTTTAAAACTATTAAATTTAATTACTAATTAAATAAGATCAATGTTTTAGAATTGATTGTCATTTTAATTGGTAATCTATAACATTATATATGAATAGTACATTGTATGCTTTAAATCTTGACAACGTAGCTATTAAAACATTTGTCTAAATACTTTCTGATAGTGTATAATGAAAAAGCTCTTTATATTTACCTTTTCATCTTATATGTTACACAAAGTAATATATATTTATGAATATTGTAATAAAGAATATATTAATATACTGAATAATTCAATTCGAAATAATAACAAATTAAATAAATAGCCTTAAAGGAGGTCTGTATTAAAAATATTAAGAATTCTTTGTTTTTTGATAAAATACGTTCAAACTTTAATCTCATTTTCACATTTTTATATCTTCTCCTTAAGCTTTTGCCCTAATATAAAAGTCTGTATCTGGATTTTCTTTAAAGTTTTCACCATAGGTTCTAGCTACACTCTTTAAGCAACATTTTTGCACCATTGTAACAAATACAAATCCTTGACATTTTACAGAACTTTTACATAAAGCACCGCAATCTTCCCTGTCAATTTCGTGAAATGTTTCAAAACTCTTTCCGCAAAAATCTCTACCTTCGTAACGGTTAAATCCATCAACATCATCTAATGAATATTAAAAAGAGCAATTAAACTGATGACATATGAAGATATTTAATAAATTACATATACTATCTTTTATATATAATTGTCCAGCGTGATTGTTAAGAAAGTATTTTCCTTCCGGTTTAGCTTCGTGTTTAAGATAGCAATATTTATTGTAAATGTTAAAGACAATTCCTTTACATTTCGGCTCATCATTACATTCATCCGCACAGTCATGCGGATTAGAATTTACTAATTTTCTAATGTCGTGTAAATTATAATCCATTTTTGGATAATGAGTATAGCCAATAATTTCGTCTGTTGATTGTATAGTAATATTTTCATTAATGAATTCATGAAATATTCAATTAACTACCAGTTCTTTTAATAAATAATTCTCCAAAGTTATTCTTCATGTATGGCGCACCGCTTGTACTTCCTCTAGTCTTTATAAAACAAGTATTTATCTTATTGAAAACGAATGCCTTGCATTCTGACAGTTCGTTGCATTCTTCCGCACAACTATGTCTGTCTGTATTTTCGAATTTCTGAATATCGAATCCATAATAATCTCTATTAGGATATCTATCATATCCCGGAACGTCATCTGTTATGAAAAGAGTAGCTTTGATATTATTAATGAAAATAGAAGAGTTGTTTTATCTAACATGGCGATCTTTTCACATTTCGACGATCCAACTCTTGGAGTAGTAATTCATTGTCCAGTTCATCCGTTACTTCAGCATCTATTTAACTCGAAACATTACATTTCTATTGATAAGATTCTTTAGTATTATGGATAATTTCTAATTGTTATATTGATTTATTATAAATTCCTATGTAAAAAGTACTTTCAATTGGTTTCTTAAATTGCTATATCAACAATTAGAATTTATTCAATAACATTAGTAATAATTAATTAATATTTTACTTTGTATACTAAAGTATTGTATCAAAATAAGGACTGAATATAAAAACACTATCTGTCTCATATCTAGTCTAAATAAAAGACAATCCCTTCACCATCAACTAATTTAAACACTTTGTTATATACTTAAATGATGATGGCCTTGTATAAATATTTTTATATAAATTATATGTTTTATCATTGTTAATTTCTCTTAATGGTTTAGACCTACGCTGTATTGAATAGTGTTTCTAGATTGTTTATTCATACTATTCAATTACTTTCTGCAATAACAGTACTAACAACTATTTACTCTATTAATCTGTAGATAAAAGGGTAGACTGTGTTTTTTTTTATTATTATTGCTAAAGGTATAAGAATGTGTTATATTATATTTGTAATTATTATTATTATAGGATAGTACTATAATTATCCATACCTAAATATAGTACTTTATAATTTGTCAGATAAAATAATTAATCAACTACTTTAATAAACTAATTACTAAAAATATTGTTAATTGTTATTAGGTTGATAAAGCGTTAAAATAATTATGTTCTAATCATCTAACTTCCTTATTTATTCACCTTTAAAAAGAGCTACATATTGAACAAATGTACTTTGACTGCTTGTTCTAAACTCTCTCTCTCTCACTCTCTGTCCTTTCTCAGCTCCTACCTACTACCTTATCTGTCATTGATAAAATTTCTTCTATTTTTCAATAGTAGAAATAATTGAACGCTAAATTCATTTTTAATAATTGCATTTTGTATTAATAAATATGTGATGGTTAACAATAAATTGAAGAAGTACAATAGATTGAAAATTCGTCAAAAACTTCTAACTTAATTCTTTGTATATGACCAAGACCTAAAATTTCCTGGCATTTTCATAGAATCCTTATTGCATTTGCTTTGAACACAATAATTTGGCTTGAATATATCAGTTCGGATTCTTCCACACGAGTATACATCTCCGCAAGCAACACATTGGTGTTGGGATTCTTTACCACATTGACATCCTTTGTTCTTGCAACAAGCGCAATCCTTACGAGTTTTATCAAAGCTGCATTCACATCCACTAAGTGATTTTGTCCAGGCGTCTACTTCGTCTTTTGGTAATGCTCTTGGGTTTCCACATTCATCTGGATGATCACATCTGACACATTGATGTTTGTAATTAGCACATTGACAGCCACCTGGATTGCAGCAGGCACATCTCTTTTTATTTTGATCTTTTTCTCCTACACAAGGGCACCCAGTAATATTCTTTGTCCATTCATCTTCTCTCAAAACTCTCAACAAATTGGGATCATCTTCTCTTCTGAATCCATAAAACTCGACTTTCAGAGCAGGACTGTTTTCCCATTCGACTGGCATAATTTTCAACCACCTTGTGGATAAAACTTGCCCTGTCTCTTGCGTAAAATCAATCAGCTTTGATGAAGTTCCATCAGAATTTCCTGCTTTATCCTTAAGCAAATGTTGGAATTCATCACCATTAATAGACACAAAGAGATTAAATTTAGATATCCATCTATTAGAACCATCGCCAGACATTTTCATGCTAGTGATATCAACAATACTACCAAAATCAATAGCAATAGCTGGCTGTCTATCTTTTCGTTTAGGAATCCATGACTTTCCATCGGGTCTCACTTCGGTTTTCGAATGTCCACGTCTCGAACTAGACACATATATGTCATCGTCAGCAACAACAGTATTTCCCATTCCTAAAGGTTTTGAAGGCTGACGATGGATATCACCACCTTCAACAAATATTTCACCCTTCTCGACAGCACCATCTTCAGCAGGATCATTGATATTAGTTGCCTTTGTTACAACAATTCTTTCTGTTGAAATAGTAGTTTCTATCGTACGGGGAGTAGCAGTTTCCGATGGGATAAACGCAGTCGCAGTCTCTGGTTCTGGCGTGGCAGTTTCTGTGTCACTCATTTCTGGTTTTGCAGATGGAGCTTCTGTTTCATCACTTTCCGGTGCTGGAGTAGTAGCTTCTGTGTCACTCACTTCTGGTTTGGCTGATGGAGCTTCTGTTGCAGTACTTTTGGGTTTTGCATTTGGAACTTCTGTTTCATCACTTTCGGGTGCTGGAGTGGCAGTTTCTGTGTCACTCACTTCTGGTTTTGCAGATGGAGCTTCTGTTGCAGTACTTTCGGGTTTTCCATTTGGAACTTCTGTTTCATCACTTTCGGGTGCTGGAGTTGTAGCTTCTGTTTCAGTACTTTCTGGTTTTGCAGATGGAACTTCTGTTTCATCACTTTCCGGTGCTGGAGTTGTAGCTTCTGTGTCACTCACTTCTGGTTTTTCAGATGAAGCTTCTGTTTCAGTACTTTCTGGTTTTGCTGATGGAGCTTCTGTTTCATCACTTTTGGGTGCTGGAGTTGTAGCTTCTGTGTCACTGATTTCTGGTTTTTCAGATGGAGCTTCTGTTTCAGTACTTTCTGGTTTTGCATTTGGAACTTCTGTTTCATCACTTTCTGGTGCTGGAGTTGTAGCTTCTGTGTCACTGATTTCTGGTTTTTCAGATGGAGCTTCTGTTTCAGTACTTTCTGGTTTTGCAGATGGAACTTCTGTTTCATCACTTTCCGGTGCTGGAGTTGTAGCTTCTGTGTCACTCACTTCTGGTTTTTCAGATGGAGCTTCTGTTTCAGTACTTTCTGGTTTTGCATTTGGAACTTCTGTTTCATCACTTTCTGGTGCTGGAGTTGTAGCTTCTGTGTCACTGATTTCTGGTTTTTTAGATGGAGCTTCTGTTTCAGTACTTTCTGGTTTTGCAGATGGAGCTTCTGTTTCATCACTTTCTGGTGCTGGAGTTGTAGCTTCTGTGTCACTGATTTCTGGTTTTTCAGATGGAGCTTCTGTTTCAGTACTTTCTGGTTTTGCAGATGGAACTTCTGTTTCATCACTTTCCGGTGCTGGAGTTGTAGCTTCTGTGTCACTCACTTCTGGTTTTTCAGATGAAGCTTCTGTTTCAGTACTTTCTGGTTTTGCTGATGGAGCTTCTGTTTCATCACTTTCGGGTGCTGGAGTTCTAGCTTCTGTGCCACTCACTTCTGGTTTTTCAGATGGAGCTTCTGTTTCAGTACTTTCTGGTTTTGCAGATGGAACTTCTGTTTCATCACTTTCCGGTGCTGGAGTTGTACCTTCTGTGCCACTCACTTCTGGTTTTTCAGATGGAGCTTCTGTTTCAGTACTTTCTGGTTTTGCAGATGGAACTTCTGTTTCATCACTTTCCGGTGCTGGAGTTCTAGCTTCTGTGTCACTGATTTCTGGTTTTTCAGATGGAGCTTCTGTTTCAGTACTTTCTGGTTTTGCAGATGGAACTTCTGTTTCATCACTTTCCGGTGCTGGAGTTGTAGCTTCTGTGTCACTGATTTCTGGTTTTTCAGATGGAGCTTCTGTTTCAGTACTTTCTGGTTTTGCAGATGGAACTTCTGTTTCATCACTTTCCGGTGCTGGAGTTGTAGCTTCTGTGTCACTGATTTCTGGTTTTTCAGATGGAGCTTCTGTTTCAGTACTTTCTGGTTTTGCAGATGGAACTTCTGTTTCATCACTTTCCGGTGCTGGAGTTGTAGCTTCTGTGTCACTCACTTCTGGTTTTTCAGATGAAGCTTCTGTTTCAGTACTTTCTGGTTTTGCTGATGGAGCTTCTGTTTCATCACTTTCGGGTGCTGGAGTTCTAGCTTCTGTGCCACTCACTTCTGGTTTTTCAGATGGAGCTTCTGTTTCAGTACTTTCTGGTTTTGCAGATGGAACTTCTGTTTCATCACTTTCCGGTGCTGGAGTTGTACCTTCTGTGCCACTCACTTCTGGTTTTTCAGATGGAGCTTCTGTTTCAGTACTTTCTGGTTTTGCAGATGGAGCTTCTGTTTCATCACTTTCGGGTGCTGGAGTTCTAGCTTCTGTGCCACTCACTTCTGGTTTTTCAGATGGAGCTTCTGTTTCAGTACTTTCTGGTTTTGCAGATGGAACTTCTGTTTCATCACTTTCCGGTGCTGGAGTTGTACCTTCTGTGCCACTCACTTCTGGTTTTTCAGATGGAGCTTCTGTTTCAGTACTTTCTGGTTTTGCAGATGGAGCTTCTGTTTCATCACTTTCGGGTGCTGGAGTTGTAGCTTCTGTGTCACTGATTTCTGGTTTTTCAGATGGAGCTTCTGTTTCAGTACTTTCGGGGTTTTCAGATGGAGCTTCTGTTTCAGTAGTTTCTGTTTCAGGAGTGGTAGCTTCTGTTTCAGCACTTTCTGGTTTTGAAGTGGCAGTTTCTGTTGGTGTACTTTGGGGTTTTGCAGATGGAGCTTCAGTTTCAGTACTCTCTGGTTCTAGAGTGGATGTTTCTGTTTCTCTACTGTTTGGTTCTGGAGAGGTAGTTTTTGTTGTACTTTCTGCTGATGGAGTAGTAGCTTTCGTCGTGGTAGCTTCTGTTGTTGGCATGGGAGTAGTTGTAGGTCTGGCAGCTAATATTAAATATTTTTTATTAATATGTATTTTTTATGACGCTATTCTAATTATTACCACTTATTTTACGAAGATAAAAATCTCTATCTGAATGTCTTTTAAATTGAGGTCCGGAAGCTTTACCAGCGTGCTTCAATAAACAATTTCTATTTTCTATATTATAGACAAATGATACACATCTTGGTTCTTGATCACATTTACGACCGCAGCGCCTTCTATTTAAGTTACGGAATGTTCTAATATTATTGCCACGGTAATATCTTCTTGGATATCGCTCATAGTTTGGAAGATTACCTAAATTGACAAAAATTTATTATTTAAAAAGATTTTACTTTAAATTTAATATGTCCCTACGAGATGATTGTTTAATATATAAGTCCCCATCGACAGTATTTCTAAACTTAGGTCCTCTGGATTCTCCTCGATTTTTGATATAGCAATTTCGATTTTCAATGTTGTAAACGAATGCTACACAAGCGCTTTTTCTATTGCATCTTCTTCCGCAAGACTGTCTAGTAGATTTTGAATATTTTTTAATATCGAATCCGGGATAATCCTTTCCGATATATCTCACGTAATGACGGACAACTCCTGTATAAAAGGTTTAATATTAAATGTTATTTTTGAAGAATCCATTGCTTACGAGATGATCTCTTAATGAAAAGTTCCCCATGGTTATTAGTCTTAACGTTTGATCCTCTGGATTCTCCTCGATTTTTGATATAGCAATTTCGACTTTCAATGTTGTAAACGAATGCTACACAAGCGCTGTTTCTATTGCATCTTCTTCCGCAAGACTGTCTATTGGATTTTGAATATTTTCCAATATTGAATCCTGGGTAACCCTTTGCTACATATCTCGCATAATGGGACACAACACCTGTATAAAAGGTTTAATATTAAATGTTATTTTTGGAGAATCCATTGCTTACGAGATGATCTCTTAATGAAAAGTTCCACATGGTTATTAGTCTTAACGTTTGATCCTCTTAATTCTCCTCGATTTTTGATATAGCAATTTCGACTTTCAATATTGTAAACGAATGCTACACAAGCGCTGTTTCTATTGCATCTTCTTCCGCAAGACTGTCTAGTGGATTTTGAATATTTTCCAATATCGAATCCTGGGTAACCCTTTGCTACATATCTCGCATAATGGGACACAACACCTGTTTAAAAGGTTTAATATTAAATGTTATTTTTGGAGAATCCATTGCTTACGAGATGATCTCTTAATAAAAAGTTCTCCATGGTTATTAGTCTTAACGTTTGATCCTCTTGATTCTCCTCGATTTTTGATATAGCAATTTCGATTTTCAACGTTGTAAACAAATGCTACACAAGCGCTGTTTCTATTGCATATTCTTCCGCAAGACTGTCTAGTAGATTTTGAATATTTTCCAATATCAAATCCGGGAAAATCCTTTGGTACATATCTCGCGTAACGGGGGACAGCTCCTGTTTAAAAGGTTTAATATTAAATGTTTTTTTGTGGAGAATCTATTACTTACGAGATGATCTCTTGATAAAAAGTTCTCCATATTTACTAGTCTTAAAGTTTGATCCTCTTGATTCTCCTTGAAACTTAATAAAACAGTTTCTATTGACAATATTATAGACAAATGCTACACATGTTTGACTTTTATCGCACTGTTTACTGCAAGCATATCTATTGTAGTTTCTGAACCTGGCGATATCAAATAGTGCATAATCTTTTCTTGCATGTCTATTATATCCGGAAATGGCACCTTTATAAAAAAGTTTAATTTAATAACACCTTATGAATATTTATAATAATATACTTTCATACCATTAATAATGAAAAGTTCTGCTTTGATGTTGCGTTTAAAGTTTTTACCTCTTGCCAATGCATAACGTTTGATTTGGCACAATCGGTTGTTCTTACGGAATACAAAAGCTACACAGCGGATATTCTGATGACAATGGTTTGCGCAAGCTTGTCTATTTGAATTTCCAAAGTTCTTAATGGTATTATGTAAATATTCTCTTCCGACATATCGTGTAAATCCATGGATTTGAGCTTTGAAAGAAAGAATTTAGACAATGAAATTCTAATGAATATAGTATATATATATAGGTTATAGCATACTATTTAAAATGAAAAGTTCTCCATTTCTAGCAGGTTTAAAATTGGGTCCAGAGGTTTTTACTTGTCTCTTTAGCCAACATCCAGTCCTGTTATATTGGAATCCAGCACAATTTGATAGGCCAAGACATGCCGTGGCACATTGTTGTTTGGTTGCTCTCTTAATATCTTTAATATCATAACCAGGAAAATCTTTCCTAGGGTAGCGTGAAAAACCGGAAACGGATTCTAGGTTAAAAAGAGAAAAGTTTGATAATATTCTGGAAGAGTATAGACCTCTTTGAATGTTCTCACCTGATTTCTTATAAACTTCACCAAATTTAGAAGTCGTAAACATTGGTCCAGTGGTCTTCAGTTCTCTTTTTATCCAACAATCTCCCTTATCAACATTGTAAACAAATCCAACGCAAGCGATATGAGCATTACAAGCCTTTCTACAAGATTGTCTGTTCGATCTACTGTAGTGTTTTAGGTTGTGACCTTGATAATCTCTTCCAATGAATTTATGATAGCCTCGAACGTTGTCTATTCAAAAATTAAAATGAAATTAGTTAAAATAAATAACATTCTAAAATCTTACATGAAGACTTCCTTATAAATAGATCATTGTTGTTATTTTTAGTAAAACGACGTCCCTTATTTTCTCCACTATCCAAGAGATAACAACGGAAATTCACAAAATTAAAGACGAATGATCCACAATCTGGATTTCCATTGCATTTAACTGCGCAACTAGCTCTATTTAATTTGTTATATCTTCCAATTTGTCGTGTAGAGAAAGTTTTTAATGGATATCTCTTATAGCCTGATATTTCACCTATTTTTTAAAACAAAAATTCATTCTACTTTGTTACTTTTCTCATTCTACTTAAATACAAACGTGAGATTTTTCTTATGTAAAGATCTGCTCTTTTATTATTAGCAAATCTAGATCCTCTGGCTTCTCCTTCGTACTTAACAAAGCATTTTCGATTGACGATGTTGAAAACAAAAGCAACGCAGTTTGATCTTCGACGACATTCCAGAGCGCAAGCCTGTCTGTTGGATTTACGGAATGATTTTATATCGAATCCTCCATAATCCTTTCTTGGATAACGACTGAAGCCTAAGGGATTACCTGAAAAAGATTAATAGATTTGTTTATAATTCATATGTTCATATAAAGTTTTAAATTTTCGTACGAGTTGATTTCCTGATGTATAGATCTCCATATTTACTATTAGCAAATCTAGGTCCTCGAGATTCTGCTTCGTATTTAATAAAGCAGTTTCTATTGGCAACATTATAAACAAAACCAACACAGTTATTTTGTAAACGACAGTTCTGAGCGCAAGTTTGTCTATTGGAGTTGGGGAATGATCTTAGATCATGTCCACCATAATCCTTTCTTGGGTAACGACGAAAGTCTGAGACATAACCTAAAAATTATTAATAGATTTGATTATAATTCAGTAAGAAGTTCATTTTGCAAGTTAGGACTTACGGGAAGATGTCTTGATAAAGAGTTCTCCAGCGACACTTTTTATGAATCGTGTACCTCTTGTTTCTCCCACAGATTTCAAGTGACAATTTCTATTTTGAACATTGTAGACAAATGCTACGCATAGAGAATTTGTATTACATTCCTCTGCGCAAGCATATCTATTATAATTGGGAAAAGATCTTAGAGCAAAACCTGTATACTCTCTTCTAGGATGACGTGCATATCCAGCAATGTTATCTGTATAGAATGTAAATTTAATAATGTTATAATGAACATTAGATAAAGATTCTCTACTAACTATTCATAATGAAAAGTTCACTATTGGCATTCCTTACAAAATTTCTTCCGCGTGGTTCTCCTTTCTTCTTTAGATAGCATTTCCTAGTTTGGATATTGAATACAAAGGCAGTACATTGTTTATTACGATGACAATGATCTCCGCAAGCTTGTCTGTTTGAGTTTGTAAATTTTCTGATATCAGACTTTCTATAATCTCTTCTTGGATATTGTCTATAGCCATGAACAAGATCTGGATTGATAGAAAAGATAATTTTGATGTATTTGATAAAAATTGATTAGCTAAAATATACCATTCTCTATGAAAAGTTCTCCATCCACATGATCTTTAAAGTTTGGTCCTGACGATTGTGCTTGTCTTTTAATCCAACACATACTAGTTTTAGTATTGAACACAAAGCCGATACAAGCAGTATTTCTATTACAATGAGTACCGCAAGTTTGTCTGTTTGTTTTTGGGAAATTTCTAATATCGGAACCGGGATAATCTTTTCTTTCGTATCTAGTATAACCGGAAACTGAGTCTAGAATGAGAAAAAGTAGAAGATTAACTAATTTAATAATGAATATTATATTAAAAGCTCTTACTTTCTCTAATGAAAAGTTCGCCATCTCTACTATTAACAAAGTTTGATCCTGATGATTTTCCTCGGTTTTTAATAAAGCAATTACGATTTGCAGTATTATAGACAAAGGCTACACAATGTATATTGCTTTCGCAATATTGAGCACAAAGTTGAATGGTTGATTTCTTGTAATGTTTCAAATCGTGACCTGGAAAATCCTTTTGAGGGAATCGAGTAAAGCCAGAAGTAAGATCTGTAAAACAGAAAATTACTTTGAAATATTCAACAAAAAAGTTACAAATTAGTTAAGTACGTTTCTTAAGATAAACTTCTGCAAGAGAATTTGTCCTTGAACTTGGTCCATATGTTTTAATTTCTCCTTTAAGCTCACATCTTCTGTTTCCAAGTTTAAAGACAAAACCGTAACAATTTGGCATTCTATTGCACAATCTCCTGCAAGATCTTCTGTTGGAGTTTGGTAATACTCTTAAGTTGTGTCGAAGATAAGCCTTTCCAGGGTAGCGTACATATCCAGAAAGTTCAGCTGGAAATGAATAAGACAGCATGAGTATATTTCATTTTTATTGAATAATCATTAAACTAACTCTTCATAATGTAAAGGATTCCAGTTTTCATTGCTTTAAAATTTCTTCCTTTATCAGCAACTTTCCATTTAATCCAACATCTTCTAGTGGTTATTTCATATTCAAAACCCATACATCTGCCGTTATCTTCACACTTTGCTTTACATAAAGCTGGACTAGAATCTTCATAGTGTTGCAAATCGTATCCAGGATAATCCTTTTTCATGTGATATTTATAATGTGATACTGGAACTAATAAAAAAACGGTATTATTTGATTATTTAAAATAATTTTCTTCCATTAACGCTTACTTGTAACTTGTTTCATATAAAGAACATAGCGGTTGTTCTTCTTGTAGTATGGATCCAACAGTTTTGCTTGTGATTTTAACCAACAAGATCTTTGACTAGATTGATATACAAAACCAAGGCATTGTCTACTGTTTGCACATACAAAACCACAGAGTTGAGGACTAGAGTTCACTAAACGTTTAATATTGTGTCCTTTATAGAGCGAATTAGAATATTTGGTAAATCTATGTACGTTGTCTAAAAGATAAAGTTGAAAAGTTAATGATTTTCAAATAATAAATAGAAAGAAAAACACTTACAAGTGATTGGTCTGATATAAACTGCACCATCTACGTTGTCTCTAAATGAATGTCCACTGAATTTTACAGCGCTTTTCAGACAGCAACGCTTAGATGCGATCAAGAATGAAATACCTTGACAAGCCAATAATTTATTACATTCATGAGCACAAGCTTGTGGCAGTTTTCCATTGTAGCATTTTATATTGAAACCTGAATATATTTTTCTAGGAGAACTTTCATAAGTAGGAACTCTCACTGCAAAATAAAACATTAGATTATTTATCATTCGCAAGGAATTTTAATAGAATCGTACAATTAACAATTTTCTTGTAAGTTACGCCGTGTCGTACTGATCTAAAGTTTGATCCACTAGTTCTAATTCTCTTCTTCAGCCAACAATTTCTATTATGAAAATTGTAAACGAAACCTTTACACTTTGCATTGAAATCGCATCGGGCAGAGCATGATACTGGACTGGAATTTCTTAATACTTTAATGTCAGATCCTGTAGAATCTTTGAAATCAAATTTTGTATAACCACTAACGGATACTGAAAAATCATAAGTAAAGAATTATTGACTTATTAAAAACATGTAATAATATATTAACCTGTTATTCTCTTTATGTACAAAATGTTACGAGATGATCTTTTATAATTAGATCCCGTTGTCAACGCTTGAGACTTGAGCCAGCATTGTCTTGTACTATGTTGATAAACAACTCCTTTACATGTACTATTAAGATTACAATCATGGCCGCAAAGTTGAGGATTGGAATATGGAATGAGTTTAATATCATGACCGACATAGTCCCTTTCGCTAATCTTGTTGTATCCCCTTATATTAACTGTTGAATGATAGATATTACGGTATGCAAAAGATATACTTGTTCTATTATACTTACAGTTAAAGTTTTTCATAAAAAGAGCAGTATTGTAATTATTATTGACGTTTGATCCTGAAAAGGCTACGTAAAATTTTGTACAGCATCTTTTTATAGGCCACTGGTAGGCTATTCCCTGGCATTTCAATTCAGCGCTGCAGCGGTTAGCACAAGCTATTGGTGATACATTTGCGTAACAGTGAAGATCGTGTCCTCGGATAGTTTTGCCTAATTCACGACGATAACCAGAAATAGTGACTGTAAAAAGTCTAATGTAGAGAACTCCAGTAGACAGATTTTTTACATTTCTATCATTTGACCGTGCTTTTGATTTTACCCAACATCTTCGTGTTGTGTATTGGTATAAGAATCCTGTGCAACCTGATGCTTGGTCACATTTTAAACCACATTCTTGAGGATTAGATTTCTCGTGCATACGAATGTCATATCCTGGATAATCTTTACCCTGAATCTGTCTATATCCTTGAACGGCATCTGCATACAATTAAGTGATTGTAGGTTTATAGTAAAGGATTACTAGAATACTTTAACTTACATTGTGGATGTTTGAGGTATAACACTGCAGTTGAATGGCTTTTGTAAGATGATCCAAGAGTTCTAGCTTCACGTTTTATCCAACAGGTTTTTGTATTAGGTATAACTACGAAACCTTGACAACGAGATTTGCTATTGCAAAAAGTAGCACATTGGTGAATATTGTAGTTGGGAATTCGACGAATATCGTGGCCAGTATAATCCTTGCCATCGAATTTTGCATATCCTCTGATGTTACCTTTAAAGTGAAAGCAGGTTTAAATAACAATTGAATGTTTGATTTGGATTACATACCAGCGAGACAAACGAATGAAGCCTCCAAATACTTAAAGATTCCACGACAGGGATCGCCAAAGATACCATTTGAGGCGCGAATACTACAACTTGTTTTTCCATTACAAGCTACTACGACTTTATGAACAGATTTTCTGGATTTACAGTGACCAGCCATGATTTTTTGTCCTTTTTTTGATACATGTTTGTTATTTCCACATGTTGTCATATCTCCTCTGGCTCTACCATATAATGCATGATGAACTTGAATGACTGAGCCCTGTGGGCATGATAAGCGAAGTTTTTGATGCTCACAAACTCGTCTCCAGTGTTGCCCTTTTGTTATGAAAGTTTAAAAGTATGACTTAATTAATTGAATAAATAGCTAACTAACTTGGTCTGCATATATATCCAATCATTAAAAATTTATAAATTCCTCGGCAAGGATCTCCAAACACACTATTAGTTGCCCTAATACTGCATGAAGATTTTCCATTACAGTGTCTTCGTGCCTGGAACATTGAAGATCGTGCTCCACAATGAGCTTTTTTCACTCTTTTGATCACGGAACGGGAGCGCAAGTTAGAATTGGAACACGTATGCAAATCATATCTTGGTCTTCCATATTGGGCTTGGTTTATAGAAATGACTGTGCCTTCAGGACACGCTATCTGCATAGTCGAAGATTCGCATGCATTCTTGAAGGTTAGACCACCTAAAACGAATAGAAAATTTCATAAATATCTTTTTACCATTGAATGAAAATGAACAACTTACAAGCAGACGATATGAATACTACGAGTAAAGCAAGAGAGCAAGTCACAAAGACTGTTCTCATGGTTACAGGTAACTGATTGAATGGTTATCAGCCACCGGAATGAATTTTCATTCCAGTTTTCCGAGCTTATATACAAGTGTAGAAATAGCTGAACAAGCTTTATCTGTGTATAAGAGTCAATTCAATAAGAATATTCCCATAATTATTGAAATTAAACAAACATCACTTTAAAAAGAGAAAAACGTCTATAAAGACTTTTTTATTATATATGAAATTCTCTTTTATATTAATTCAATATTTAATCTTTGTAATTCTGTTCATTCATTTCAAAGTCTAGAAAGAGAAGTTGTGTAAATATTTGTTGAAGAAACAGCTTCGTAATTTTTAGCATCGTTCAAAAATTATTTGAAAAGTAGCAAGAGATATCAGCTAAGTAAAATTAATTTATTACAAACTAATTATTAATTCATTATCTTTGTATTGAATATTGAAAAATATCGTTTCAATTCTATACATAATTTACTTTATGATCTATTCTCTAACAGCTTTTGGTTTTATTCGGCCATCTCTTTTCAAAATTTTCTCATAAACAGCATCCAGAACAAAATCAGGTAGGTGAGATGCTAAAAATGTTAAAAATTTCGCATCCCCGCCAACAACGTAGCGACTTTTTGGGAATTTGGCTGTTGTTGCATGAACGTAGGCGTTTATTACAGGGCTAAGATCCGATTTACAATTGTCCTTGATGAATTGTCTTCCACTTTGAATCCCTAATGGTGTAAGTTAATGAATTCATTTTAATTAAAAGTTATTATCTTATATTTACAGTCTTCCAAGAAATCTCTACCATACATTTCTTGCATCTCCTTCGGTTGAATGTTGAATTGTTTATAGGCGTACTTTTCAAAATCAACGATATTAGTTAAAAAGTATCCAGGTTCAATGGTATGAACAGATACATTCCAAATCGCCATTTCCCGTCTGAATTAACGGAATTCTTGGTAATAATTATACAGTATGTAGCTATTTTTATCTTAAATATTAACTTAGTTCCGTGATTATTTTTAGAATGAAATGGTAAGAATATCTATACCTTAAAGAATCTGTAAAACCTTCTACAGCAAATTTGGAAACAACGTATGGTCCAACATACGGTTGACCGCATCTACCCAACATACTTGCCATATTAACAACTCTACCCTTTGCCTTTTTAATTAATGGTAGTAATTTAATTGTCATATTTATAACGCCTAACGTATTAACTTCGAAAAGTTTTCTAAAATCATCTCCATTTAGCCATTCAGTTGGACCGCAAACTGTAGCTATACCTGCATTATTAATAATAGCCCAAAGACCTTTATCCTCTCCAATAATTTTAACAACATCTTCAAAACAATTATTAATACTTTCCTCGTTTGTTACGTCTAAACAAATTGCCTTTATTCCTTTATTATTTAGGAAATCAGCACCTTCTTTAGTCAAACAACAACCTATTACGCCAACATTCATATCATTTAACTGAAGAGCTGTAATTTTACCAAAACCTCTATCACATCCAGTAATTAATACCCATTTATCTTTTAAATTGCTTATAACCAATGATCTAGCAAATTTTAATAAACCCACAAGGATAATTATCAAAATAACTGTTAGAATTATTAAGTATAACATTCTATATGCTTTAAAATGACAGTAAGTTGTAAAATGAATATTAAACTTGATCTTTCAATACTGTTTAGGTTTAGGCCTTTTTCTTGCGACACTTTTCTTTCATAAGGCATACATATCTGACTGATAATACGATAAGTAATTAGCATATTTTAGTTTTGTTTTTTTAAAAAAAAAATGTATAAATAAAATCATCGATTTTATTATTTCTATAACTTCTTTAACCATTTGGAGTTTTTTATATCAAAGATGTAAAGTAAAAGAAACAAGTATCACTTGTTCAAACAATTTTAAAAGTTTTTATGGGAAAATAAGGCGTTAAATTATAGTTTTTCCTATATATAAATAGCAAATAAATGTAAGATTTTCAATAGATATTTGCCATATTTTTTTAATATTTATTCTTACATTCTTTCGTGATGTTTTAGAGTTGTTTTCAATGAAAAAATATCAATATTAAGTGAATATTTGTATTCAGCATTACGTAACCTAAATTCAATATATTTTTAATTAGTTATATAAGATGGAAAATACCATAAATTTTTATATCTTATAATTAAAATATTGTTATTTCCTTTGTATCTAAA
Organism: Dimorphilus gyrociliatus; assembly: GCA_904063045.1. NCBI lineage: Eukaryota > Metazoa > Annelida > Polychaeta > Dinophilidae > Dimorphilus > Dimorphilus gyrociliatus. Next base: position 572,145 of record CAJFCJ010000016.1, on the reverse strand, counting down.
CTAGATCAAGCACATATAGAAATATTGTTATATGTACTATATATATATATATTATAATAAGCTTGTTTAGTGCAAACATCTATAAAAAGACACTAATAAAAAAAGGGATTAATATATTCGTTAAAAAGTTAAAGATTACTCTTGAATATCATATTTTCATTTGATTTGAATTTTGCTATTTTTTCAACAATTGCGCAATGATCTGAAAATTGCATTTTAACAGCAATACAATGCGGTATCTTATCAATAATTATAGCTGGAAATTTTATACAATCTCGATTAATTAGATTGAGTTTTAAAGCAAGTTCTTTAAATTCATGATTATTAATTGTTGTTTGGTGAAAAATTGATAAAACCAACGGTTTTCTTGGTAAAATTTTCTCATAATTCAATATGTATAGGAGATGATGATATAGATGAATAAATGAAATATCTAAAGAACCAAAACCATAGAATTCAAGGTCATATCGTATCTTATCCTCTAGTATGTATACTGCACCAACACTCATACTTAATTGCTAAGTTTTGTTGAAAATGATAAAAAAAAGACAAATTTCATTAAGTTAATTAATTAATTTCATTAATTGTTGTTTACCTTATCCTTAGAAATAAGAAAACAGCAATTTCCTCTCTCCAATAGCGTTTCTAAAGTATCTTTGTTTATTGGTAGAGGCTCCATATGATATTGGATAAAATTAAATGGAAATAGATTCTTCCTTATTTCAGGATGAAATTCCAGTATTTCGTAGGGTAAATCATCAATTTTGTAAATTCTTTTACATTCGTACTTTCCAATTATTTTATTATTGAGATAATCGTTAAAATTTCCGCTATTCACCTGATTCCTTAATTCGTCCAAGTAATTTACGCATACAGCATTAATATTCTTTATTTTGTTTTTTTAAAAAAAAAAGAAAGAATATATTAAGAAGTAAGTAAAATACTGTATATACAGTAGAATAAATACAGTTGGAAATTAATTATATACCGTATAACCTTGAATACGGCCAGGTTTCTTTTTCGTCTTAATTAAATTTTCCCATAAATCAACGCTTTGAGTTATAAATCCAATTTCGGCAATATTTTGATATTTCATCCTTACATTTAACATTGTAAACCTTCTTAGACTACCAAAAATACCAAACTTGCGAAAATTTTCATGAGTTCTAGCGTGGCAATAGCTAACAAACGTTTGACATTTTGATACAATAGCGCAATCAAACGCTACTATCTATATAAAATATTAATTAAAGTTATTACTACTAAAAAGTAAATAACAAAGAAAACCTTGACCTTATCACCAGACAAACAAACAGTACAAACAGTAAAAGGATTTTTAATTAATTTTCCAAATTCGTATGAAATGCTATCTAATCCTTGATAATATGATCCTAAAGCCAAAACATCATATTCATCTTGACTTGTAGCTCTTCTAAAATGAATACATAAATCGTTCATGCTCTTCTCTTCCATAATCTTGGATTTTGACTTTGTAAATCGTGTTGATATTCAATCTATCTATTGTTGAAATTCTCTTATCGTTTTATATTAGAATAGATAACAGTTTTTAGCGCTACCCATTAAAAAATAAAAGAAAGCTATCTTGTATGTAACAGTTACAATAAATCAGTTGATCTAAACAATAAATCTTGCTTTTATTTTCAATTTAACCGCCAAAATATGAAGATTCATTTAAAAAAACTATTTAAAATTACACTAATTTATATTACTTTTACATTTTATAAACATTTTGGAATGTTAAAACATCTCTATTTATTTCTTTTTATTTCAATTTCACTATATACAGTATAAATAACGTGTTGAAAATAAATAAAATGAAAAGAAACGACACCTGGTGTTTAATAATTTATTTAGAATTCTTTTTAAAAAAAAAAAGTAATCTTTCTTATCTAATTATACAATTGAGAAATTACTAATTATTTAAATTTTCAACAAGGGATATGATAATTCAATTGAAAAAAACAGGTGAATAGCCCAATAACGAGGGATAGAACAACATAAATATACACAGTGTCAAAATGTTGTGATCTTCTTAATATTTATTTCGAACAGCTGCCAAATTTTTCTCTTTTAAAAATTATTTATTTGTATCTTTCTAAATCTCTCTTCTTCCCTTATTCGACATTTTGTCTTTTAAAACTGGTTGTTTAAAGTGTTTTTTTTTGTTCTTTTCTTTCTTTTTGAAAACAGACACACACGTACACACGCTCTCTCTCTCTCTCTCTCTCTCTCTCTCTCTCTCCTTAGTCGATCTTACTTCTTATACCACTGTTTATTCATTTATTTAAAAAAAAAGAAAGAAGTTTTCTAAAACTTTAATACAAGTTTCTTTTATCTTCTTTTTTATTATGTTAAAAGAAGGAAAAAATTACAAAAAGAAGAAATGAACCACTTTCAATAAGATATTGTAGCTTTTTCTTAATGTATCTATTATTATATTGGGATTTTTTTTCCTTCTTTTCTACGGCAAGAACGATTAGCAAACAGAGTTTTGTAACAATCAAAAATGGCACATTTTTGCAGACCAAAACAAATAAACAAAAGAGAAAATAGTAAAATTTTTCAAACAAGATTACTTTTCTTCTTTGACAGTTTATTCCATAATTGACAGGGTTCTGTTTTAAAATCGTTCCAACTCATATCGTAATTATTTGGGCCAATTAATTTCATATAGTGAACGGATCCGTGCGCGTGAACTTTTTCCCAGTGTGTTAAAGGGGGGAAACGATTAGGATTTCTGTTTGTATTCGATTAGAATAAGCGTAAATAATGGTATATTGATATTTATAATTACCCAGTTTTTGCAAAATTTCCCCAATAATTCATGATATGTTCTGAAAATTTCCTATCATCGTCGTTAAAGTTTTTCGAGCGATTAAATGGCCAACCAAATATAAATTGAATTTCTGCACCGTGTATAACGCCCATCCAAGGAGGCCAGGCTTCGTTTGACACTCTATAATGCATTTCATAAAAGTAGACGTCATTTCCAGCCTGAGCGTATTTATTAGCCCAAAATTTGGGTCCGCATTTAAACAGTCGATCTCCTGTTAAATCGTCAATGGCATCTCTATTAGCAGCTTTATCTGAGATATTTTTAGGTCTGTAAAATCGTTCGGCCTCTTTCCAGGTATCTATATGTATTTAGAAAAACATATACATATATATACAATATCTAAAAGAGAAGAAAATTAGAAAAAATCAACAGATGGCGCTTTAACCAACACCTGTAAGCTGTTTACACAGCTTAAGCAATGTTTGTGAATTCTTTCTAAAATTTTATTGCCAGAAAGAAGACAACATTATTTAGAAACAAATTCTAAAATTTGGCCTAAAAAGCAGATTTCCTTAATTTGGGATCAAAAATAAACAAAAACCTCTCACCTCCATGTAAATCCCATAGTGCAAGCTTAACGTTTTTCTTATAAGTTTCGTAATCGATTTCGCTTGAATTGTACTTAAAAAAGCCTAAAAGTGTATAAACTATCCAAAAAGTTCCTTCGTTTATATTTGTGCCTACAATAAGGCTTTTATTCTGGTAAAGTCCATTCACTAGAGTATCGTAACCGTCCCTTTTTATGAATTTTCCATCAAGATACGGAGCGAATGGAATATAGAAAAATTTCATTTCCATCCACATCTTATCGTTTAGGAAATCGGCGTCTTTGAAACGAAGACAAACTTTTAAATGAGCGTCATTCTTACAACCGATAATCTTGAGAAATTTCTCTGTTTTTGCAATCGCCTGCTCTTTAGTTAAAATCGCCCAATAGCAGTTGGGCGCACCACTTTGCATAATAGCCCTTTTGAAATATTTCGCCGAACCAGGTAATGAGAGATGCAGACCTACTGAAACGCTGCCAGCACTCTCACCAAAAATCGTTACCTCGTTAGGATCACCACCAAATGATGCAATGTTTTCGTGAACCCACTTTAGAGCTAATTGCTGATCCTTTAAGCCAAAATTACCACTAATTCGATCGTCACCCGTTGTTAGAAAGCCAAAAGGTCCGAGTCGATAATTAAATGATACAACAATAACTTTTTGAGAATCAGCTAAAACTTTTCCATCATAAACTTCCAATTGCGAACTACCGCTATAATATCCTCCTCCATATATCCATACCATAACAGGTAATTTAGCATTTTCGATTGAGGTAGTTTCCGGTTGCCATACGTTTAAATATAAGCAATCTTCGTTCATTCTATTCGATGGATTCCACATGTTAGAACCAACGAAAGAACCGAAAGTCTTATCAATGTAACAAACGCAGGAGTTGCCATGCTCAAAAGCATCTAGTACGCCTATTGTCAAATGTAACGACTTAGTAAATTTAATTAGTAAATAAATAGCCTAATAATTTTACAGTCTACAATTAAATAGCACAATTTCTACCGAGCGAAAAATAACAGACCAAGAATACGAAGAATAAGAAAAGATGATGATGATGATGATGATGATGATGATGATGATGATAGCGGCGATGAGAAGGACAAAAAGAAGAGGGAAAAGAAAATGGAGAGAGTAAGAAATAGAAGACAAAAATAATAGAAAAGAAAAGGGGGAAGCATTGGTGGGTGGTAAGAAGGTGGAAAGGGTAAAAAGAAAATCGAAAAAAAAGTAACGAACTAGGGGGTAGAGAAGAGGCGGTGGAAGAGATCGACTTTTTTTTCCATTCTTTCTATATTGACAGGGTCAAGTGTACCTTTTGTAAGAATATATTATAAACTTGTTGATATCTTACACTATATAAGTAGGAGAAATTTTGAATAAATATAATTATGCCACCATCTCTACTCCGCCTATTTTCGCTATAGAAATTTCTAATTTATTATTATTACTTTTGTCATTTTTCCTTTCCGCTCCTTAATCTTACCGCTTGCTAACGTTCTCTTAAAAATAAGTTTCGTTTTAATTGTCTTCTTTTCACCTTCTCTCAATACTATTCTTGTTCGCACCTTTGGTGTATTTTTTTCTTTTCTTATATCCCACCTTTTCCCTTTACAATTCCGCCTTCCCGTCGACCCCCTACCTTGAAAACATAACAATCTTCATCCCTCTCCCCTCAGTTGTTTTATTTATCAAAAGATTGCGTAATCGAATGAATTTTTTTAAATATTGTTCTAATTGAGATTCTACCTGTTCTCTATATGCTCAATGAATTAATCCTAATTATACCCTAGTATCAATATTTGTTTACAGATTAAACAAGTCTTAATATTTATAGGTAAAGAAACTAAGCCTATAAACTTTTATTACAAATAATAAGCCTATGTAAGCTTAGTTATAGTGTTAGTTTAAAGACTGTTTCACCATATTATTCGCTACAGGATGATAAAATTTATACTGTAAAAAGAATCATTAATTAATTTAATATTCAAAATAAACAATCTGGAGAGAAGTAGGCCTATTTCTATGTTATAAATAGTACTTATACTGTATATATATATATATATATATATATATAACTGTGTGTATGGCAAACTTTATTAAAGAATCTAAAAGAGGAATAAAGTACAACTGTTGTTTGTTTGCTTGTTTGTTTGATTGGTTGGTCGGTTGGTTGGTTGGTTGGTTGGTTGGTTGTTTAGTTCGCTCGTTATATTTATGAAACCATTTAAACTATCGTTAAATAATTAATTAATGATTTCTCTTTATTGATAATAAAAGGGAGAAAGTGAAAAGATTTCGCACCGATTCATGTTTTTTTCACCTTTTTCTTCCTTTTACAATCAGCTTATGTAAACCTTTTTATAAATATATAAATAGGTCATACTATTAGATATAGGTTAAAGGAAGAGTGTAAAAGAATAGCGTACAGTAAATGAATTATTATTACTACTGTTATATATATAGTAAATATATTAATATTGTATGCAACGATATACTAACCGTTCCAATTCTCTGGTGGAACTGGATCGGAAAATCTTAAATCTCCAATTGGTGGTTTAGCGTACGGAATGCCTAAATATTCAATAACATTCCCTCCTAAGTTGGATTTTGTTAATTTTCCCCGTAAAGAGCCAGTTTTTATATGAACATCTTTAAATTCATTCCTGATATTCTCTACAAATAAATTTTAATGATTAAATTAGTGAAGAAAGACTGCAAAACGTACAAAAACAATTAAAAGTGTTAAAAGGAAAGTAACTGTGCTGGAATAAGTTCTTTTAAAATATAATTCCTCTTCTTAAGTAATAAAACTTTTGGATAATTAATTAGTTAATTTAAAAAGGAAATGAGAGACATAAATATAAAATCCTTTTAAAAACTTACTGGTACTTTTCCTTAGGGTTACGTAGAGTATAACTGCCAAAAAAATGGCCAAGACAAAAGCGGTAAGAACTAGAATTTTTGATTTAATACCAAATTTCTTCTTTTTCCGCTCTTCTTCTGGTCTAGTTAAAACAATAAATAAACAAGTTTCATAGGCTTAAATCGTTTAATAGGCCACTTTATACGCTTGGCATTTTGGATTTTACCCAAGGGATGGCTAAGTTTGACCAAGTGCAAACAAAAACATAGGCTTAATTCTAAAGAAACTATAATATTTTCCATCTTTAAACTATATATTTTAATTTTATTGGTACCCCCCACTGAAATTAAACGATTTTTTAATTACATCTACCTAAACTAGACTTACAATTGGCTTGAATTAGGTCTATACAAAATTCACGTACTTAAAATGATTAATGACTTGATCGAAATTTGATAATACTTACACGTATGTTACTGTAAATTGTTCGTTAGCCATTTGTTCCTTGTTCAAGTATTGAAATCCCCAAATTCTACATATTTCCTTTTATAGAAAATAAAGAAAAATGTTCTTATATATATATATACACTAACATAAGTATATATAGCATAAACTAAAAAATCGTTTTCTTTACTAAAAGAAAACGAAATTAGATGAAAATCGTTTCTTTTTTTTGTTAAAATATAGATTTTTTATTCTTTTTATTTAATTTTACATTTAAAAAATGATTACATTTATTTATATAGTTTATCAGTAATATTTTCATTAATTTCTCTTTTGTAGATTAATATGAATATATTATATATAAATACTTGTATTTAAAAAGTTCAAATAAACACTATTATATCAATTTTTGTTTTATTACATGAAAACTATTAATTAATTTATTAGGTTTTTCATTTTACTCACTCATACACGCACTCAAAAAATGCACAGACTTTCTCTCTCTCCCTTTTTTCTCTCTCTTTTCCCCCTTCTCTCTCTCTCTCTCTCTCTCTCTTTCTTTTCCGTTTTTTTTCACTTGCTCAAGACTTCACTCATCCTCACTCTTTTCCTTTCTATCTATCTATCTATCTCTTTCACCTTCTATCTATCTTTCCTTCTTTCACCTACCTCTTTTTCTTTTAATCGTACATATAGTAATGTTCACTTTTCTTTACTCTCCTTTCCCCTTGTTTTTCTCTATTCTTCGTTCTTTCTCTCTCTCTCTCTCTCTCTCTCTCTCTCTCTCTCTTTCTCTCCTTCTCACTACTCTTAAACTCTTTTTATCTCAATCTCTTGTCTAATTAAATAACTACAAGTCAAGTACAACATTTCAATTGAAACAAATACCTTTTTCCTCTTTTTTAAGCAGATATATAGATATAAATAAAGCGTAAAAGTATCCGAGAAGGGATAAAAACGTAATTTTTTCTGTTTTTTTTATTTTACTTCTGCTAAACTCTTCTTATGCAGTTGCACACATCAATTTTACGAGCAGATAAATGGGCTCCGTTATTTTCAGATTTGAGCGCCATCTAGTAAGAAGTTTTGTTCAATTTCTCTATTTGTCATATTTTTTAAAAACCGATAGCGTCAGTGAATTTAGAGTTTTCACATTAACATTAAATGGAGAGGCTTAGAGAGAGAAAGATAGAAAGAAGGAGAGAGGGAAAGAAGAGAGGAAGGAGAAAAAGTATAAAAGAAGAGAAAGTTGTTAAAATTTTATGAATTAATAAAATTAAAGTAAAAAAAAAAAGAAAGAAAGAAAGAAGAAAAAAAGAAAGAAAAGTCTGATATTGTTTGAATTTATTCTTTATTGAATGAGAAATTTCCAGTTTTTGACAGATAATAATCGATATTATCAGCAGGGTTAAATTTTACTGTATTAAGTGATTCACTATAATAGTAAAATTTTCAATGCAATTACTTAGGTATATATTCTATAAATTTGTATATTTCTATTGTCATAAATAGCATTTAGATAAACTTTGAATTATATATATACTATATGACATATTTAGGACAAATTTCCTCTTCATTACATTGGGTGAATTGTGGCCTATATTAACATCTATTAGATAATAATCGGCATTTTTAAGAGTTCAAATACATTACCCCTGGCTCTGGGCTGTAAAGTTTAACAAACTCTAACTTTTACGTGCCTCGTACGCACTAGAAATATAATACGGTTGTGTACGAACATCTTCTAACGTTTATTAATAAACAGATAGAAAAAGAGGGAAAGACATAAAGAGCAAAAGAGCGAAAGAGCAAAAGAGGGCGAAACTTTACAGTGTTTTGATAAAGAAATGAACCATTTTAGATTCTCATAACTCTTTTTATTGATATTTCCTTGCTAAAATGCTAAAGAAACATTAAATATAAAACTTATTTACATTTGGGAAAAGTTTGATATTCGAATTAATTGACATATTCCTCCTTTGCTTTTTCTTCCACACCCTTCAACTACTAAGGTTACTTCGCATCGGTCTAGATACGGCCCAGATAGTGCAAAGCAATCAAATATAACGACAAGGATATTAATCATCATACTCTAAAATACCTTAATGCTAATCCAATAGTAAAGATTAATTATCAAAACGATCACAGATTTTATCTCTTTGTTAGAAATTCTGATTACTAGCTGTTATAAGGGAATAGTTTTTCTCAGTGTTGGAGAGAAGGTGAATGAACGAGCTTGGTAAAAAGAGAAGGAGAGAGAGAGAGAGAGAGAGAGAGAGAGAAAGGGGGAGGGGGAGAAGATGGATAGATAGATATAGATAGATAGACATACGGAGAATAGAGAGCAAGAGAGAGGGAGAAAAAGAAAAAAATTGAGAAAAGAATTGTAGAAGGAATAGTTTATTCCTTTATAGTTATTTATTAAATTATTGCTTATAACCCAAATCGAGATAATCCTCTTCTACGGATTAAGTATATTATATAATTATGTTCCTTTGAACGAAATCAGTGCATATAGTAATCGTGACAGAGTGCGTACGTTAACGGTTTGTGCTTGTGCCCATGTAGTTATAAACCGTATGTGAGTTTATGCTAAAATTTATTCAGTGCTAAATTCTTTCAACTTTTATATAAAAAGCCATGTTAAAAAGAGTTAAATAAATTTTAGCAATGAAAGAATTCTTTAAGATAAGAATTCAATTCTCTCGTATACTCGACATTACGAAGGAAAAAGGCTTACTTTTTTCTTCTTTCTCTTTTTCTTTCATTCATATTTCCGCTCTAGACTAATCGGATTTAGGAAACTTTTACAGTAATACAGTATTACATTGCAATAGATATTCTTAATGCTATTTAACTATGATATATGGAATGTCCATATTGTATGTATATAACAACTCAATTCCTATAGTTAAAGTTTACATACCTTTCTTTTTCTACCTTTTCGTTTGTTTCTCGCTCTTCTTACTCTTCTGCTCCTCCTCTTTTTATTAATATGTGCCATCTTGTTATTTATAGGAAAAAACTGTGTATAAAGTATATATATATATATAATATAAACAATATATAGATAATATTATATTTACGACACTCATTTATTTATTAACGAATATAATAGTTTGAGAATGTTTCTTGTATATACAGTATATTTACATATTTAAGTCAATAAATACGCAATATACAAACTATATATAATAGTCTTTAGACTATAAACCCTTAAATAAAAGTTTATTTATTACAATTTATTAATAAAATGTATAGAATAGGTAAGAATAATATTTCGATGAGTAATTTTTAAATAATTTTCATATTTTTATTCCAATATATTCGCTCTTCTAAAAGAAATAACTTCACCTTTTAACCATAAAAATTCCTTAATAGAAGAGATAGAACTCAATTTTTAAATTGTTTAAATACTTTTGTAGATTATTCATATAATAAAAGTATATTTCTTAACTTAATTAATATACTATATACAATATATATATATATATAGTATATACAGTATTAGCATCACATATAAACATATACTGACTATGCTTGGACTATATCAATAATAACAACTATCTTTTCAGATTTATTAACCAATTATTTCTACATGAATATGATAATACTTGTATTTATTTTATTTATGCTATTACCTTTCAATAGTACCGTACTGACTGGTACGGTATTAGATTTATCATAGTTTACAGTATATTTTCAGTATTTATTTTACAATACTTGACTCTTGATATCAAGAGAAAATGGAATTAGATTTTTCATATTGATAAGAGTTTTTCTTCATTTTTTCTTTCCCTTTACAGCCGGTAGGTGGCGTATAAGGATAGTACTTTTCTTCTTTATCTAATATCATACCAACATTACGCTTGTTATGTAATACGATTTCTATTTATATACGTAACCTTTAATATTAAAACATAGTATAGAAAGGTTAATAGGTGCTTTTTTACACTAAATATTAATTAACTATTGAACTTTTGACCTTTTATATTATTATCTTAAATATATAAATACATGTAATTATATAATATAAATTTATTAAATAGAACAAAAGAGTTTAATATAACTAATTCAAGTTTTTCTTCCACAGCCAATTGTTAAAACTAGAGTACTAGAGAAAGTTAATTTCTATTCAATTTTGTCAATAATTCAATCTATTCGCTCAATTTATGTATAAATGGTTAGGCAGCGTATATCTCTTTCCATCTATGTACTCTTGTAAAACTTTGTACATGTGCTATTTTTTAACAACTTGGCTGATATTCCTGACCTAAATATGGTTTAGCAATCATCTCTTTGTAATAGTATTTATATATTTTTATTATTGTTTCTATTATAAACGATTTCCAGTGGTGAAGGTCTACTCCCTTTTAAGAATTATACATGTATTGCTCAAGATGTTTTTATCCATAGGTACGTGACTAGATACGGAATAAAAATAAACTCATTCGGCCAATACTGATTGTCATTAAATAAATCGACATTTCCTATTAAACGGTATATTATCACGAACTACATTGACAGGCGATTAAACAATCAAATAACAATTATATAGTTAAATTGTTCAGAAGCTGACACTTAAGAATTCTTATAAAATGAAATCAATGAAACTAAATTGAAGATTCGAGTTCATTAGAGACGATAGGTTCCCGTCCAGTTTAAAACTACTTACCTTATTTGAAATCAGAGTAGGTGGAGTGGGGATAATCAACGAAAGAGGATGGAGAAAATAGACGGAAAAGAATAGATTAGGAAAGATAAATAAAACAGCAGCCAATATCTAAAAGATACGCTGCAATATTAAACAAAAAGTGCCTATTCGAATTTATTTCTTTAATATTAAAAAACAAATGATTAGTATGATTTATTAACGAATTCCACTGTACGTTTACTATTGAATAAATGTAGAGTAAAGCATTAATAAACTACTGGAACAAATCAATAAAAATTTTCCGTATTGATGGTTTTTCATTTAAAACACGTGTTTACTGATTTGTAAATGAATTTACAATGGAGATACAATTTTATCTATTGTGTTTTATACTGTATATCATTTTTTTAAGTGATTTTAATATCGGAATATACGAAAACATAGAAAAAAGAAACATAACAATTTTCGTTTGTTTTGATAACAAGAAGAATTTCTATTGCTTGAAAAATACATAAAAATATATAGAGGATATATACAATTGCATAGACGTATAGACATTTAGTGCCATCTGGTTTAATATATATTTAAAAAAAAACAATAATAGAAAACATATCATTAAAAGAATTTTTATTCTTTTGAGACTTAAATATCCACGATAATATAGGAAAATAAACTCATATATTAGATATATGTATAGGCTTTCAGTCAGGTATGATCTCAGTTGTAGTAAGCCCTTTCTTTGTTAGAGTACGATCTGAAATCTGTTGGGAAGAAACCAAAGTTTGTCATATTTGCCCATTGTGTAAATCCAATTCTTAAATATTTAAATGTTCTTCTACACATTTTCCAACAACGTTTTCTCATTCTTTTTCGTTTCTCCTTACGCTTTTGTTTTTTCGATTTATTGTCATTTTTCTCTATTAATTCATCTAATTCCACCTCATCGTCCGTTTCATCTTCTGCATTTCCTCTAGTAAATTTACCATCCTTACTAACCTCAGTATTATTTAAAGTTTCGATACTATCCAATTCTAGTTCCTGGTGAAGTTTTATCGATTCCTTTACTAGTACCTGGCAATCATCCTGCTTGTTTTTCCATTTTACAACGTTCTTTATTTTACGCAGCGTCCTCATATTTTCTTAATAAACGTTAAATCTTTTTCACTGCTTTTAACAGCTTACTTCACTTTATCAAAAAGCTGATTTGATATTAAAATAGGACATAGAGGTCTATTTTTCTCAGGTCTCCAGCAGATTATGATCAATATACGTTAAACGTAATTTAAGAGTAGAGCGCCATCTAGAGGGCATGCAAAACAATAGAGAGTATTTCACGGTACAAGGATTTTTAATACTATATACTTTTTCCTCTTTTAGCTGCATTTTTTTTGTTTTTTAAATAAGAAAACCCTTATTTTTAACTATTAAACTGAATAGTTCAGCTATATAAATATTCATTATTTCTATAGTTATTCTAATATTTATTTTAACAAATTTCTCTTAACTAATTAGCCTTGTGTTCTCTTATTCCTTTCCTACCTTTTGTATTACGAGTACAAACAACCATATAATTAATAAGGTAAACGTGAAAAAAAATTGATTGTAGACATACGTTTGAAGTTGAAAGTGAGAGAGAGAGAGAGAGAGAGAGAAAGAAAGAAAAAAAAACATTTGACTTCTATATTTGTTACTTTACCGTTAAGTAAACAATTAAGTTAACCAGAAGGCTATATATTCCTTTTTTATTATTAATTGTTTACACTATCTACAACTTTCTTCCTTACTTGAAAAACATATATATATATATATATATATATTCATATTTCTTCTCTTTCCACTGTTTTTCCCTTTCAATTTCTTTTTTATTCCCCTTCTCCTCTTTTCATTTCTTTATTCCTTTCATAAGAAAAATTTTTGAAAGCGTCAAATAATTATAATTATAGGCTTAGCGTACATATTAAACTAATAATAACTATTAAATATATATATATATATATATACTGTATATACTGTATATATGTGTATATGGAGTTTGTATACAATATAACTAATATTTATTCATAATATTATGCATATTTCATATTATTGTTTACAAGATTTAATTATCACATATAATTAGGTCATGAAATTTTAATATCTAACCCTCTCTAGCCTTTGTTACTAATTATTATAAATTCTTTTCCGCTTTTAATTATTCAATCAAAAAAAGAAAACAACGCCACCTATATCAAACTCAGTATTTCGATAGCTAGATGGCGTTTTATATATAAAACAGAACGATTGATTGATGTTATTGACGGAGAGAGAGAGAGAGAGAGAGAGAAGGGAAATAAAATAAAAGAAAAGCAGTCTCTTTCTAAAGATCTTTACTTTACCCGGTACGTGCTTTATACAAGTATAAATAAGAATACACTGATATCAACTTGGTGGTAAGTTTATGTATGTTTATTCCATTTTCTAGTTCAAGGCCTATAGTAAATCAAATTAATTTTATTTAATAGTATTTAACGATATAAAGAGCGTTATTCTCAACCAAAATCAACCTATATAAACTATATACAGTAATTAGAGTGTTTATACGAAAAAAGATCATATTTTTAACAATTCAATCGAAATGAAAATGTTATTTATTTGCTTCTTTTGTATTAATGTTTTTGACATTTTTACTTTTTCATTCTAGTTTCTTCTCTTCTTTTTTCTTTTTCTTTTTTCTTTTTTTCAATTTTAGAACTTTTTTTCTTTTTTGAATAGAAAATTGAAAAAGGAAAAGAAAGGTCGAGTCTAGACTGAAGACTCCTTAACAAACACTCGACGAAATCTGTTAAAATCAACTCTGTTGGATAGGCCTATTCACTTTTTTTTTCTATTTCATTAATATTCCAAACGGACGTTTCTCACACTGGATAGGCCCGGATAGACATCACGCAATTTTGTAATTTTGAATTGGAAACAACAGCATATAATACTGTAATACGGACAAACATACAGTATATATACCATTATATATATACATATATCTAGATAATAGATATATAGATACAAACATATATTCTATGTATATGTAAAGAAGCTTGTGGAATAAGAACACAGGTGTTAGTCATCAAGCCTCGAATATAAACAAGAAAGGAAAAAAAAAGAGAGAAAGAACGTAAAAATTCTCCTCTCGTCCTCATTCTCCTCGCCTGCAATTTTATTTTCATCAACTTTACATTTACCAGTTTTTTCTGTGTATGCTTTAAATGAGAGAAATAATGAAAAATTTGAAAAGGATTGAACCACCAAATTTTGCCAAGTTTCTCAGACAACCACCACCTAAACCTCCTTGGTTGAATAGCAGTATTTCTATGAAGTGTAACGCTTCTATGACTCGTTATAATTACCCAACAGAAGCGAACAATAAGGATTATGGTAAGATTACAATTAGACCTATATTTATTTCTTTATATATATATATATACTGTATATAAATTTATATCAATATTTACTTTCGTTTTGTTCTCTAAACTGGCTTTTTTCATACTTTCTCTCTCTTTCTCTCTTTCTCCCTTCTCTAATTCCCAAACGTACTCTTTCTATTTCATTTGTATTCAACTTATCCCATTGAAAAAACATATATCTTCACGCCTTTCATCCATAATCCGAATCTTTGAGATGAATACCAGATTTTTATTGAGAATGAAAAAAGATTAACAGGGCAAAGCTACGCTAAGAAAACTGGAAATTTTCGAAAGAGATGCTCGAATCTCCTCATTCATTTCCGATTTCCGACATTCTAGAAGAATATTCAGGATATCTTGTGTAAAATGTATTTTTCCTACTGTAACTAATTATTTATAGGGCAATTTCTGAGTTAATAGGTAAAATGTTCCAGATTTTTGTTTATTTGGCAAAGGGTATACAGGAAATTAACAACGTATTAAGGATTTTGGTAATAGTTGATTGTTTTTCAATGCAGTATTTACTAAATTTTACAACCAAGTACGAAATCTGGTATTCCTCTCATTACTTTTGCAGAAGTTAACTCACTAACGCCATCTGCTTTTTCTTATTTTCATTTAATTAATCATTCAATACAGTTCAAACGACTATTGATCCGTCTCAAAGAATGAGCACGATCGATTTTACCTACATAGAAAAATCGACGGCTATTAATCAAGAAACAACAGCTAAAAGTCTTGATTTAATTGAAAATACTGGTAAATATCGTTCTCAGAAGACATAAAATATAGTTAACCATTCTATCTTAGTTTAGTTAGACGTGTATTTCTTTTTTTTTTTTTTAAAAAAAAAGAAGAAATTAAGCAATTTTAACGCACGCTATTAATCTATTAAACCAATAAAAAGCAAATTATATTCGTCTACTCATTTATATATATATATATATTTATTTCTTTTTATATAAAATCAATTTATGCTCCCAGTTTTCTTTCAGTTTTAATTTTTTCCTTTTCTTGTTTTTTTGTTTTGTTACAGAATGGAAATTGAATAGGGGAGAAACAATAGCTACTTTTGTTTGTCTTTCATTAGCTATTCTACTAGGCCTAATCTTTATAATAATTTTTAGGAAAAAATTACTAAGGTATTCAATATTATATTGTATTTCGTTGGTATAGGAGCCTATAATATTTAACTTTTTTCTTCTCTGTACATTCAGATATCTGATTGTGAAACCGGAGAATGACTATTTACCTGAATCCGAAAATTACCTCTATAGCCTCTCCATAAAAAATACAACTCAAAGCCGAAACCAAAAATCTTCAGGAGATGAGGAAACCGAATTAACTTCAACAAAATCTTCTAGTCATAACAATCTACAACCAATTAAAAGCAATCACCAACCGCAATTAGCATCACCAAAGCGTTACGTAGCCAATGGTCTAAGGAAGCATTTAGAGGATGGTCCTCCAACAATTATCACAGCGAATAGCGAAGAACTATTTAAAAAGCGAAGAAAGAAGAAAAGAAAATTAGGGAAAACTTACGTTGTTAACTAATGAACAGATTGTTCTGTAATATTAATATCAACATTTTTACTATTAGTTGTTGATAAATGAAAAATACAACTATTTTACATTCAATACAAAACAATGGGAAAAAAGTCCATCTGTTTATCTTCCTGTATCTATATAGTTTAAATTAAAAAAATTTAAAGATATTTCAGAAGCTTACATATCAAATTTAAGAAAAGTACGAAAAGAAGAATTATGTCTATCAAGAAGATATTTCTTATTTGGCAAACATTTCTTCAAATTTGTTGTTTGTAGTTTGTAAATTTTTGTTACATCTTCTAAAAGTCTTTTTTATATCAATAGGGTGTCAACCTGCGTTTTATGTTTATAATGAAACTACAGGAACACATCACGCTGAAGAGAAATTGAATTGGGAAAAGGTTGGAATTAATAATGGAAACTTATTTAATTCATCATTAAATGAGGCAATTGTCGATAAAAATGGGTATTATATTTCTTCAGTATGTATCGCTACTGTAGCTCAGAGCATTGGTTATGTTGCTCACGATGGCTCGTTTGGAGGAGATAGAATTGCTGTTGATGGAAGATTAATTACTGGAACTGCAACGGCAAGTAGAGTTTCTGTTGCAAGAATATCAAGTTCCCAAAAAGTACATATCAAAGCCTTTCAAAATACTTCGATAACCTTCGCGGACAGTTCTTCCAAAGCTACATCTTGGCTAATGTTTTATTACAAGACTGAAAATGTATTTTATGGGAGATACACTGGAATGGACCGTAACAGCTACTTACTGTTTCACGACATAGTTGCAAACCAAAATATTGGATATTTTGGCAAAACTATTCGGATTACAGAAAAGGGCTTATATTTTATTAGCATATCTATCGATATTGAAAAAGGTCCAAGCTCTAAGGTTAATCTCTTTCGAAACAGGAATGAATACTCTAATGGACAAGTAGGATTTGGCTCCGCTTCAGGGTCAGTTTACACCAAAATTCTTTCAAAGTCGTGGATTATTTATTTAGATAAAAATGATGAAATATCATTCAAAGGAAACGGAAATAGGCCCATTTTAAAGGAACATAGTTCATTAGCTTTATTTCAAATAGAAAAAGACTCAGCATTACCCGCAATGAACCGCTTTAGTAATGAGGTAACTGACACAAAATTCCTTGATTTTCCTGTCAGAGATGCTGAAATAGGAAATCATTGGAATTCAAGAGATCATGCGTACGAAGTATGGACAGAAGGCGTCTACTTTCTGACGTTAACTGTTGATGCTCAACCCTCTTCAAGATTGAGTATAGATATCATGATAAACGAAACTATAGCGGGAAAACTTTTTCACGGTAGTAGATCGTTTTCGGGTACACATGCCGTAACAAAAACAATGCTGTTGAGGCTGGAAAAGGGTGATAAACTACAATTTGTTATTGATAGCGGATTGACCAGAAATACTAGATTATTCTATACTGGCTTTACTATTTTTTATGTTTCGCCTCTTTAAAAATTTGTCAATACAAATTCAATATAATCTATATCTTTGTCATCACAATATAATTACTTTAAATATTTTTGCGTTTTGTGGAAAGCTCTTGAAAAAATTTAAATAGAACTGATAACGTTTATCTCATGGGAAAGTTCGTTTGTTCCCCAGTAGGATTTTGTATATAAACAATTGAAAATTTCCCTAAACTACAGTTTAGAAGAAAGAGTACGAAAGATTAAAAAAATGCTATTCTGGAGCCTTTTTATTTTATTTCCAGCTATGTCTATATGTGGTTTGTTGATTGATTAGTCTTTGTTTTCATACTTCTTTTCTTACTTTTTTTCAATTTATCTTTAAAAAAGATCAACCACTTTTCTTTGTTCATAATACACAAAGAAAGTTTTACAAAAAGGAAACTTCTTTACAGTTTGATGAAATTCAATTCAATCAAAATTCTTTATTCAATTCAACTTCAAATCAGGCAAATATAAGAGAAAATGGCTATTACATTTCGGCTGTAACCTCCTCAACTACAACATCTAAAACACTTTCTTTGGAGCATGTTGGAGCGTTTGGAGGTGACCGAATAGATGTTAATGGGACTTTTAATGAAGGAGTGTCAATGACCAGCAGAATTTCTGTCGCAAAAGTAACCTCTAATAGAGACGTTTTTCTAACTACTCGTGGTAATAATTCAATAGCATACAGTGACGGATCATCAAAAGCTTTATCGTGGGCAATGTTTCGATATCCAACCAACAATATATTCTATGGGAGATATACAGGCATGAATAGTCGACGGGTAATTTTCAATGATGTTCAAGCTCTGGAAGGTATAGGTTATGATACATTAACCCCTAGAATTATCGAAGATGGTGTTTACTTTATTAGTATTTCTATTGGAATTGAAAAATACGAAACATCTTATGAAGTAACCCTAACAATTTCGAACTCACAAAATACAGGGTTTTCTAGTAAAATATTATTTGGATATTCAAAACAGTCTAGTAATAGCCAGGTCGTGTCCAAATCTTGGGTACTCGAATTGAAGAAAAATGATCGAATTTCAGTCTCATCTTCAAATGCAGTTGGTTCAAAATTATTGGGATCTCTGACGGTGTTTAAAATAGACGCTGATATTGAAAGGCCTGCATTCAGTGCCTACTCTTTATATAGATGGCGTGGTGCAATGGAATTAGACGCAATTCCGTTTAAAAACATTTATTACCAGATTGGAAATTTCTGGAATAATGCTGACAACACTTATGAAGTATGGGCAAGTGGGATATATTTTCTAAGTTTAAGTGCCGGGTCGAGCATATCTGAGAAATTGGAAATAGATATTCTTGTGAACAGAAAAAGCCAGGGACTCTTTTTAACTTATGAGAACAGAATGAACTGGTCAGGCAGCACCTTAACTCACTCTCGAACCATGCTAATTAAATTAAATAAGGGAGATATTCTTCAATTTCTGGTAACGAGAAATTCAGCATTGCAAAATACATTTGATGTAACAAGTTTCTCTTTATTTTATCTTTCAAAAACTTAATTTAAATCCTCAAAATTGAAACGAAAATACATTAAATGATAATTTAAAAGCTTTCTTTATTGTGTATCTTATTAACTGTATCTTATTAAATTTTACTTCGTCCTTGAAAAGACGCAAAACTATAGATTTTATGCACTTAAACTCGATATAGATTTTCTATAAATAATTTAAAAGTATTTATAACGAAAGTTATAAAAGGTTAAACCAATTCAGGGGAACTTTAAAATCTAGTTTCAATTTAGAAATGATTAAAAGATATCTCTTATCAAAAAACAACAACGTTATAAATAACATTAGAAAAAGGAAGTTAAGAATATTTTGTTTAATTATAAACATCCTAAAAAGTGTTTTGAATGAAAAATTCAATAGTTTTTGACTTTTTAAGCGAATTATTCTGACTCTATTCTTGTTTCTTGAAAACCAAATATCTGTTTACTAACCACATAACAGTATATAATTCCGATAATAAATGTATTATACATCATAGAGCATTACTTCACAACTTACTCAGTAATATAATTTACACAAATAGTTATTAAAAGATTCGTACACTGCATGAAGATAAATACAGGAAAAGGTAATGCACGAAAAAACGCAGCTACTCCTACTCTTCACTTGTAAGTGTACGGTATTCACATTTACTCCTTCTTCAACACATATATATGGATGAATTTTAAAGAGACCAGCTGCTTTATCATCCTTTTCCTTATAACTAATCTTTACGAAGTAATCTTCCACGAAAGTTGTCTTGAAAAAAGTAAAAATATGTTAAATTATATATAGAACTAATAAAATGTTTTCTTACGTGTGAAACAATTTCATAGAGATCATAATCTTGATATGTGTGGAGAAAATTTCCGTGTACTGCCCCAGTAATGTTTAGACTATTTAAAAAACAGTTGCCCTTCTGATGAATAAAATACTTATGGTAAATAAAAGATTTATTCATAAACCACACATTTTAACTACTAACTACTGAATGATCTACAGTTAAACACTTCGTTCCATTAACTATCGGTTTTTCGAGACACTTTAGTAAACACTCTCTCCAGTCTGTAATTCCTTCGTACTTTGCGACGTTGTTGCCAGCTATACCCTGCTTTATATGCTTCCTCCATTCATACGTACCTAAAGTTTTTTTCAACAGTAAACAACATCTCTTAACTAATTATATAATATGAAAATTTCAAACCTGCTTTGTAAGGTTCAACTTGACAGCTTATTAATATTGGTATAAGAACCAGAATAAGTATAAAAGGATTTATAGGTATTTTTGTCATTTTATAGGTAAGACTCCGTAACAATGACAAGCAATTATTTCTCTTGAATAAAAAATTACCTATATAAGGTCAAAAAACTTTTGAATCGAATCAAGAAAATAAGGAAATAACAGATACCACTCTAGAATTATTTGCATAAATTTTACAGTAATATTTGAATAGGACCATTATAAATTCAATAGATAGTTAATTCAATTTTCATTATTTTTGCAGTAAAAAAAATTATTATGCAAATATGTAATCATATTGTCATTTCCTTTTTTTGTAGTTTGTCATTTACCGCTTCTTCATTCAAGAGTTTAACACAATACTGTAATTTTATCATTCAATCATTTATCGCTCAATAAAAAATTATACAGAATACATAAAAGGCAATCGTAATGAGAAAATAGTAGGAGTAAAGTTCAAATCTTTATCTATTTCATAAAATTGCTAGATTGGTCATAGTTTTATTAAAATGGTATACTCTGAAAGCTCAAAGTTAAGTTCAAGTTTTATTAAACTTCTGTTTTTTATTATTCGATAAGTAATCGATACATGCCTATACGAGCCACAGTATCTGTTATACAGTATATTCAAAATGGCCTTTTAAACTGAAAGAGCGATAAATCCAGATTATTGAGAATTTTTAGCAATTAAATTATTTTCTTTTATAATCTAAAGAGCTACAATGCAGTATGGCTAATCGTTCACTAATTAACGGGATTCTTGCACAGTTCGAAAATGAATTTAAACAACTATTTGAACATGACGGGGAGAATCTTCAGATATTTTTGAAATATCTTCAAAGTTATGGACAAATTGATCAATGCTCTCGAGAAAGCATAGACGATGAAATATTGAAAGCAGATGAATTTGAAAAGATTTCTTCTGAAGTCTTCCATAACTATTTTAAAACTGCTAAAACTCATGTAATAACGGATATTCTGAACAAAATGTCGGAAAAATTTCAAAATTTATCACAAGATATTAGAACAGATTGGAATAAATTTATAAACAATTCTAAACAATTACATCTTTCTGAAACGCATGATAAAATTCCAGAATTTCAAATATTAATGGATCAATCCTATAACAGTGACTTGGAAAACGAAACTAAAACAATACTTTTAAAAGTTTTACAAGAAGAACATAATAAATTAGTTATAGATGATAAAAATAATAAAGGAACTATTTATAGTAATTGGTTAATTTATCTCTATGCTTCAAAAAAACTTGTACTAAAAGAAGATTTGTTAATATTGAGATTATCTGGAGACAAAGTTGATTTTGATATTTCTCTTGAAGAGAATCTCTTTAAGCAAAATTTTCCCGATACCTTTCAGACACCACTAACGTTGAATGCTTTCTTGTACTATATGGATAAACAGAATAACTCTACAATGCCATTAAAAGTTTTAATATTCGTTGATGAAACTGAAGAATTGTTGAATGTAAAAGATTCTGATATCTTTCGAAAAGTAATAATAGAAGATAATTACCATTTTCCTTTTGTTATCTGGATAAAATGCAGTTTTTTAGCTCAAGAGTACGAACTAGTTGATTTTCAACTAAAAAAAAAGCCTAAAACTGTACAAAGACAATGTAAGGACGTCACTCCTTCTGATTTAACTGATCTGGAAAAAAATACAAGCAAATTTGTAGGCAGTGCTTTAAAAGGTACTAGTTTAGTTATTAATCCATCGAATGAAACAGATATAAAACATATTTTTCAATGTATTGTGGACAACCGCTACAGTTCTATTACTGAATTCTCTCTTTCGAAGTATAATTTAACTAATGAACATATTGCAGATGCATTTGGTGCGGCTATTTCTAAACTGGTTAACCTAGAAATACTCTTTATAAATAATAATAACATTGAGACTGAGGTTGCAACATCTTTGTTTACAAACATTGCTCAAAATTGTTCAAAGATAAAGAAACTATACTTTGCGAATATTAACTTGGATAAAAAGAATACATATATTGCAGGCAAAGCTATTGGTAAACAAAGAGAATTACAAATGCTCTCCTTCAGTTACAATAAAATTGGTTCTATTGGCGCTCGACCTATTCTTCAAAATATTGCAGACAATTGTTGGAAGTTGACTGTTCTTATTATTCAAAACACAGCTATTGGAAAGGATATTGGAAATATCTTGGGAAAGGCTGTAGGTAAACAAGTTAATTTGGAAGAGTTTAATATGAATAGTAACAAGATTGGAAGCAAACCTGCAAAAACAGTATTTCAAAACATTGAGAGACACTGTCACAAAATCTCGAAATTGTATGTAGCCAATATAGGAATGGATAATGAAATTGGTGATAGTTTTGGTAATGCCGTTGGAAAGTTGAAAAATTTAAAGGTTTTATCTTGTAGTTACAACAGCATAGGAGCTTCGGTTGCAAAGACCCTATTCCAAAACATTGTGGATAATAATATTAGTCAAATTGAAGAATTATACTTACCAGATAGTTGTTGCACAAACGAAGTAAAAGATCTCTTAAGCAAAACAAAAGATATTCAAAAACAATTAAAGATTTTAACGATCAGACGTGAAGATAATGAAAGAAGTATTGATATAGCCGATTCTATTATATCTAAAGAGGCTAAAAAGAGACGCTTTTCCTTTTCTAAAATGGGTGACGCTCTAAAAGTAAACCTTTACAACATGGTTTTTGATATTGCTTGCTCCATCTTCCGGGAAAGCATTTACCACATTATATACAGTATAATAGTATAAATACAGTATATTATTAATGAAAAATGACTGAGTAGAGAATTATCGTAAGTTTATGATTTTGTCAACTGTGTAAATACAACTGGTAAGAGTTATGTATATCGCCAAGAATGACATGATACAACTCTAGGCTGCAAAATTTAAAAATCTTACTCTTCAACTTACTGTGAAATATAATATTCGCGTAAAAATATCGGAAGTCTAGTTAAAAAAGGGTAATTGGGATTTTTTTCTACCAGATAATGGAGTATATTTATGAGTTATTATGCTAATTTACACTTGGAGAAGAGTTTCAGTTGTCTCATAGCTGAAAGAAATGAATGCTATTACTCTCTATGATTAATAGAAAATAGCTAATATACAAATACTTCTAAATATATATTATTAATGTGTTCTTTTCTCATAATTATCCTGCTTAGTTATAATTAATTCTGAAAATACTGTATATAATGTATTATAAAGAAATAGTGTTTCTATAAATTTACAAGAATACATCAAGTAAAACGATTTCTATTGATTGTTTATTTAGTGTTATGAGTTTATAAAGAAATACAGTATTGTCCATTGTATTAAGTTATCTCAGTCAATAGATAAACCAACAAAGATGTAAGAACGTTTGTTTTATCTTCTTAATTTGCAATAATATTCTTTGAAAAGTAATAAATAGACAGCAGGATTTGAAAAGAGAGGAGACGGAATGAGATAATGACAACATTAAGATTTTATAATTAAAAATTAACTAGCCAGTATTACATAAAACGTCTTTTAAAGAATGGTAATCTAAATGAACGTAAGGTATTACTAGCTTCTTTTCTAAAACGACTACTTGAAACATAGTAGACAGGGAAATTAAGAATATTATTTAGATGATATAATCTTATCAATAAGAAACGTAGTCTCTCCGGAATAGCGTCATATATCATATAGGGGACATAAGCCAAAGTGAATAAAATAGTTAGAACAACGAGAACTTTAGCCATTCTTATAGCTTCTTGCTTATTTTTTTGCTGCTTTGAATTTAATTCGTTGGGGACGTTAATTTGAATATTTTCTCTTTTCTTTAATGCTAAAAAAGCCAGGGTATAGAGAATAACTACTATAACTAAAGACGAGCCAATTACAAAGTATCTGAACAGAGCGTAGTAATCTAATAGAAATAGAGTAAAGATTTCAAAGAGTGCAGTTATAATAAGAGCAATAACAATATCCAAAATGATCACATAAATCGCTCTTCTGTAATTTAACAAGAATAGCAGAGGTTTTGCCAAAGCAAAGTATCTATCAAAAGCTGTTGAAACGAAGAAAATTCCTATAAGAATAAAGCCGAAGGCTAAAACATCTGTAAATATATATTCAAGTTCATAACTCAACAAGCCAAATACATGAACAATGTGAAGAGGTACAAAGACTATACATGAAGATAGATCAATTATTGCCAAACCCATAATAAAAGCTTTTGAGCTGTTCTTTTCTCTTGCTTTATATATTAGAATTATCAATACATTACCAAATATTCCCAAAACAAAGATTGTTGAAATATATGCTATGAATATATATGCTATATGATCTTCAACAAGCCATTCTGATTGTGTTTCGTTCATATTTTCAATTTTCTCTCCTCGATTTGCTTACTCTCTATCCCACTCTCGCTGTCACTCTCCTAGGACCTAGACCCCTATGTGACAATTTATCCCCCTCAGTAATGGTGATCGTCAGAAGCGTCATCGCCTTATTTTTATAAATTAACGCGAGTTATGCTAAACATATGCACACACATTAATATATCTTTCCTCCAATCGCCTATTCTAATTATGTAAATGTATTCATGCTACCTGGAAATGAAAGAAAAGTGAAAATGAATATATATTAACAGGTCATGTATTTAATGTTTTCCTATTAACCTAATGCAGTTGTATCTTTAGTAATGTAACTTTCTTTTTTCCTACTGAATTAAAAAATCTTTACCGTAATGATTAATGCTCCGTTCAATATTATAAAATCAAATAAAACTATTTTCTTTAGTACTTTCTCTTTTGTATCAAATATAGAAAAGTTAGATGTTTTGTTTAAGTAATTTCCGTTATAATATACTTCCGGATCATCCTTTTAAAGCAAGCAATTAGAGCATCTTTCATACTGCACACAAGTTTGCCCTAGAATCGCGTAATATATGTTATATATTGCAATCAATATCAGGTTAAAAGGGTCAAATAGAACATATTTTCTTAACATAAAATGAATTTGCTGAAAGAAGCTTTTGAAAAGTTATTAAAGCCTTTATCATGTATATTTAGTGAGAAACGACATATTCATTTTTCATGAAAAGCTTTAAAAGTCACCTTGAGAATATAATACATTTCAGTATTTTGTCTTTTCTACAGAAAGTAAAAAGTAAGGGGAAACTTAAAAGAAACTTTTCAACCCTGTCCACCTTTCTTTAGAATTTTTGGTGAAAATTTAATCATATTATTAAGATGTGTTACAATGATGCTGCATAATTTCATAAACAGTTTATATACATCATAGGCAAATGCTGATATATATATATTAGTTGATTTTTCAGTCTGACCTCGAATACTGACAACTACAAACCCAAGCGATTAAATTTTTATCATCAACTAGATTTTACAGTCTAATAGGGTGATTTTTCAACAAAGTAAGTGAAAGTATAAGATATTCACTTTTTGCTTTATAAAATCTGAAATATATATTTTCGCCTTGTCCTAATCTCACTGGGGAAGAACAAGATTAGACAATAACCTATTAAACTTGACAAAATTTTCATAAACACGGGGAATTGTTGAAATGCCATGGAAAAATTGTAACAAATTCATCTGTTTTTCAATACTATCTAGAAGCCCGAAAACAACATTGAGGACATAAAGATGAAGCTTAACAACAAAGATAGAGGTAACTTGATAATGAAGAGAATAAAAATACACGTGCAATGTCAATAAAGGTTAAAATATGAATATTTGAAAATTGACTCTTCCAAAAGAGATACACTTTCAAAAAAATTTTTCCCTTTTCTAGGTTACAGATATATAATTCTATTAAATTCAAAACTATTACAATAAACACGCATATACTTCTCTCTCTCTCTCTCTCTCTTTCTCTCTCTCCTTTTCTTTCTCTTTTTCTTCAACCTTTTATGCGATTGAATAGAACAAAACAACACCTTATAATAATTAATTTCACCTTTATCATAAACTTATATTATTAGATCATATACATTAATTAAAAAGTCTCTATTGTTAAAAAGAAGAAGGTGGACGTGTTTCCCTGAGCATATCTATATGTTTGATATTTTTTTCATTTTTTTTATTAAAGCATTGTTTGAATATTTTTAAATAGCATTAAATCTTTTATATAAGAGAAAAATTCAAAGAAACACTAATTAATATTTCTACGAAACCAAGAGATTAACTCTTTCTTATAGATCAAATTCTTTGCAATTGTATTAATTTATATTAATATATACAGTATACTATATATACTAGTATATATAAATATATATATATACTAATATATATAAATAGTAGATATTTTTACCTGACAATACTCTAATATACTGTATGTCAATGTCTATACCTGATTAGTATAATACAAAATATTTCCTTATTAAAAACAAGCTTTCCTATAATAAATCTCTTCTGTCGAATTTCTTTTCTGTAAACTTTAATTTATGTCTTCAGTAATTAGAGATTTCAAATAGGATTCTTTACTAAAACGATACTATAGACAGACTGATAATGATAATCCATTTATCTATCTCCATTCCTATTATAGCCAGGAGTATTACATCCATCCTTTACTATAAACATGTATTCAACGTTACAGCTTACAGCTTAACCAAATTGCATGTCTCGAAAAGAAAACCGTATGGATGCTCTGTATTCATACAAATCACTATCTATGTACTGTACTAGTTACGATTTTTCGGTAAGAAACCTTTGAACCTTTCATGGCCAAATGTTCAATTTCCTTTACTTTCGCTTATACTCAAAATTAAATATACAGTTTTTTTATAGATATGAAATATCCATAAAAATGCATTAGTAAGCTATATCACTCTATGTATATTTAACCAAGCAGTTCATTAAAAAGTATAAAAGGTCAAAATGATATCATAAAAAAAATCTTCTCTTTGAGAGAAAGCAGCTGTTAGTTAAAAAGGAGATTTCATCATATATAAGATGGAAAACTTGTTTTCTATTTCAATATTTCTTTCTGTAAAGTTTCTTTAAGAAATATTAAAACATTATGAAATTATTTGCCGTTCTTATTTTGAGTATTCAACTCTCTTTCGTTTTTCTAAGTAAGCTATAAGTTTACCTTTATTAACTTTTTTTGTACTTATGTATGTATTTTATAGATCCTGCCTTCTTCATTTTTGATTCTGATCTTCGTCATTACTCAAATAATGCAGCAGTTCAATTTTCAGATGTTGCAATAAACAAGCAAAATTTTTACACCAATAATGCAGCTCATATTACAGAACCAGGTTATTACTTTTCAGCACTTAATGCAGCTACTCCTAAAGACGGAGAGGTTAATTTTCGACACAACTTTTTTTATGGCGATAAGTATGTAATCCAGCCACCAAATGCCAATGACGTTGTCACTTCTAGCCGAATTTCCATGTATGAACATAAGAGTGGAAGTTCGTCGAGAAGGGAAAACATAAGATCATTCAAATCATCTACCACTATTAGTGATACCATATCAAAAACAACATCTTGGCTTGCGTTCAAATATAATACAGATAATATCTTTTATGCTGGATATACTGAAAAAAACGGCAATAACATGATATTTAACGATGTTAGAATCTTAAAAGGAATAGGTTATGGTCAGAATGCATTGAGAATCGCAAAATCTGGATTGTACTTTTTTGCTATAACACTCGGAACAACCAATTCAAGTAATAATGAAGTAGAAATCTATATTAATGGTCAAGCTCTTTTCCAGTCAGTTGGTAAAATAGTTAGAAATAATGATGAATCTGGAGAATATATCATGTCTTCAACAAGATCATGGATTTTCCAACTAAAAGAGAAGGATGAAGTCTCCCTTCGTGGTTTAAAAGGCAACTACGTAGATAAATATCATACAAGCTTTTTAATGTTTCGTCTGGATTCTTCAAATACTAAACCCTCTTTTAGTGCTGTTAGAAAAGCTGGTTGGTTAGGATTTGGTGCATTGAATCCCATTGAGTTTGATACTACTCTGGCTATCATGGGAAATTATTGGAATGCCAGAGAAAACCAATACGAAATCCAAACAAGTGGTCTATACTTTTTGAGTGTAACTGGGGGCAAATACCGTAGATGTAAATTGGAAATGGAGGTTCTTGTAAACAATGAACTTAAAGGCGAGCTTCTTAACCATAATACTGGACCTGGAGACGAAAATACGAATACAATGAATATGCTCCTTGAGCTTAAAGATGGAGACGTTCTTTCGTTTTCCTCACCAAACAGTGCTTGTTTTGATGATTCTTATTATCTAACAAGTTTCTCCATCTTTTATGTTTCTTCATAATTAACTCATTAATCACATTATTCATTCTTTTCATTTTAATACAACAAAGAACTTTATGATTATGAAAAAAGTATGTGGTGCCATCTACAGACTTTATTTTCTCTTCTGATCAGTTCATTATTAAAAAAACAAGACTTAAAAGATGTGTTATATATTGTATATATTTTGTTAGTAGGATTTTGTAAAGTAATCAAACAGTAGTTTGTGATTATGAAAAGTGTTGCCCAAGATAAACATAAAAAGAGTAAAACAACAAAGCATCATTAGATAATCTATATAGTTAGTGTCCAATATTCAAACAATGAAGAGAATGGATAAATCTAATATATTTGAGAATAATTCCAGAACTATTATGAGAACATTTAAAAGAGGACAGTATAGGTCTTTTCTTCAGTTCATCTGAATAATTTGAACACCGTCAATAGTCCACGCATTGGTGGTGTAGCGGTAGCATTGGTGCCTTCCAAGCACTAGACCCGGGTTCAACTCCCGGCCAATGCAGGCATATTTTTTTCATTTTATTTTCAAACACAAATCCTTTCTGTTTACCAAGCATCATTCACCTCCCAAAAGTTGATATTTCGTAATACAGAGTGATGGTTTTAATACTTTTCTTTGATATTATATCATTTATACTGCAAAATTTTAACAGCTCTAACTTTTTTAACAGTGTTTCAACTGTAATAGAACGCAATGTTTACTTCTAAAGATTGCGATATCTAATCATGTCAATTTCCATCAGAGTAAACATGGTCAATCATTCAATATTTTTTTTTAATGGATTATGCAACCAAAAGGAGAAAAGAAGTATTACACCGATTCTCCTCTTATCTTATTTATTGCAGAGTAGCACAGCTGACGTCCTTTTTTGTATCATAAGCAAAAAGAAAAATTTACATGCATTGGCCGGGAGTTGAACCCGGGTCTAGTGCTTGGAAGGCACCAATGCTACCGCTACACCACCAATGCTGTTGATGACAATTTTAACAATAAATAATTCCCTCTGCTAACTCTCATCAGTACCAAATAACTAATTATTATTACTATAGTATATTTAATTATAGCGCTATTTCGGTATTTCTTTATTCTAATACCTCAAAATACAAAGGGTAAAAGGTTAATTGTGGTAGAGTTCATAATTTTTGAAACAATAAACTAGCCCAAAGAAATTTTGAGAATACAATCACCTGTTCACCTTGAGGATAACGATGCACCTTTTCTATTAATTCGATAGTGCTGGGAGTTCTCTGTCCTTTTTATAAAGTATTGCATGCACTTAGTCTAAGTATATCAGAACTAT
This sequence comes from Dimorphilus gyrociliatus, assembly GCA_904063045.1. Lineage (NCBI taxonomy): Eukaryota > Metazoa > Annelida > Polychaeta > Dinophilidae > Dimorphilus > Dimorphilus gyrociliatus. The sequence goes on along the minus strand of CAJFCJ010000016.1, from coordinate 541,913 downwards.
TAATTGGTGTTTTTTCTTTCTTTTTCAATTTCAATCTTAAGTATTTGTAACATAGATGGCGTTGCGTAAAATAATAGTTCCCTATTGTCTTCCCCTTCACAATTCAAAACTTGACACGTATATGTACAAAAAAATATCTTTATGAAAAGAAAAACAGAATTTTAGTTAGATTTAATTAAAAAAATTCCTGCATTGGCCGGGAGTTGAACCCGGGTCTAGTGCTTGGAAGGCACCAATGCTACCGCTACACCACCAATGCGTGGATAAAAATCTTGCTTATTTAGCTATATTTTATTCCCATCACCAGTCCCAGTTTACTCCATAACTATGCAATTAATTATTCACTTTATTCTTTTACATAGAACAGAGATGTAGTAATAAATATGAATAAATAATATTGAGAATACAATCAACTTCCACTTAAGTAACATATGAACCATACCATACAGTCGCAGTTCCGACAGTTTGTCATCAGCATTATTCTCACTTCCGAAAGAAAAGTTTTTCAAAGAAAAATAGAGAAATAACACTTAAAGGCATTAAATGCCTCTACAATAATAGTAACAAATATTTTATTATTTATTCTTATTGCGCAATGTACTATATTCATTTTTAATGTTTATGAGGAATAATTTGGTGATAATCGTAACGTTCAAGTAAGTTAGTTGATAAAGGCTGTATCGCATGAGTTTACATTAAAGTATTATGAACATAATATGTTATAATTATTTATCTATAAAATTCTATAGAGATAACTTTAACTTGAATATGCACTTATGATGGAAAACGAGAGAGAATTCAAGTTCGATTTCAATGCATAAGCATTGGTGGTGTAGCGGTAGCATTGGTGCCTTCCAAGCACTAGACCCGGGTTCAACTCCCGGCCAATGCATATATGTTTTCCTTTTTGGCTATTTCTCTAGAATTATGAGATATTCCTCCTAATTGCATGAATGTATTCATATGAACTGTTTACTGTATTATATTCTTTATTTTGTTACATAAGCCTATATCTATAAGTCAATGCATTTTTCATAATTACCAAGAAATACGTTTTGCCATTATCCTTTTTTTAATCAAATACAAAGCAATCTATATCAGAAATCTTGTTAAAAAAGAAATTTTTAATTATGAAAAAGAGAAATTTTATCCATAATTCTTGAGTTTATTAACAAAACCATTTTCCAACAATATTTTGCCTTTATATTACCATTTCAAAGTACTTTAGGATTTATTAAAACTAATTAGAATGATATGAGACTAATTTTCTACTATTAAAATTGTTTTAAATAGTATAACCTTGATGAAAAATCATATTTAATTATTGTAGCCCTATTTTTATCTTCATTTTTTCAGGAAGTAAAGTGTTTTCTTGAATTTTGAACATGTGCATATTATATATACTGTATATATATATATATATAGACATTTAAACGAAACAAAAATAACAGATTAAGTCTAACGAGAGTCGTCTCATAATCCAAAGGTCACATAGTATTTTGTTTTAGAGGGGGGAGTGTCGGCCTGAAAAAGAGGAGGTTGGACCAAGGGATTAGACTAAATTCTCCGACCTTCTATATTAAATAATAAGTCGACACCCCTGAGTCCTTATCCAGTGCAGATGGCCTTACTTTGCATAAATTAACCTCCTTGCGGCAAGTTAGTCGGAAATGGTTGGCATAGCAAGTCCCTCTCAAGGTCATTCGAAATCACTATCCTTACTCCTAGACTGCTAATGTTATTTACATAGTCTAAAAACAGGAATATTTCTGTTTTCTAGTTTATACTAATATATTGGGTACAAAGTTGATACCCGTTAATAAAAAACAGGAAATGTCCTAGTTCAAAGACAATAATTAGAAACAAACTTCTCAAACAACTCCTAACCGATAGCTACTAAAGACTGAATCGAAACTTCTCTATTTTCAACCCATTTTCTATCTCTTTATACTGACGAAAAATTATAAGTTTTATATTTTTTCCCTTGTAAGCTGCAAGCCCTTGTAAAGGATTTCTTTGAAATACATAGAGAGTATAAGCCTATATAATAAAGAGAAAGCGACTGATCTCAAATGAAAACGTTGAACATACTAACCTAATATACTCTTTCTGTTTAGTATTTCAAACTCTGTTCTACTATCCTAATAAATTAAGATATTGGACCAACGAGAAATAGGGCTAACCTAAAAAATACGTAGAAGACCAAAAGAAACTCATACGTATGGGTTCTTGGTAATAAATCCTAAAAATAATCTATTCATATATTTAAACATTATTCCCAGGAAGTGAGTTTAAAAAAAAGATAGGAGGTTAATAAACTTAACTGAAAGACGTTAAGCATTGGCCAAAATTATCCTAAATTCCCGTGAAATAATTCATATATTCTGTTTATACTATGCATTTAGACATTGTATATGAATTTTTAGTTTGTCTTATCAGTAATTTATATTTCTTTGTAACTATTCATAAAATTCAAGCTTTAATATATTACGAAAAAATAGAACTATTCTCTTTCGACTTCTCCACTTTATTAAAATGCTCTTAAATTAATATTGTATAAATATTAATTATCTTATAGGACAATAATAACCTTGCACAATTTAGAACACTTCGTTAACTAATCCAGAAAAAATCCAATGTCACGAGCGAGTTCACTAGTATTATAGATTCATACAACCCACCCATTCGTAGGCGAGTTTATCTTATATCCTATAAATAATATTATTATTTTAATGAACTCCAAAAAAAAAAAAATGAAATAAACTTTCCCACTCTTTTTGTTTTAGTTATAATAAACCTAAGTCTGCTTAAACAATATTTTAGCAATTTGAAAAGATTCTATAAAATTATAAGAATATAAATAAAACAAATGAAAGCATCTTTCATATCTAAATAAAATTACAAAATAAACTCGTCTTTATGTAATTAGTTTCTTAATTCGACTTTGATCTTGTTTTTTAGGTTGAATTTGTAAAAAAAAAAAAACAGTCTGAATACTATAACAAGGCCAGATAGTTTTAGGAAAGTAGGACATTTTACTCACTGGGTACCTAGGTCAATAAACCACCTCAACCTAATATTATCTAGTACTAGAAAATAACCATGAGAAAAAACTATGACTTTCAACCAAACCTACTTGACTATATAACTTGTTAGTTCACTGAAAACTTTATACTTTTTACATAAACGGAATATTGACCCAGAAACATAAAATCTTTCTTATTTTATTATGTCTATATGATAATTTTTAATAAATTAATAAATAAATATTCCGAAATAACAACAATTTCTATGTTCAATATTCATTTTAATACAGTATTTTTTCAATTAATTATACAATGTTTTTCATAGTAAATACAGTTTTGTGTTCTCAGCTTCTAATAGAAAAGCAGACGGGAAAAAAAACAACTTCTTTTACTTTCGTTTCTTCAATTTAGAATAAAACTTTAAATAGGAAAGTTTCTCTTTTTAATAAAAAGAAATAGAGAGTTTGGATTATTTTGAACTTTTTAATGCATGACTTTATAGCATCTTTTATAGTTTCTTCTTCATATTTTAAAAAAAAAGGAAATTAGAAAAATTCTTATTAAACGTCATTTGACAATTGTAACATTTTAATATTATATCATGAAGGAAAGAAAAAAAATGATATTTTATATGATTAACTTTCAGATTATTCTCTGTTCAATTAATTATCTATACGGCTATTGCTCTGAATATTACTTCAAGTCAGATTGGCTGGCAATAAAATAGCAAATGTGACGCTTTGTCGTGATCAACTACTAAAGCGGAATTTTCCATTATTGATAAAGTCTTATATTAAATATACATGAAATATGAGATCAATTAATTTAAAAGTTAATACAAAATAGCGCCATCTGCAGCACGAAGGTTCCATTTCCGTTTCAAAATGGCTTCTCAGCTGGTCGTTCCGTGTTCAAAACATGCCGTATTTCTACGGGGTTTCACAACATCCGTTTCAACTGACGATATCAGGTATTTTATAAACATATTAGGCAATTACACGTCGTTTTTCAGGAGCCGATTATGTCAAATAACTTAAATATCAGCTCTGGAATAAATTTAAGCTGAGGGCGTTGGTCAACCATTTCTGAAGAAATTCTTATTCAATTATTAATTAAACGGTTCTACGCGTTACTATTTCAGAAAAATACGATGGATGGGGATAAAATATTCTCTTGTATCCGTTTCTCTTTAAATTATTCTTTTACAACAGAAGGTACAAATGGTCCGGCTTTAAAAAAAATTCAGTAAAAATAAAAATTTTTGTTATGGTTGAAAGAGACAAATTGAAGCGTATTTGCTTTAGAATTTTTGACTTGAACTCACGTTTTATACTAGAATGTTAATTTTTCAGAAAATTCTTCGAAGAAAAAACAGGATGTCTACCAACAGTAGAATTCATGCGAGATTCAGAAGACAAAAATTTTCTGTATTTGGCTTTAAGATTCGATAGTAAAAGCATCGCTAAGTCAGTTATCGAAAAGTAAATATTCTTATTATTCTTTTATTTTTTATAATTTAAAAGAAAAAGAAGGAAATAGGCAGATATGCTTCTTTTATTCTTTTTAAAGAACATTTTCTGTCATAAAGTTTTTTCGACCTGTTCTCTTTAAAAACGATAGCAACATATGTTCCTAATTTTTTTCCACATCGTTTAAAATAAATAAATTCTATTTTTAAGAGGAAATGTGGCTATTAAGGATTGTTGTTATTATTGTTTGCTTTTTCTTGTTTCGGAAATTTCATAGTTTTAAAAATCGAATATCGTGTTTTAATTTTAACAGAGCAGGCATTTTTCCCTCACCTGACTTTATGATAAAAAAAACTACAATATTAAAAAATTTTTTGTTTTTTTGTAGATTCGATTCTACAGATATTCTTGGATGTTTCGTTAAAATCACTTATTTTCGTGATATGAAAAAAGCCAGGGAAAAGGCTCAAGAGCTTTATGAAAAAGGTTTGGGTCCTAGTCCACGTGATTTATTCAATTCTGAAATGAACGGCCCAAGAAGAGGCATGTTCTACCGTAGAGGTAGAGGCAATTTCAAACGTGGTAGAACTTCATCTGGTAGTCACAACAATTATGATTATTCGGCTACCTATTCGAAGGACACCAAAAGCAGTCGATATCATTATTCTTCATCCAGATCTAGATCAAGATCTCGGTCAAGATCTCGCTCCAGATCTAGGTCCAGATCCAGGTCACGATCAAGATCTAGAACATACAGTAGGAGTTTAACTCCAAGACGTAAGAGCAGTAGTTCTGAATCTATGAGATCACGTTCGAGGTCGCCTGTAGAAAGAAAAAAGAAAAAGCACAAGTAAATTTTTATTTTACTACCTGATCTTTCATATTAACGTTTGTTAGTTGTTTTATTAGACTCACTTAACGCTTAGTCTTAGTATTAATTACTTTCTCATTTATTGTTAGTAGAGATTAGTAATTAAGTAATTTAATCAGAATAGGTTAAATTCAATATAAAATCGCTTCTCGGTAAAACATATTACAATATAATTTTTAAAACAAGCTGGTGACTTCTGTTTGTAAAAAAGACATATTTACTACACTAATATCCCATCGATAAAGCTGTTACGTAAACACGCTGTTACTACATCCTACATAGTTAATCCTATATATAAACATAATATTTTTAGATCATTTGATAACTTGCAAGATTATTTATGTCTATTTTACAACCAGCATTCGTTCACACATTATTTACAAATGAAATATTTCAAATATTGATAAGTGAATAACAAAAAATAGTATAGTATAAACTATACTATCGATATCTGTTTATTTTTATCTAAAAAAATTTATTTATATTTTTGTTTCTTTCATAGGAAGCATCATAGAAGTCCTAGCTCGGACTACGATAGGCATTCGAGCAGAGATAAAAATGAGATACTACGTAAAGGTATAATATCAATTATCTGCTTTGTAATGATACCCTTGTATTTATTTTTTTATTTATCATATAGGAAAGCAAAAAAAACAGACAACTGATGATGCTGAAGAAGGAGAATATGCTAGTGCCGACAATGCGAATATTCCTGAGAATCACAAGACACTACTCAACAAAAATGGAAATTTTATGTTAGTATAATTTAATCATTAATATTTTTCTGCAGTTGTAAATCTAATTTTTGAAATAATTCAAAATACAGGTCGATTTCGAAACAGGATAAGAGTGTTCATGGAGATGTAAGGCTATAAATAATGTTATTTAACATTTAGTAATTTAATATTTATTCAAATAGCATGCCGTTTTGAATAATGAAGTAGCAGAAATATTTGGTTTACCCCCAGAAAAATTATCGCTTTTAAAGAATAAAAAAGAGGAAATTGAACAATCATACAGACAAGACTGTGAAACCTTCGCTGCTGTTGTGAAAATGCTTATCAGGTAAAAATGAGAATAAATTACTAATATAAGATATCACAGTATAAAGTATACTCATATCCTTTAAGTCTAAACATAGTCAACTGTTTGTCTATCGTCGTTCATTTGAAGATAAATGCGATAGATTAGCAAATATTATTCCCAGAACGTTTTAGATGTAACAAACACCATGTCGCTTTAATTAATTCCCGTGTTTGTTTTGCAGTAAAGATTCATCATTGGAAGAAAAGTTGCAAAATTCTCTTCGCGAAAATCTTAAAGAAATTGGACAAAGGTGTATTCAAGAGCTAAAGGACTACATTGACACTTTGAAGTCTGATTAATTTACTGTATGCACGTTTGTGATCATTATTTTTGTTGTACCGGTTTATTACTTAAACTTAGACACATAACTCCTAAGATATGAATAAAATACAAAATTTATAAATATTCATAATACACGTCAAATAAAAATAGTTCATCCAATAGATGAAAACGTGGCAGGAATCAACAAATCAGCAATAAGTTAACAAAATGAAATAACCAATCAGCGATAACCCTAGGGCCGCCGCCATGTTCAGTAAGAGCAAGAACAAAGGAGCGGTAAATTAGATCGTATCGTGTCGATTTTCGAATTTTTCCATCTAGTAACATCTTGGAGCCATGTCCGACACGGACAAATCAGCAGAAGAAAAAGGAGAAGCAGCAGAGAAGAAAGTTTTGGGTAGGTTTCATACTTTTATAGGTGTTTTTTAAGAATATAAATAATAGCGAGTAGCGGTTCCAACATGGCGACGACCGTTGCACGTGTTTACGAAAAAATATTTTGAATTAACCGTTATGATTTTCAGCGACCAAGGTGAAAGGAACTGTAAAGTGGTTTAACGTAAAAAGTGGATATGGCTTCATTAATCGGTAAGACGATAATTTCTGCACTAATTGCATAATATAATGCAATTGTTTTCTTTACTTCCAGTGACGACACCAAAGAAGACGTCTTCGTGCATCAAACAGCCATTATTAAGAACAACCCTCGCAAATATTTGAGAAGCGTGGGTGACGGAGAGACCGTCGAATTCGACGTAGTTGCAGGTGAAAAAGGTAATTCGATGTTTTTTCAAACGCTTGATACAACTCAAATGTTTCAAAAACATCTTAAACAATTTGTAAGATTGTTTTTTTCTACAAAATGCTTTTAAAATTTTTCCTTGCCACATCTTTGTTGATTTTAAATAATTTAAGCATTGAAACTTGTAAGATTTTTTAAAAACCTATATAAGGAGTCAATATCATGCAGTTTTTCTGCACCTGTTATAAAAGAATTTCAATTTTTTTTTCAAATATTTTAAAAGAAATTGGATTGTTAGTGTTCAAAGTTTTTAAAAAAGCATATCTAATTTTCAACTTATCAGATAGAGATTAAAATTTATTGTTTACTTTTTTATTAATCAGGTAACGAGGCAGTCCGTGTCACTGGACCTGATGGACAAGCTGTTCAGGGAAGCAAGTACGCTGCCGACAGAAGACGCTTTAGACGTTTTTATCCAAGAGGTCGTGGACGCGGTCGTCAGGTATTTGGTTTTTATTTAATACAGTTTCGTGCGCGGTATTAGATAGAAAGTTAGATGAAATTCATATCACGAAAAAATTCTCTTTCGAAAGAAGCTAAAGTGTTTATAAATATCTCATCGAGCTCTGTAATTTATACTTTTTCTATTCCGGACAATAGTCAGGAGGAGATAAGGAAGAACGCAGTGAGGGAAATGAAGAGGAAGGAGAAGAAAAATCAACTGGTCCACCTCGTCGTCCCTTTTGGCGTCGTCGCCCCTTTGGCGGTGGCGGATTCCGGGGCCGCAGTATGGGTAGTGGATACCGAGGAAGAGGACGCGGAGACGGGGACGGTGGACAAGTAGTAGCTCGAGGCAGAGGTCGTGGATATTATCGTGGAAACTACTATCGCAACGAGTTTTATGGATACCGTGGATTTAGAGGATACCGTGCATTCCGCGGTGGAAGAGGACGCGGTCGTGGCAGGTTCAGCAGAGGTTATCGTGGAGGACGTGGCGGTTCAGGGCGCCGTGAAAAGGGAAGCGACGATGAAGGTAGCTATGATGAAAGCAAAGCCGCTGATGAAGCAACCACCACTCCAAAGTAAGAAAGAGTTGGAGAGAGCGGCCGAGAAATCTTGTTTGTTTTTCTTTCATTTCGTCCAACGTAGTGTAACAACACTCTATAGGTTTAAGTTTGTTCGTTATTATTCTCGTGTTCATTGATTTCTAAACAAAAATGGTTGCTTGTCTGCTGAGACACTATAAAAGGCATGTTTAATTGTTTGAGGAAGAATTGTAAATCGTGAAACAGGCGTTATACTAGTATGCCGGGGTTTTTTCTTTGATTGTTTAGCTTAATTGGTTTAGTGCTACCGTTTGAGAGTCTGTCGGGCCGCTCAAAACTATTGTGAACGTTGTATTTTTGGTAGCTTGTTTTTTTGAAATATCCGGATTTTTGCGTATACTAATTAGCTGGCACGTAACAGCTTGCGGCTTATCTTTTCAAGAAATAAATAACAGGCGCAATCTTGGTGCAAGTTGAATTGAGATTTGAATAAATGAAAGTAGGAAACATGACAAAAAGTAAATGAGAAGAAAATGAGTCTCATCAAACTAGGTTTTATTCCTTGTAGAATGTATTCAATAATAAAAGCAAACAGTCAAACTTTAGCATAAGTTCGATGATAAATTTGATTGTTCTATAAACTTAAAAATAGATACGACAATCCTTCAATTTATATTATTAAATTCTTGACAAACCATGGAGATTCCATCTAGCATTCGGGAGTATTGTCAAATCGTTTCAAATACAAAAACTGCCTATTGTTGACGATTAAAGCAATACAAAAGATAAAAGATCAGTCAACTAAAATGTACTCGCGGACGACTCTCTAAATTCTGGATATCATCATTTCTTGGCTACTAGCCGATTCAATTGGCTCAACAGCAGGCTGTTCTTGTATTGGAGAAGTCGCCCGCCCCTCATGTCATACTGCATAGTTTGCGACTTCTACTGTAATAGGACGGAAAGAGAAGGGGCACAGCCATAGCCATTTTGACCCTCGACCAAAGACTTCCGCTAGCAGAGATATTTTCGGTCTCTTCGGTCGATATCGACCTTGTCCTTTCACATGTTCCACTGCTGTTTCATCACTAAGAATTGCTTGGAACTGATCGCATCCAATAGCTATAACAAATAAGCCGAAAAGGACACATTCAATAATCAGAACAATGGAATGCACAAGTTTAGTACGAGCGGATTCATCGTTCTTAGAAGAGCTATTTGAATCAATAACAAAGGATGCTATAACTAATGCTATTGCGTAGAGAGAAGACAAACCTGAATTGAAAGTAACAAATAATTTAATTTATTGTATCATTAAAAAAAAGAAAGTAAATGTTTATATCTTACCAACGTAAAAGAGAAATTGAATAAAAAACTTTTGATTATATTCTCCCACACAATTGTTAATCCTGTATGAAAGGAATAGAAAGGAGCTTATAACATATAATCTTTAAAAATATATATTTGTATTTACTATAATTGACCGCCAGCCGGTATAATTTTATACAAATACAAATTAAGCCTATACTATTGTCTATATACACCATCGCATACATTTATTATTGATATAAAAAATTATATGCTATCAGTCTATATAAATATAGTTTGTTTTCTTCTACAAAATTTCGATCCGCCTGCATTCCCTCTCTAATAATTATTAATTTAAATCCATTGGGCAATACATCAGTTGGATAGAGAAAGAAAAACCATTACATTATACAATTATCAGGATGTTCTTATCTTTTATTTATTAATCTCTTCTTTCTATACTTTTTTATATTTCGAATGGCTATTCAAATAAAATTTTTTATAGATAAACAGGATACGGAAATGATAAGGAGATTATGTATTGTAAAAAGTACAATAAACTGTACTTTTCAATACAGCATCCTCTTTGACTTATCTCCTTTATTAAACTTAGTTGAATCTTAAAAACTTCACTCATAGAAATACAAAAAATTAGATTAAAAGGAAAGAAATAAGCACTTAAACTCTTCCAAGTGAAACAAAAGTCATTAATTGAGCACATTTTTATGCTTTGTAGACTTAAACTTTTGTAAAGTTTATAATAATTACTTAGGAGGGCTGAGATCATCGTTTAAAACTTTTTCATTCTTTCTACTCTGATATTTACTACTTTTAATACATACCAAGGACAGTGGTGATCCATTTTTTTCACACAGCGTCTACACACTCTGCAATGATGTGCTCTAGGAGGCCTGTATGTTTCGCATTTCATACACACAGTCCATCCGTCCTCCTCTTTAGAACCTCTTTCTTCTTGCATATCTGAGAAATCTAATCGGTTCCTAGGCAATGGTACCAGACCAGGATCGCTAAACACTGCCCTTAAGTGAGATACGACCAGTAGAAAAATAATTATGTTAAATACAAAGGCGTTTAAAGCTCCCCATAACCTGTGTTAATTGCAATTACGAAAAACACGATAAGATAATTATTTAGAAATGTCATATTAAATGATACTTACGAATCAGACATAGAAGCAATTACTAAATGTTTGACAACAACATAGTCGGCGTAACAGACACACAAATACGTTATAATCATACACAAAATTCCACAAGGATCCGACCGGAAGACGGCCATTTTGTCAACTTCCGGTTCTCAAAAAAATACGAAAATGAGAGAAAGTATAGTACTTTCGTAAGTTTGAAAGTTTATAAACCACTTAACTTGTTCTTGATATCGTGTCAAAGTTCAGTTAAATGATTCTTTAAATCAAGATAAATGTCATGCCTAGTCAAGTACTCTTCAGACTTTCTTGTTTTATTGTATTGTCATCGGAATTTTCATACAAAAGATACATTGCATACTAATCTTAATTATTCACATTTTTATAAATATTAAGAGATCTTTGAAATTTAGTTGGTTTTGCCCGACGTGCAAACAGGACAAGTATGAAGAGAGTCGTGTATAAAAACATCACAATCCACACAGAATACGGAGTTACATTTTTGGCATTGATAGCTCTGAAAACAATAAAGAAAAAGTTAGTTCAATTTAAAAACTTAATTACTTAAAAACTAACGATTTTGTCCGTTAAGTAAGTTTGACACGAAGTGCAAAATCTACAATGTTAATGGTTAATAAAAATATTCGTTATTTAAAGACATATGTATACTTGTATATACGCTACTAACCGTCTATGAGCTGGTAGTGCGTCTTCAGTTGATACATCATTAAAAGGAGCCAAGGGAAACAAATGATGATAAGATCTAGCTAAGTGAGGTGCAGATACGAGTAAAATACCTGTTTTAGGACAGTGAATCAATTAAACTTATTTTACGCAAAACATCAATTAAAATTGTTATTCTTACCGCAAACTTGGCATTCAGACGGCAAATCGCAGCACTTGGCTTGACATCTTGGACAAAGATATCCGTGACCAGTAATTTTTGCTTCATTTTTAATATGACTAGAAAAAAATGGAGATTAGACATACTAATTAGTTTATAGTTCTTTTATAGCTGAATAAGTAAACTTACCACCAACAGGTACTTAACATAGCATCATCAGCAGATATTTCGTTTGGAAAGCCCATAAGCACAAGAGAAGGTTTTGTTTCTTTCTATTACCATAGGGAGTAAAATGACAATTGAAATAAAAAAAGGATTTCTCGAATATCTATCTTACATATATTGGGGGTGGTGCTACTTGATCATTTAATAACTCTTTTAAATGAGGAACGTCCATCATAACTGCATATTTACCTAAAATGCAGATACACTGCTTAAAATCTATAATATTTTTCTTCAAATTACAAACCGTCAGTATTTTTGCACAGAACTTTCATAATACGAACTTCAGCAGCTAAGCCAATAATCGATACTCGAATTCGATGCTCCCGAAGAGTTTTTATTGTAAAATTAATATCAAATGGATCACAGGTTGTTAAACTCCCACAGAGAGTTAAGATTTCTCTACTGGAATGGTCTGGCACGTATTTTAATACAGAAATAGCCATCTAGGAAATTATACTTCTAATTAGTTTCGTAAAAAAAAATGATTGATTTAAAGAAATTATACCTCATATGAATTCTGTAATGATGGCTCCCCGGCACCTGAGGTTAATTTTTGTAGTGAATTAAGATGACGTCGAATATCCCCTGCAGCAATGTACAATGTTATTTTGTTTTCGTTTTGGAATAATTTTATTTATTGCCTACCTGATAAGTCCGAAATAATTGCTGATCGCTTATTTGATGTTGAGATTATACCCAGTTGACTAATAGGATTTTGATCGAAGAACTCGTGTATGAACGTTTCTAAGAGCTGAGAGGGAAAGTTAAAACTTTCAGTAATTTCAAATTGATTTCCTTAAATAATAAAATACTTTTGTAGTTGCTATTAGACGATTTGGTTTTAAATCCTGTTCATTCATTGCGTTTGAGGCGTCTATCACTAAGAAAAGGTACCTTATCTAGGGTGAAAGTTGAAAAGATGTTTAAATATTGTAGGGTTTTGGTGGTGTATTTCTAACCATTCCAAGTTTAAGATTGGAAGCTCTTTTAATTATTTGCTTTTTCTTGTTTCCACGTATAATTTCGTTGACACTGGATTGTAGCGAGCCACTTGAGTCTTCCGTTAAGCCTTCCCTAAGAGCGATATTTGATGGTTAAAAAACATGTTAAAGTTAAAAGGCAAATTTTGGACATATTTTGAGACAAAAAATTATCTAAAAGAAACCTAGTTGAAGATTATTTTGTAAAGTATAAAATAATCTATCAATCTTACCATGTTCGTTCATACTCCGTTTCCCAGGCGTATCCCTTTTCGATATCATCGTCGGCTGCCGCCATTTTGATAGTCTGCAAATTTGTTCCTGATCGTTTAGCATTGTCCATGTTCAAGGTCAAGGTTATCTTCCCGAATCAAAGTCATTTTCGATCATAAACAATATTCCTCAATATATTATATACATTAAATTCATTTTACCATGTTAAGATTATTAAGAGGAAATTTTGGGTAATATTTTTAAAATCGCATTTTTAATCTATCAACGTATCTTAATTTTAAAAATATTCTATTTTATAGCAAATGACGAAATTTGCAAAAAATAATCACTATTATTAAATATGTCGTTGAATAATTTGAAATAGAATAATATAAGATAAAAGTCATTATTCTATTCTACAAAAGAGTTCTTGTTTAAATCGCTAAAAATAATTTTTCAGCCCTGCCTGTTCCTTATGCTCTAGAACCTTTCAACATTCATCGAAACCTCATTATCTGATGATAAAAGACTCTTCCGCTTATCATACTTTAGTTAAAAGAGACACTGTCAATTTATTGAATAAAAACTATCCTCAAATGCTTGATATGCAAACAAGATTTTTCACACCCTTCCGTTTTGTTAAGGCAGCTGGAAGACTCCTAAAAATACGTTATATTGTCCTAACAGGAGCTGGTGGTATTGGATATTCTATTCATCAGGTAAATCATATATTCACTAAATATTAAGCCGTTAACTACTTATATTAATACAGAAATATGAGGCAATCAAGGAACAAGTACCAGATTTCAGTTGGATAAAAAATTACCTTCCTGAACAGGAAAAACTAGATAGCTATATGAAAAAGTTTAATAAAATTCAACAGTCTTTTCAAATGCCTGATGCGAAATTTAGTGAAGGCTTAATCTTGAAAAAGTTAGACGATTTAAAAGAATGGTGGGACGGTTTACAAGAAAGTGATTTACTACAAACGGATGGTTTGTTTTCTTTTCTTTCAGCATATTATTTCTTTAAGATAAATCAACTTAAAAAACACAGGTGGATTTTATGGAAATTACATAAATGTTGCTGAATTGAACGGTGTGTGGAATGCGAGGCTCGATTTTAAAAATAATCATTAGAAATATATCCAAGTTTAAGATACTACTATAATATTAATAATGAATTTTAAATAGTAAATTATTGTCAATTTTATAATTTGACAGTAATAATGATAATAACGACTTTCATCATTATGAAAGCTTTATTATCTTAATTAAAAGTGCTAGTAATCTTGTATTCTACACCCAAACAAAAACAAAACCGACAATGTTACTGTAGCTCTTTTCATTTATAATTGATACTATATCATTCCTTTTTGGTAGCATTCTTAAACATTTTATATTCTTTTTAACAGATTCAGATTTTGTAACTCCACTCCCTGTTCTCCCATTTCAAGGTGTTGCTCCCAATGGAAGCAGTCCTGTAAATATTGATTTTTTTTTAACTTGTTTGTTTTATTTTTAAATAACTAAAGTACATAAAGTTTAATTAATTAAATATTCTTAATTTCGAAGAAAAGGGATAGAGAAAAAGTTGACGAATTACAAGATGAATTGATGAAAACTCAGACAAAATATCAAAAGCTTATCGATAAATTAGAGAAAGAAAATCGGGATTTACGTAAACAAATACTACTGAAAGGGCAAAAGGATACTAAGAAAAGAAAATTGAAAAGATCGCCTATTGACATGTATTCAGAGGTGCTGGATGAGCTAGCTGATTACGACTCTAGCTATAATACCCAAGATCATCTTCCCCGAGTAGTAGTTGTTGGGGATCAAAGTTCAGGGAAAACTAGCGTTTTAGAAATGATTGCTAAGGCTAGAATATTTCCAAGAGGATCGGGCGAAATGATGACCAGATCACCTGTAAAAGTTACGTTGAGTGAAGGACCTTATCACATTGCCAAATTTAAAGATAGCACAAGAGAATTTGATCTGACAAAGGAATCAGAATTGGACGCTCTGAGGAAAGAGGTTGAAGTAAGGATGAAAGCTTCTGTTGGCTCGGGTAAAACCGTCAGTAGCGATGTAAGTACTCAATCTATTCGTAATTTACAAATATTTGATATATAAAATTAAATTAACTTTTATTTCCGCTAAATTAGATAATTTCAATGACCGTTAAGGGACCTGGTCTGCAAAGAATGGTGCTTGTTGATCTTCCAGGAATAATTAGCGTAGGAGTTGACCTGTTATATTGTTTAGACTTGACTAATGGATCCTTACAATTTTTATTCAGACTGTAACAACTGACATGTCGCATGATACTAAGGACTCTATAAGAAAAATGTGCTTGCAACATATGGAAAATCCAAACGCAATTATCCTTTGCATCCAAGGTAAACTTAATCGAATCTATAGGAATAGTTATAGATACACTTTACATATATTTACTTTCAACAGACGGCTCAATAGACGCTGAGAGAAGTAATGTAACTGATTTAGTGAGCACAATGGATCCTTCTGGTAAAAGAACTATATTCGTTTTAACGAAAGTTGATCTGGCCGAAAGTAACTTATATAATCCAGACAGAGTACGTTCCATACAGCCTTTTCTTAATATTAGATTTAAGTATAGATAACAAGAACATGACTCATGACTCGTGAAAATTTTTCTAGATACAAAAAATTCTTGAAGGACGATTATTCCCTATGAAAGCTTTGGGATATTTTGCCGTTGTAACTGGCAAAGGTATATAATACATAGACAATATAAGTGATAAAGTTCATTATTATTCTTAATTAGGCAATACGGAGGATAGTATATCTACTATTAAAGACTATGAAGAGAGCTTTTTCCGTAATTCAAAATTATTCAAAGCTGGAGTTTTAAAAGCGTCGAATATGACAACCCATAATCTTAGTTGCGCAGTTAGCGAATGTTTTTGGAAAATGGTTCAAGCTTCCGTCGAACAGCAAGCCGATAGTTTTAAAGGTTTCAATTCTATTAAAATAGAATCTTAATATTATTATACATTATAAATAAATCGTATTGTTTTTCTTATATTCTTTTAGCGACAAGATTTAATTTGGAAACTGAATGGAAGAATACATTTTCAAAAGTTCGAGAATTGGATAGAGAAGAACTATTTGAAAAAGCCAGAGGGGAAATTTTAGACGAATTAATTAATCTAAGCAATATTTCACCTAGACAATGGGAAGATGCTTTTACGAAAACTTTGTGGGAAAAGATGACTACTCACGTTTTCGAAAATATCTATTTACTTGCTGCGCAGAGTGAGAATTCTGGAACTTTTAATACTACTATTGATATTAAATTAAAACAATGGGCTGATCAACAATTACCTAAAAAGTGTGTAGAAGTAGGGCAACAAACGTTAAAAGAGCAATTTTCTAACATGTTAAAAAGAGGAGAAAGCGATAATATATTTGAGAAATTGAAGGTAGCGGTAAGAGACGCTTCAATGGAAAAACATGAGTGGGATTCCAAAGCGGAACAATCATTAAGGGTTATTCAAAGAAATATCTTAGAAGATAGATCCGTATCAGATAAAAATCAATGGGATAGTGCTGTTAAATTTATGGAAACTGCTGTCAATGAGCAATTAGAAATGGTTGAAAATACATTAAAGAGAATGAAAGGACCGGGAACAAGAGAACAATGGTATAATTGGAAAAGTAAAACAGCTGAACAACAAAATCGTTGTGTTGCATTAAAAGAATTAGAAAAATTGATGACATCTCATAAAGTAAGTAAAATTTAGAATTGAATAAATTATAATAGTAGAAATTAGCGTTAATTTTAATAAACTTTTCTTCTGCTTTTCTCTTTTAGAAACATACACCACATCTATCTTATGAAGAGTTAACAACAGTCAGAAAAAATCTTGAAACGCATGGAGTGTTCGTTGACGCTGAATTTGTTTGTTTTATTAATTATCTATATAATTTTGAACTTTTAAATATTTTTGTATTTTTGTCCGTCAGCTTAAAGAAACTTGGCATCCTCTATATAGAAAGAATTTTCTAAAGAAGTCATTAAACACAGTATCTGAATGTAGGAAAGGATTTTACTATTACCAACGAGGATTTACAGAGTCTGGGGTGAGTCTTTTATTAAAATCATCTTGAATTCAAAAACTCCATAAGAGTATTTCTTACTGTTGTTTATCACATACTTAAAAGCATAGCATAATATATAAGGGGCGATCAAATGAAAACGGAACAATTCCCTATATATTCATTAATTTGATTAATTATTCTTGACTATAACCACGGTGATATGTCATTCAATGGACCAAAGAGGAGGCATGTTTAGTTATTTACGTATTGATATTTAAATGGGAAAATTTGTACCAGAAAAGTAAAGGATAGGATCTTCACTCACAGAATACAAGAACAAATTATAGAGAATACAATATTTAATTTAGAAGACTTACTGAAGATTTTTGCTTTCGGCTTTCAAATATTGTAAAGTACATTTGGATTTTAGTGAAAAATATTGGATCTTAAGGATCCTATCAGCTGACACCTAAATTCAAAGAATGGCAGACTTCCACATGTTATTGAACCGATACTTGAAAGACTTCCTAAACGAGATAGTTTCCTTTGGAAATATTGTTTTTAGGATAGAAATGGATTATAGTACGAGCTTAGCCTCTAGTCATTACTTCAATTCATAATAGGCTCCATAGCTAACCAATAAAGTTTGCTCTTGAGAGCGTAAGTAAACTGGTAAGAATTAAGTATTGATAAAAAAAATCCAAAAGCATGGTATTTAGCCAAAGTGACATTGTTCCGATCATTTTTTCGCCCCTTATATATATATTCATAAATCAATATACATATACATATACATATACACACGCATATATGTATATATATATATATATATATATACGTATATACACATATATAAAGGGTGACGGACGTAAGCTGGTAAGTTTAATGGTAGTAGAATAGAAAACGTGTTGTGTGTGAATTTTCTTTTTCTAAAATGTAAATTAAACGCTGGGAAGCTTAGTGAACAAATGTATACAAAGAAAGATTGTATATAATCCCAAAGTTTAATTAGCCTTTTCTATTAGACAACTCTTTCAAAGCAAAATGCCTAATATTATTAAGTTTTTAAGTTAATACATTCCTATTTCTCAATGGTTGACATAGTTGGAAATAGTGTTATCATTTACATAGTCATTTTTATTGTTATAATAAAATATTGTTTATATTTAAATAATTGCAAGGCGACTAAATTGATTATATAACTTTAGAACGTTTAAAGGGAAATTAATCAAAATATTAAATTCATCAATCAGTCATTTAAAAAGTAATAATCTGTAATTCTAGTTTAACAATATTTTTTTATAACCTTAGTCTTTCTAGCATGATAATTTTTGCTATATTTTACTTTTACTATTCTTTTTTTACAAATTTAATTCCTTGTTGTTGTAATTTTAACAAAAGAAATGTTTTTTATCTTTTAAATACTCAATTTTTTCTCTAGATGGAGTGTAATGATGTTGTATTATTTTGGAGAATTCAAAGAATGTTACAAGTCACAAGTAACGCACTAAGGCAACAAGTTATGAATAATGAAGCTCGTCGTCTAGAGAGGAATATTAAAAATGTTTTAGACGACTTTTCAGAAGATAAAGATAAATTGCAAAGTCTATTAACTGGTAGAAGAGTTCAATTGGCCGAAGAATTGAGTAAGTTTTACAAAGAGTATTGTTTTTCTATATATAATAGAAAATACCTAATCTGTGCCTTCCTATTCAGAACGTGTACGGCAAATTCAAGAGTTGTTAGAGGAATTTATAGAAGCTTTACAAAAAGAAAAGTAATAAATAACTTCTTTAACAATTAAAAAATATTATTTAAAATGATGTATAGACAATTTTTTTATTCGGCTCGTGCATTTCTAACTATTATCAAGCAATGGAGAAAGAAAGAAAGAAGACTTTCTTTCCCATTCCTTCTTTATTTCTTTCGTTGCTTAAATACTTGAATAAAATAAAATTTTCTTTTCTCGTATCATTATATACAATATCTGACACGTTAACATTGTTCAAACGATACTTGAGCAATATTTTTTATGAATTACGGAACAATACAAGCCGTGTATTGTTGTGCACTGAACGTAAGGGAGAAAATTAAGGATTTGAATGGGGAATAGACCCTGAGCCTTGTAAACATATTTAAACCAGATTTTTTTACAATTTTTCTTTGACGTAAGGTTGCTTGCTAAAAACACCTGATGATACAATTGAATGCAAAATACCAAAATGGGTTTAAAACCATGATCTTAGCTCATAACGAAAGCGCATGTTGAAGAAAAAAAGAAAAATTTTTAGCAGAGCGTGGTTTCGATCCACGGACCTCTGGGTTATGGGCCCAGCACGCTTCCACTGCGCCACTCTGCTACTGATAGCGTCAACTGTCTTTTAAAAATTACATAACGTGATGTTTTTCTTATAACCCTTTTGTGTTTTCTCTCTCCTGTCTATGAGCTTATTATTCTATCCTTCACAACCACCACAACCTCCTCCTCTTTAAAATATTGACTAAAACTAATATTTCAATTATTTAAATAGATGATTTATTAAAGGATGGACATTTCAGATTAATAGGTACAATTGAATATATTCGCTACTAATCCCATATCCTTGCACTTTGCTGAATCCCATATGAGTATAATACATAGCGTAAGCGACCTTGTTTATTCAAAAATTGTAGAATTTCAATGCAACTTTGGCACTCATTTAAAGACTAAATATACACTCATATTTTCTATCGTATTAAATACGACTATACGATAGATCTATATTTAGGGTAGACTACACTTGGAAGTTTTATAAGTAACATCTTTCCCTTGCAATTATAAGTTTATTTAATTAAAACTATGATGATTAATACTATTTCTCTCAAGGTGAGCTTTTTTATTGGTAGACTATATGTAAATTTACTTTAGTTGTCAAAATAGCTTGTATAAAAAAAGTTGACCTGATCGCTAGGCTTACAACTTTTTCAAGAACGGACGTTGCTCTTTCCACTAAACCTAGTATGAATATTTATCAAGACAAGGTTTTCGATAGAATTCTTTTACAAAAATATTCAATTGCAGGCTGAATTATGAATATCGGTTCACACGTTTGCGATATTCCAAATAAATATTCTAAATAAAGCTAAAGGCAATAGAACAGATAGTCATTCATCAACATGCCGCTGGTAGAGAGCAAACCGAGAAAGGTAATTACCCCTTTAATTTAAAAGTATAATTCAATTAATTCATTATCTTTCTACCTACTAGAGAAGTCTAAATATTGAGTTACGTACAAGTGATTCAACGTTTAGTACACTATCTCCCGATGAAGATAGTATTCCCGTAAAAAAGCGTTTGAGAAGGGCTCAACAATTTACTCAGAAATGTATTCCTCCACCACCACCTCTTATCAATATGACCGACTATATAAACTCGAAGAAACTTGAAGAAGAGAAGTTTATGAAGGAAAAACAAAAACATCATAGTAAGTAGTTTCTCTCTTATGAATAAAACTAATATAATGCAAATTATTAATAAATGATAAAAGTTATCTTATGCTCAGTGGAGCCCTGATATATCTGCAATAGTAATTATTTGTTAGCTAGAAATAGTATATAGTATATTTATAGATTAAACAAATGATATATTTATTCGCTTTTGTCTATTTTTTCTTATAGGTCTAACTACTTTCTCAATACCACCAGAAGCTTATAATGACAATCTAGCACCGCCCTACCTTGGACCTTACGTATTCCCTGAAAACGCCTCCTCACTCTATTTATGGCCGAGACAAGTTCTACCTTATCCTGGCTTTAAAATTGAAAATCTCAAGTCAAAACTAAGAATTGAAGATATTTGTAAATCACCAAACGATTCAAGAACAATTACAGCTAGCAAAAAGAGTAATTGTACCCTACACTATACCCTGGCAGCCTTAACGGGTTTGCCACTAGCAATTAAAGGGTTGTCTTGAACGATAAAAAAGGAAAAGGGGTTTCCTAGAGAGGAAAAAACCATAAAAAACGTCTCGCCCTCTTTTACCTTTTAATTATAAATTTGTTTTTCCTGTTTGTTTTCTATTTTCTAAAAATATTCTATATTTTCATGTAAATGTATATGGACAACAAATAAAATGTTTTATATTTATATGAAACTAAAAAAAAAAGAAGAAAAAAAAAATGAAACACTTAAACGTTCTGTTGTTCTTCGTCACCTGTTCAAAAGAAAGAAATGATCCACTGTTATTATGAATTCAGAGTTTTTGACACGATACTTGAATGAATAAATTATATAGAAAAAAATACTGATTTTTTATTACGATCTATATGATTAATTAATTAAAAACTAAACGTACTTGACGAAGTTGAATCGTAAAATTTTTCATCGAATTTCTTCGCTTTCATCTTCTTTTCTGCTTTTTTGTTAAACATTTTTCTCAGGCCCGTCATAAAGTTACTGCATTCAGTACCATTCTTCGCTGTGGTTAAAGGAAATAGTATGGATAGTCAACTAAATATAATAGAGTACGAATAAAATAACCCAACATTTTTTACAATTGAACATTTTATATAATGTTTGAAAAGGGGAGTTTTCACCAACCGATAGGTGGTATTATTACCTTACGACCTTCTACCTATACTTTTCAATTTTACATAGACGAAATATTTTTATGTATTCGTTCAGCTTCTTCCAATTAAAAATACCGTAGGCCTATTGACCTTTCATTTTGTCTTGTCAAAAAACGTCAAAAGCGTACTTTCTGATGGGATAAGCTAAGAAAAATATGAAAGCACGCATTTACAGTTATGAAAGAGAACAGAAAATCTCTATTATAGCAGACTAAGACAGGAAGTAGAGGTGTTTTAACCCATTTTCTTTGTGCTCTTCGCGGGTTTATAATACAAAGCATTTCTATGCCTTTTTATTTCTGTTTTTTCTCTTATGTTATATATTTTGAAGTTGAAGAGAAAATAAACTAAAACTACTATAGACGATTAAAATGGCGATAAAACATTCCTTCTTAGGGTTTGACAGATTAGCGGGAAAAAAACAGGTTTTTATCAATATAATATTCCATAAAGAATTCGTGAAAGAATATTATAGGCTAACTATATAATATTATAATAATTTCTTATGTAAAAGTGCCAAAGTCGATATTTACCACAACCGTTTTCATCCTCAGATAATTTGCGATTCTTAGCAGCGGCTAGAGAGGCGTACGATGCTGGTGGAGGTGGAATCTGTGGCCGATACAGCGGTGCCCATTCTGCAGGAGTCAATCTACCTATTGGTTCGTATTCAACTGGTCTTTCCGAAACCGTTTTACGTGGCAGTTTTTCTACAGAGGTGTTTAATAACATATTAATAATTGCCATTAATTCAATTATAACCTGATGTTACCCGCAAAAACGTAATAAGCCCCTTCAAAAAACTCTCCTTTATCAACAGCTTCGTGTATAAATCCGGCATTTAACAATTTAGACGCATATTTTCTAGCGTCTGTTTTACTAGCGAAACCTTCAACATTACTAAACAACCAGGATATGAGATCAGATCCTAAAAATTCTTGACGACTATTCATTTTCAAACGAGATTCGGGATGTGACATAGATTTAATAACGCTTATCATATCAGCTTCAATACTTAAATTTGTTTCAGATGCGATAGAAGAGGGAATAGACGCTAATGTCGAAACGCTTTGAGACATTTTATCAACCTGTGAAAAAAAGAAAGGAAATCATTATTAACAAACGAAAGCAAGCCATCTTTATCTATTTCATTCATTCATTCATTCTTTCTTTTACAAACCAAATAATTCAACTTGAATTAACCATCCCATTAATTTTCATTTGCCAAATTTTCATAAGTCAAACAAGTTTAGTATGATCGTTAATTTAAATCTACACTTATATAATTCAACTAATAAAGGTCATTGATCATCCGATAAAATGATAGAAGCGTTAGCACGTTACCCTTATTAGGGTCAACATTAATTCTGTCCATTAGGATAAAAAATATAACACAAATCACCAGTTAACTATGTAAATTGCTGAATTAGCATATGTAAATTTGATGGACTAATATATTTCCCTTTCTTACGTAACTTTGTTATTGTATGTATAAAATCTAATAAACAACTCACATTAAGAGCCGCTGATGTATGCTCTAACCAAGCAGCTGGATCTATTGGCCGGATAGGTTCCTCTCTGGGTACTGAAAAGTATTTTTCTGGTTCAGGATCCCAGCATTTGGCAACAACTAACGTAATTGGTCTAAAAACAGAAAATTGACAATTGGTCAAAGAAATTCATTATACATTTCAATAAGATATAATTCTAACGTACCCAGGGTTATGGACTGCTTCCCTAAGTAATTTAACAGCTTCATCATTACTGATTTTCTCAAAACTATTTCCGTTTACTTCTAACAACATATCACCAGGTTCAATTCTAGCATCTTGAGCAACGGCACCGCTATTTCGTTTAATGATTATAGTACTTAGTATGGTATTGTAAAATGATCATTAAATAGAAGAATATCTTCTTACCCTTTCATAATGGAACCAACGTAAATTCCTCCATCATCTCCCTTGTTGCTCTGTCCAACAACACTTATACCCAAAAACTTTGTAGAATCTATTATTCAAAAGGAGAAAGGAATATTCGTTTATATAAATATGTATATACATATATATATATGGATATATAATATTTATACTGCTATAGTTATCTTGGAAACGTAAAATACATATATAATTACGTTCTCGTGATAATATATTATATATATATATATATAGATATTAAGACATAGTGTTATTTTTCAGCTAAATATGTCACTTTGTTTCCCTCATGCATCTGTCTAGTATATCTTTAAGTATTGATTAATTAAAGTACCTTTTCTCATGTTAAAATATTCAAACTGATATTGAAAAGTTTAGTGTTTAACAGCCTAAACAAAATCTATAACGAGATATTAAATGAATTATAATGAATGCTATTCGGTTGCGTTTCCTTTTGTTATCATACCTAGATTTAACGTTACTGTAACTATATTCAAAGACATTGTTGAATCGCTCATTGACGATAATGTAGATGCCGCAGGAATTTTTCGTCGACGTTTCCTGCGTTTTTGACGTCTGCCGAAAGCAGTTGAAGAAGATAATCTAAAAGCAAATAGTTCTTTTTATCTATATATTATAAAAATAATATTACTATTATCTTAACAATAAATAATTAACTGTAATTTATGACTGAAGAGAAGAGGGCAAAAAAAATAGTATTTTTCCTTTCTTTTATAATTAATAAGTTTAATAATTAACTTCACCTGCTGCTATCGCAGTCTGCTGCGTCCAACGTATCATCTTCAGGAAATTTTGACGATTCATCTACAAATACAAAACTTATAAATTATTTCATTTATTTTGTTAGACAGAGAAATCTACGAGTTTTTTCTTTATTCTTCTTTCTAAACTTATGAATCTTTTATATTCATTGTCAATTAATACGTTAATAGAAAAAGTAATAATCATTTATTGATATCCGCTAGATGTCATTTTATTAATGTATTTTTTAAATGGAATAGGCGCAAACACCATCTATGTTCACTAAAATGACGTCATAATGAGGGAGGTTCCGAGAAATTCCAGTCCACGAAGCAGACAGCCTCGATCTTTTGCTAACAGACAGACGGTTTAAGTATAGCGTAGAGCCATACCAGCTAAAGAGCACGATTCCGTCTAATTTAACCAGATATTTATCAAGTAAACTTATAGTTAGTTAAGATCAAAGCTTTTCTAAATAGAATTCAGTTAAGAATGGCTTGGAAAAAAATCAACTTAGGATTTTTTTTCAGACAAGGTCGAAACTAATCGATTAGTTGATTGATAGTGGAAAATTCTCACCTTCTCTTATCGAGTCTACATCCTGAATCCTGTAACATCGAAAGAAAAAAATAGATAAGTACTCAAACATTCGATTCCTTTTTTTTTTACATTAAAAAAATTGTTCTAGAAAAAGAACATACATTTTTAACATCGTACCATATTTCTTCTATAATTTTGCTTATATGTACATATTTTAAAAGTAATCATAGATATATTTAGTGTAACAGTTATTAGAGTATGTGCTAATATCATTTATTTTCTGTCTGTACTTAATTTATTCGTCTGGCATGGGAAGAAAAGAATGGACGTTACCATGGCTGTTTAAGGCGCTTGTTGCATAAATAATTATCGTTTAATTTTATCTCATTCCTCGCGTTGAAAAAAAAACCTGCTGGTATTAAACTACAGTAGGATGTATGTAAATGATCGCCATTTTGAAAGGCTGACATATGCTAAAAGTAGATTATGCCATGTAAATCGTTGGATGATTATAAATCAAACCATGCAAAAAAAAAACTGTAGAAAATGTTCGTCTGCTCTTATTAAATCATAAAAAAATTTAGTAGGTCATTGGTGCTTTGTAGATTTCTATCATTCTTCGTTTTCGTCTCCTTAACGACCTCAATGAGCAAAGAAACATCAATCTAACTTAATATTTTAGGACAAAAACTGGAAGAAATGCTAAACCAATGACCTTGATAACTTTAATGCATATCGAATTCTTTTAAATACGCAAAATAATTGCATGTCAAAATGTTTTTGTCTCTGAATGTAAAGCTGTCTACCTATTAATCAAATTTCAAGCGTATAAAATCAAAAAACAGCCTCATTGTACTGCATCCTTTCTCTGTTCAATCCCCCCTATGAGCTATCTAACTGTCCTACCAGCTATTCCTATGTTAAAATATAAAACACTAATGGCTTGTGATAGAAGTTTTTTTACAGAATCCGATAGAACGGAAGAAAACAAGAGCTGAAAAAAATTATCGTTCAATATGGCAACCCCTTCCAGTATTCACTTTGTATAGCAAAAATGATCTTGTAGCTAGGTATTATGTAGCCTTAATTTCTATGTGGTTCACATAGTTCTGCTAGTTTTAATGTATAGCAAAGAGGAAACCAGATGAAAAAATTAGAAAAAAAAACCAGACAGGCTCTTTTCCAGAAACCCGTAGTAACGAACTTGTATAAAAAAAATTTACAAAAAAATGTCTAGTTTTATCTACAAGTTTGCTTCGTCGGGTAACTGGTGAAGAACACACCCAAGGGCATTGACGTCTAGAGGTCTCTCAGTACGAATGATAAAATACAAGAACAAAGCTACAATATTGACTGTCTCAATGTCCCTGAGACCTTAGTTTGTGCCCTTTATGTGAGTACAAGTTAAGGTACTTGGGAATATTGCGGCTAGTCGAATATCCCTTCAGTAAACTCCGACACCGGCTCAATGAATGACCTTGACAACGATTAAGTGCAAAAATATCGCTTTTTGTTGAAGGTTGGCCTACAAACATATTTTATAAAAAATGGAAGAGCGATTAGTTAGGATCGATTGTGGTGAATAATCAATAAAAATGAGAATAAAAGGCATGAAATTGAGCAGAAAAAAATCAGTAACGAGACAAAGTATAGCTGTATAGAAAGCTTCGTAATACTTACGAATTTTCCTGCTTAAGCTAAAGGATCAAAAAGGTATTATTTAGTCTAATCTAACTCAAATATTGCTATAATTGTTAATTTTTAGGAAATTATCAATGTTATTTCAAGGATAAATTACTGCTATGTATATTTATCTTTTTCATGTCTCAAGTGTATTTCGAAATGTTTGGAGATTGCTTGGAAATCTCGACGGGTAAGAAGCCTGCGCGTGCAATATTTAAATAAATTTTGTACAGATCCTTTACTTGATTATTTTCTGATGCCTATGGCGCCATCTGCTTATCAAATACAAGACAGATGACACATATCAACGCTTAAATCAATTTACTTAGTTGTTCAAAGATCTTATTTCCTTATTTTCCCGAAAGCAAGTATTAACATTAGTCGTCTAATAAATAAATTATTTCTCCATCTTTAAAAATAAACACTGAAGAACTGATAAAAAAATTAATACTATCAAATTGTAGTGACATTTTCATCACTCCAAAATATTAAACAATGAAATACAGGAATGACTGTTTTGTCGAGGGTCTATAATATTGATTGAATTATCCTAAGCCTAGTTTAATATAGGCCTGACAATATGAATTAATCGTATAGCATCATAAATTTAACAAACTCAGGTTAACTAGATATTTCTATATGGAAGTGAAAATGTAACCTATTGTTATAATTTCAGGAGAGGAATTAACTTTAAAAATTAATTAGATAAGCAATTTACGTGAGGGAACAAATT
Organism: Dimorphilus gyrociliatus; assembly: GCA_904063045.1. Lineage (NCBI taxonomy): Eukaryota > Metazoa > Annelida > Polychaeta > Dinophilidae > Dimorphilus > Dimorphilus gyrociliatus. The sequence continues at coordinate 514,314 of CAJFCJ010000016.1, read as the reverse complement.
TCCTGTTGCCTATTACTGCCATACAACAAAATTGAACACTTTGCTTAATAGTTATACCTTCATACATATATACTTATTGTATGCTGTATACTACAGCGACATCTGTTATCTTACTTTTGAATTTTTTCGCCTCTTCGAGGATGATCTTCTGATACAGCTGTAGTTGTTGTGCTACTTGTTTCTGTACAATCTAGGTGACTGTTTATAACACTATTTTCTGACGTAACCAACTAAAATATTTAATTGAGAACGGTAAAAAAGTCGGCAGTTTTATTCAAAGCACCTACCCATGTAACAACCCGACCGTTTATTGAAGGTAAACCTTGACCATCATCTCCAATCTCTTCTTTAACAAATCTTTAATAATAAAATGCAATTATAATTGCTTTGACTTGAAGTTTATGTACTTTTGTTTAACTACTTACCCAAAGTCATCGTCAGGCACCTTAAAGAAGAACCTATAATTGGGTCTATTTAGAGCATTCTTCAAATCGCCGAGAGTAATAACTTCGCTCCGTATGGGTATCTTTATAAGATATGGAGTTGATTCATTCTCTATATGATATATAATCTTTGTCTCTGCCATTTTGTGGAGATTTGAGTTTTAATGGCTGGTTACAATCAAAACACGGCGGAAAGTTTAATTAGTATTTCCGTATCCGGTGCATCATCGATTATAAAACTAAATCGATTCTTATTTCGATATGCTTATATTAACTTAATAATAGATAAAAATATTTAGGAATTTAAATATATAAATTAATCTTATAAAATCGATGTGTTATTTTGGAAAAGAAATTTTTGAAAATATATCCTTGTTAGAACTTTTTTTAACGGTTATTTAATATCGACTTTGTGCGCCATCTGTATCGCAAACTGCATTCTATACGAAAAACCGTTCAGAAACCGGTTTTTGTCGATGAAAGGAAACGGTGGTAGGATACAAAACATCAAGAAAACCCGACACTCCCAGTCAGTCCTCCGGTCGTTGTCATGCAGAACGAGCGTTGAAGAAAAAATACTCTTATTTTTTTTTTTTATAAATGATGGATTCTGGTGAACTCCTTCTTCAAAAATGGCCACGATGGAAGAGGGATACGGACATCCACTGCCTCCTACCCGAAATCTTATCCTACATCTTCTCATATCTAGACCCCGCCGATAAGGGACGTGCTGCGCAGGTATGCCGGACTTGGAGGGAAGTTTGTAATCGAAAAACGGTTTGGAGGGGCGCATGCGCAAGACTGCATTTAAAGAGGACAAATCCTTTAGTATTTTCTTCACTGGAACGCCGAGGGATTAGGCGTATTCAAGTTCTGAGCGTTCGGAAAACACTCAGAGATATTACCAGTTTACATCTGCAAAGTTTGGACCTAACTGGATGTTATAATGTGACTGATGCTCTTATTATACATGCATTGGAACATGAACTTCCGCTCCTAGAAAGACTAGTTCTCTCCTTCTGCAAACAAATAACGGACAATTCAATTGCTAGAGTTGCTCAATACGCAAGAAATTTAAAAGTTTTAGAGTTAGCCGGTTGTTCTCAAGTTACTTCGAATGCCTTGACTTTAATTAGTGTGGGTTTAGAACGGTTGGAAAGATTGAACGTTAGATCCTGTAAAGGGGTCACCGACAGGGGGATATCCTACATTTCCGGGTTACAGCCAGCCGATTTGGAACCCAAGGGAAACCTAAATTTGACTGATCTAGTCCTGCAGGACTGCCAGAGCGTTACAGATGACGCTCTTTCGCATTTGAGTTGCCTGAAGAATTTGGACAGTTTAAATATATCATTTTGCGCGGGAATAACCGATACAGCATTTAGGTATCTTGCAAAATCTACGTCTCTTAGGCACCTAAACGTTAGGAGTTGTGACAACGTAAGTGACACAGGAATCGGCTACCTCGTAGAGGGAGGATCCAAAATAGAAACTTTAGATTTAGCATTTTGTGAGCGTCTAACGGACTCTTGTTTAACACATATAAGTAGGGGACTGTTCAATTTAAAAGCTTTAAGTTTAAGTGCGTGTAAAATAACTGACGAAGGCGTCTCGAATCTTGCAAAATCTCAAATAGAACTTCGCGCCTTGGACATTGGACAGTGTTCTAAATTGACAGACGCGTCCGCCATTGTTCTTTCAGAATATCTGATAAGATTAAAAGCATTGGATGTCTACGGTTGTGTTTCAATGACAACGGTAGGCCTAGAAAGATTGACAAACATGGCGGATTTAAAATATTTCAACATGCATTTATGGAACCATGCCGGTCACGCCCTGACCGCCATCTGACCCCAACCGGGGGCCTACTTTCCATTGAAGAATGTGAAGGATAGAAAGAAGAATGAATTTCGTCCGGAAAAGAACGCGGAACGTGAAATATGAGGGATGGAGTGAAAGCGGCGGCAGTCTGACGGACGAATAGAATAGGGCGGCGGCGGCATTGATTGACAAAAGGAAAGAACGAACGAATACAGAGATAGACGGAAGCAAATGTAGAAAGCAGCTGGTGTCCGACGTCATGCTGCATCAATAATGTACGGGTTTTAGTCCTATGTATTTTTTTTCTACATGAAAAAGGACATGTATAAAAAAAATGTGCTTGTTAAAATGAATTGAGAAAATGTTTTGCAAAAGAATATAATACGTTGGCTTTTGTTTTTCTGTACTAAAGTGTACTATTTCATGCTTTACGTACATGAAACATGTATAGAATGCGGATAGATTGATGGAAAAACGGACGAGTATGACACATTGGAACGCTGCCAACTCCCTTACACAGAGGCAGCCAGGCGAATCTTCCTGCCTGGTACATTTTATCGGTCGGCGAAAAAAATTCATGCCTGTTTAACATTTTAAAGGCTTTTGCATCGACTAAACATAGTACATAACTATAATAAAAAAGGAGAAAAGAAACAAAGAGACCGCCACTCTAATCTTTTACTGGAAAGAATCTTTTTTTTACTCATCCTCTCTCTCATTCTCTCTATCTCGAAAATTTTTCTCTAGTTTTTTTTCTCTCTACTCTCCTCTATCTATACTTTCTCTCTCTCTCTCTCTCTCGACTACCATGACTGCCACTACTACAGCTTCAGGGCTTGTTTAAAAGCGGATGCGGGAACTGATAAAATCGACTAAAAATAAATTTTATCCGTTTATCTCACGATTCTTATCGTAATCTAACGAGTTCACGCTTTTTTTTTCTTTTTTTTTGTATTTCTGTATAGATGTCGACAGTGTCGAATCTCAACGTAAGAGGGCGCTGGAAGTCCTACACGCCAATTTTTCATTATTATTTATTGACTTTTTTTATAGTTTGTTGATTTATGTGAATTGTACTAATAAAAAAGAAAACAGAGAAAAAAAGAGAAGAAAAAGGGAAATCGTCTTAAAAAATATTCTTTTATTAAAAATTATCCTTTTTTACATGTATAACTTATATTTTTTATAGTAAAATTTTAATATTTTCACATTTCATTCATTTACAATTTGTAAAAATGAATAAACAAGTAAATTTCTTTTTTTTTAACCAATAATTCATATTTTTTTACCATGGGGGTCATTTTTTCTTTCACGTCTATTTTATCTTTTTTTTCTCCCTTTTCCTCTGCTTTTTTTTTTTTTCCTCAAGTTTTCCTACTAAATTATTTACAGTTTCTCTTATATAATTCATATCTTTTCGTTATGCGCATGCGCTTAGAATTACTAGTTTTTTTCTATTCTTTCTCTCTCTCTCTTGCTTTAGCTCTCTTTTTTTATTCATTCATTCTTTCCTTCTCTCTCTCTCTCTCTCTCTCTTACTCCTCCCTCTTTTCATCTCTCCTCCCCCTTTCTTTTCAAACTTTCTCTCTCTCTCTCTCTCTCTCTCGCTCTCTCTTTCTCTCGTTCCCTCTTACCACCCCAATATTTCTCTATTTCGTTCATTCACCTGATATTCTCCCCCACATGGCTTTTTGATTCGCTCCATATGAAATATTAAGTTCACACAACGCTTTTCGTACAAGTGTTCCAAATTACAATGTCCCATATAGTATTATATGAAATCAATAACTCTTTGTTGATCAAAAAACCTCACTCGATGTAACTGAAAGGAAATGTACATAGGCCTATGGGTGAAAAAAAATTGCATGTTGTATATGTAAATTCCAGAAGAGGTCAACTGAGTTTACTCAATCCCATTAATAATCGATTATTTTGTTTATTTTTTACAAGAGCAGTCACGTGTAGTCCAATAAAACTTTTTAGAAGAGTAAATTTGGCTACTCTCCCACGATTTACAATCGAGAGAGAGAGGTAGAGAGAGAGAGAAAATAGGGAAGAGGGTAGGCGTTGAAAGATTATGTGTGGGAGGTAGGAGGATAGGAATAGGTTTATATCACCTCTACAAAATTTTCATTAAAGAGACACCTGTTGGTTGACTTGGATAAAAAAAATGATTAATAGGCGTCGTCTATCCTATCTAAAGTATAAAAACAACACATAAAAAAAGGAGAGAAAAACTCTTACCATTGTTTTTCATAGTATTATTCATAAAAAGACTAATAACAAAAACATATAGATGAAGCATAGAGAGCGTATATAGGCATACATAAATATATATATATATATATATATATAGACCATCTAGAGAGAGAAAAAGAGAAAGAAAGAAAGAAAGATGTACTATTAACTGACAAGTCAGTAGTAATAAAAGAAAACGTTCATATCATAGTTTGACTGCTGATGAGAAAATGTAACATACATAGGCCCAAATAATAACCCTAAAATAAAAATAATTCAGCCAAACTGGACAAACATCAGAAGCAATTCTATTTAAGTAGGCTACACATACAACAAATAGAGATATACACTAAATTTCCTTTTTAAAAAAATTCTATTATTTAATTTGAAAAGTTTGCAAGGGAATATTGCCCTTTTTTCTCTCTCTCACTCTCTCCCGATGACAATTATTCCTCCCCCTCTATTCTCTTCTTACTATACAATTCAATACAGATCGATATGAATTTATTATGATAAGATCAATATTTCCATACTCAGAAAATACCATTTTCCCATTACTACCTTTTTCTTGAATATTTTAACGCTTTCCCTGTTACTCGTTAGAAAGAAAAGAGCAATCGATTGTTCTATCCGCAACCTTTCTAACAATATTTGATAATTAGAGGCTAGATGGCGCTCGCTTTTTATCTGGATATCTTGGTCCAGAGAAAATAAAGTAGTGGGTTAAGGATAGAGAGACGAATAAGAGGATAAAGAAATAGAACGAGTGAGAGATAGAAAGACAAAGAGAAAATAAACTAATGAAGGGAAGAGAGGCTGTCTGACTCTATAACGGCTTCGTGCACGGTTGCAAAATGTTGGATAAGTAACAAGAAAGCATATGAATATTAATAAATATTACGCAATATATTCTCCATAATTTATGCAAATTATAATATGTCCGTCATTAATGCACATATACCCCGTTTTGGTTAATTAAGAAATTTGATTAAGGATTTATTTTCAAGACAAATAAATTGGCAATTTGATTAAAAGGTTCTAAAATATCAGGTTATCAATTAAACAATAGGTTTTTTTATTTTCTTAGGTTTTAACGTCCTATTTACGTAATTAGACAATTAAGGTCTTTTTTTATGGTCTTTTTTTTCTACTGTTTAAATCTTTTGAACCAATCCCGAAAAACTTTCTAATTTAACTACAAAGAAACTTTAGATCTTCTTTTATTTTCTTTCTTTTTATATTTCCACCCCCTTAGTTAACTAAGTTAACCCGTATTTAATGACCTACTCTTGACCTTTCTGACCTAGTTTCTTTAATTCTTTTCAATGATCTTTTTGTCGTATCTTTCTGGTCATAGCTTCGTGAATTAGGTCAATACAGATGATTCTCTCTTTTTTTTCAATTGTTTGTAATAGATTAGGTTATCTTTGTTGTTGAAAGGAAAAACCAAGGAAAATCCTAATGAAATTTCTTAAAGAAAGAGAGAAAGAAAAGATCAAAACCTTTAACACAGTCGTATAACTCCTCTTCCCGTTATACTCTTATCTTTTCTTACATTGTAGACTCTTGGGACTTCAGCCACTCTTTTATCCTCTTCCCCAATCATGCCAGCGTCCTCTTCTCTCGGATGATTTGGTAATAAAAATTCCTTTTCGACAGAAGCTCTTCGGAACTTTTTTTGTTCTTCAATCAATAATTTTTAGTCTATCTATCATAGAGATAAAGTAAAATCTTGATCATGTTAATCTATATCTATTGTATTTAAGCAATCGTGAGAATTGTCTCTCTCTCTCTCTTTAAAAGTTTATCAATTTTCAAAAAATTCTTTTCCACCAATGGAGCTTATCAATTTTCTTTTAATCTCTTTGACATCAAATACAACTGAATTCATCTCCATCTTCTCTTCATAAGGAAGAGAAAAAGTCGTTAAAAAGGGTCAATCTATTTTATTGTTTATTAATGGTATTTTCCTTTATAAAAAAGGAATTTTTGCTCTTCCCTTCCTAAATAACCATTTTTCCTTTCCATTTTGTTCCTTCTATTTCCAACCCTTTATAAGTATAAGAAAAGGGAAAAAAGGTAAAATATTACTTTAGTTTGAAATAAATCAGTTATTTCCATACTCGAGGGTCATTAGAGGAGGGAAAGTAATAAGAGATGAATCTATTTTTAGATATTTTTATAGCTAACGAAAGGAAGAGTGGACTAGCTGTATAGACCTTTATAAAATACATAATAATTAACCCGTGCCTCTCTTTTCAAGACTTTTATCGTCTTTGATAAAGATTACTTACTATAAATAGATATACGCACATTTCAGAATAGAAGATAAAATATACACTACTTCATTTTTATTCGTAGCAATGGTATGTTCCCCGATCTGGTGTGGACGAAATTTAGGCTATTTCAACGAGTAGGCTTATTCTTATTCTATAGCTATATTGAGTTATTTTAAATCCTTTGGGTAAACCTGTAATACCTCTACTATGAGGTATAGAGGAACCGTATCATCCATTAAATTAAACTCTATACTAGCTCTTCAAACAGCTTCCCCCCACCAACATAGATTATTGGGTTTAGATTGAAACAATTAATCATTCCTAGATAATCAATTATCAATATATAGTATTTAAATTTTCATCTATACCACCCATAATTTCCACCCAGTTTTTCTCCCTTTTTTTCTCCCCTTCTCTCTCTCTCTCTCTCTGTCTCTCCACTATATTTATCCTTTTTCATCCATTTCATTTAATTGAACTAACTTAAATAGAAAGAAAGTATAGGAGAAATATGAGGGAGTAGAAATGGGAGTAGAAGGAAAGCGGTAGTGGATATTTTCTTCTTATTTAAATAGTTTCATCAATTTCCTTAATAATACGGCTTACTTTCGGAAAATTAGGGGAATTCAACTCTGAATTAGGCCTATAATTATAATAATTATATTATTAATGAAAAAAATAAAATATGCTCATTTAGTAAATATAGAAAATGTTGGAGAAGGAAAGTGAATAAGAAGGTAAGGGGAGAACTAGATTCTTCATTGGTCCGTATTATGTACAACTATCATGATAGTTGTTTATAAACTAATAGCATACCACTATTGGCATTAACCTGTAATTAAAAAGAATTGAAATTGTTGGGGAAAGTATGAGGAGAAGGTCACCGAAAGATGGAAAAGATAGGCTAAAGAGAAACGAAAATGACTGTTACGCCCCACTTTTTTTTAGTCTGAAATTTAGGTCAATAAAAAAGTAATTAACATAATTTTCAATCTTTTATTATTTCAATTAATCAATTCGTGCATGAATTTATTGAATTTGTCCTATAATTAATAGGAAAATATGTCAAATTTTATCTTTTTAGAATCAAGTATAGTTTGAAACTAGTCAAAAGAGAAGAAAAATGTTGCCGTAAGTCTGAAAGATGATGATAGAAATGGTAATAATATTAATAATCAGCAAACTAATTTCTTACGTACAGTAACATTATCTTTCTCATTTCTTTATTTCCCTTTCCTTCTTTTGCCTTCTGCTTAAAGTTTACTTTTGGTAGATTTACTTTCGTTTATAGCTCTTTCCCTCAGTTTTCTTCTAAGAATCTTACCGCTTTGTGATTTTGGGATTTCGTCGACAAATGAAATTCCTCCTCTTAGTTGTTTGTACGACGTAAGTCTTTCTAAGAAAACATATCAATAAAACAATAACGATAATACGTTTTTATCATTTTCATATCTTTTAGAATAGTATACCTTTCACATAATCGTTAATTTCTTCTCTCTTTAGACTAGGATCTTTCTTGACGACGTAGGCTTTTGGTACTTCTCCAGCTCTATCATCTGGAATGCCTATTACACCAACATCAAGAACTTTTGGATGATTTAATATTACGGATTCGAGTTCGGCTGGTGCTATTTGAAATCCTTTATATTTAATCAATTCCTTTATCCTATCGATTACAAAAATATATCCTTCTTCGTCAAAATAACCGATATCCCCAGTTTTAAGCCATCCGTCCTTAGTTAGAGTATTCCTAGTAGCCTCTGGTTTTTTGTGATAACCCTTCATAACTTGTGGACCCTTCACCCATATTTCTCCTGCCTCTTTTACACCTTGTACACGCTGATTTTCCGGATTGACAATCTTCACATGTGTATTTGGTATTAGAAGACCTGAACTTCCCCGTTTATAAAATTTCAATGTTGCATAAGATACTGCAACAGTGGTCTCAGTCAAACCATAACCTTGAATTAGGTTAGGAAGTTTAAGAATATTTAAAAATTCTCTTTCCGTCTCTTTAGTTAGAGGTGCCGCGCCAGAACCAACAGTTTTTACGGAGGAAAAATCAATGGTTTTGGCTCTCGGGTAGGATATTAAAAAGTTCACAATAGGTGGAACAAGGGATAAAGTATGAGGCTGAAATAAATTGAGATTAGTGCATCGATATATTATTTTTTTTATCTTATCAACTAACTCTGTATTTTTCTATACAGTCTAAAAACAAATCTGGTATGAATCTTTTAAAGATAATTTGGGTAGCTCCTTGAAAGAGACCGGCAACAAGAGTACCTTGTAGTCCGTAGGCGTGGAAATATGGCAAAAAAGCTAACTTATTAGCATTCTCTGGTTCATAATCGGGTGCATATTGGGGTTGGGAGAGAGCTTGAAGGATAGAAGTCATATTTTTGTGTGTTATTTCAACACCTTTAGGTAATCCAGTTGTTCCACTACTATAAGGAATTATAGCAATATCCTCATTTGGATTAACATGCAAATTATTTCCCCTGAAAGCCGATCCGTCGTCAGTAAACATCTTATGCAAGCTAGTACAACCAGGTATATTCTTGTCATCAGAAATGAAGATTTGTTTAATATTTGGATTTAAAGAAGATCTGACTGTCGGTAAAAGTTCAGAGGTAGTAAAGACATAGGATGCCGAACAGTCTTTCAACTGATGTTTAAGTTCATCTGTGTTCAATATTAATAACGAAATATAAATGGTATAATGAAATAATAATGAACAAGGCAGAAGGTTCTCACTTACAAGATGTATATGCGAAATTTGCTGGTGAAATTGTAAGTCCTGCCGTTATACAGGCAACAAACATAAGAACGTATTCAATGCAATTTGGTGCAAAAAAGCAAATAATTTCCTTTTCAGAACATCCCATCTTTACTAATGAACTACTAATTTTCTTATATAGAACGTTTAATTCTCCAAAAGTTACAGTTCTTTCGGTTTCAGCATCAATCTGAATGATTTATTCTTGATTAAACTAGAAATAAGATTATTATGTACATACCAATGCTTTAAGATTTCCATCATGGGCACTCAAAGCTCCTATAAAGGCTTCGGCCATTGAAATATTCATCGGTTCATAATTGGGGAATGGACACGATAAAGATCCATCAGGATTTATAATATTCTTTTTTAAATCCACCTAGATCAAAGTTCATAATATAGACACCGATTTATATTTGAAAATTCAAAGACAAACAATCGAATTATTCAATAATCTCTATTTGCTAATTAATGTTCATAATCTATTTATCATCTGTAATATAAATTTTACATATTATACATCGTTTTTACCATGTTTCTACTCCCTTAAATCAAACTTTTCTAATCTATTATCAATCCTTTGTTAATTCTTGTTAAAAAATCTATTTCAAGAGAGGTTCAGCTCGATTAATTGAGAATATCTCATTCTATATTGATAAATTAAGGCCGTAATATTGGTTGATGTCTATTAAAAGACCAGCTGCTTGTATTTTCGGTCAAATTCCATTTGTTAAGCTTTATGATTACTGGTGATCTAAATTTTGCCTCTTCATATTGAATCATATTGAAAAGCTCTTAACATTGCTGTTTTCTGTTATTTTCTCTTTAATACTTTTTTTTTTAATTAATTTTTGTAATAAAAGTAAATTATTATTATTTTATAGAAATAATAATATTATTATATAGAAATTAGCAATGTTTTATTCCATTTATCTTGACAATCTAGATAATAGATGGCGTTGTGAAACTGGGAAGGTCAAGGCCAATTTAAAAAAAAAAATATTAAAAAATAAAAGGGGACCCGCTTTTTGAACTGTTTAGATTCTACAAGAAATTCTATTATAAAGAAATATTTAAAAATGAGCTTATTTGTGGAAATAGTAAAGTTTAATTCCCAAACAAATGGACGTGATAAATTATTTAGGTTAAAGATGCCTTTTAACTTTTCTATATTTGAAATTTTAATATAAACATTTGTAAAAAGGTGTTCTTTATGTTTTTCCTTCTCTTCTATAGTTCTATTTTTTTTATACATATACAGACTTATCCAATATTTTTCAAGATTCTGTTCATATCATTCTCAAGATTCTATGGCTGTCAAGATGTCCAATTTAGAGCAGGCAATGAGCTCAACAAGGAAAGGTAAGGAGACTAATTGCCCGAGGTTACTCTGTTAAAGGTCGGAAAGTTGAACTGATTAAAAGATACTAAGTACTAGTAGTTAAAAAACTCAAAAAAAAGACAGAAAAGTAAAGACAAGGCTCAAATATAGAATTAGTAATAAATAAGGAAGATTAAGTGTGATAATAGAATATTCTATCTGTTCCTTTCAGCTCTTAGACTCGGAAAAACGTTGGATTTTCTTCTGGCTACCAAAAAATCATTAAAACTCTCCGACCCTCTTCATAAAATTACCATTACAGCGAGCAAAATTTCTTTAGCTGTGTACATGTTGGCCGATCACGTAACCTGGTTTGCAAAATTGGGTCTTATAAAGACTGACACTACAAAATGGTCTCATAGGGCGTTTAAATTCTGGCTTCTATCAATAATATTTAATTTAGTCAGAGATTTATACGAATTATGTAACATTTATATTAATGAACGTCATCGAAAGAAGACGCCTAATACATCCAATTCTGGTGTTTCGACATTCAAAAGAGCTTTAAAAAGACATCCGGAAGTTGCTGTAGACTTTTTAAAAAATTCGGCTGACGTTGTAATTCCATTATCTGCTCTGGGCTATTGCAAATGCGCAAATAAGGGTATTACGGGACTTTTAGGCGTCATCAGCTCCTTGTCAGCTATTTGCGCTATTGTGGCTCCATCTTTGAAATTATCACCAGCATAAGTCAACCATACAACTAAAGAGAGAGAGAGAGAGAGAGAGAAGGAGAGAGAGAGAGGGAGAAAGAAAGAGAGTAAGAAAGAAGAAAGTTGATAAGTTTTATAATATTTCATGATTAAAACCAAGTTTGAATTTTCAAGACACGATTTAATTTAAGTTTTGAACATTTAATTGAAACGCCAAAGAAAATGAATACAAAAAAAGAAACATAATTTATCTTATTTATAAAGAATTGAATAGCAATTTTCTTATAGATTATTCCACTGTCTATTTATAAATACTGTAGTCCAACTAACTTTATCAATGGGCTAAAATTATAGATTAAGAATATTCTATGGTTTTTAGTCTTTTATCCAGGAAATTGATCAAGATCTTTCTATAATCGACAACTCCTTAGAGGAAAGCTTTAAGTCATTAAAATTCCCAAGATGTGAGAAAAGAGAAATTCAGAGAGCATCTGGTTTGTAATCATTTAGCGAAAACAAAACTTACTTTTTGTCCCGAATTACATTCCAAGATGATAGCTCTTTTCATCTAATAGAAGCGCCGCCTATCTATTTAAGATATTGGGAACTCATCGACAAAATTGTATTCCTTTGAACAATTGGTTGATGAAAAAAAAGAAAAAGTCGATAACAAAACTGCAACAGTAAACTGTTTGATTTGTAAAACATCAAGAATGAGAGCCTTTTGTAGGAAACCTTCTCGGGTACAGTCAACAGCCCTCATGAAAGTTGGGTGTTCGGCTTTGGCTTCTAAAAATACTTTGTATTCTGAGGCTGTTCTCTAAAATCCTAACAAACAAGTAGAATAGGAGAATATATAGTATTATTCCTTCACCTTCTACTCGTCAATCTACTAAATTCTGTAACCGAGCTGAAAGAACCATAACTAATCAGATATAGCTATTGGCGTCTTTCTCTTTCATGTTTAGAATAAGAAATTAATTTAGACGCTTTTTCTACTTCACAAATCATAAGTAGACAATTATCCACTTTATGCAAATTTTTACTTAATTTTTTTTCCTACGAACTCTTCACACTTCTACTCCTTCTCTTCTTCATTAAAGCAATTTGCCTGACAAACTACACCTTTTATCTTATAAAATATTATGTAATACTTAACATTTTACATTGTTTAATCAAAATCTTTAAATTTATATTTTTGTTTAGCAATAAGTCTTGATCGTTGTAGATTTTGTCTTCTAATTATTTTCCAATAATAAGAGTCATTAGGGTCAAGTTCTTCTGGTGGAGTAGCTCCTCGGTCCAATCTCATCTTCCATAGCCACTCGGGATATTCGCTATCGTCCTTTAATTTTGGATCTTCACCTTCTATATATATGTTTCCACCGCATAATTGACTTGTTAATTTCGCCTATATGATAAAGATATTAATTATTAATGTGTAAATTAATTATCTTCAAAAAATTAAGAAAAGTAGTTTCTTATTTTCCTTATTAAAATTCCACTTTAACTAGTAATATTACAAATTAAATTTTGCATAAATTATAACATAGTGTTAAATTGTACTGCTTTTGAAACAAAAGAATGAACGAAAAGGCAGAAAAGAGAATAGAAATTTTACCGCGTCCTCTTCCACGACCATTCGTTCCTTTTTTGGCATTCCCGCTCCAGCCAGGCCTTTACCTTTGAAAAAAAACGTTGGAAAAAGGGTAAAGTAATTTGTTTTATTGCTTACCGGCCATCGATTTTGCTGTGCGAATGCTAATAAGGAATAGGTTTGTTGAACTTTTACACAACTTAGACACGTTCATCTTTTAACCTTAACCTTGAAAAATAAAAGATTCGAAGATAATTTCCTCGAATTACATTCATCTAAAAATTTAATCATTAAATAAAAAATAGATCTTTCAGGAAAAAAGTTGTTGATCGGAATTTTTCGTACGAAAATAACGATTTCATCTACCGGAAGTCCAGGAAAGGATTGCAAATAAGCACTAGAAATTCGTTTAATTACTACCCGCTTAAGCATTGTTATAAGTTCAAAGAAAACTATTATCGAACATAAAGTTGTCGTCTATGCAAGCGTTTTAAATAAAATGCTTGACGGAATCTAAAAAAGAGAGCTTAAGAAAAATCAGTTATGCCCCGTTATCAGTCGTCTCAGTTCTACACCGTTCAAATAGGAGATTCAACATTTACCATATTGAAAAGGTAAAAATTTTAACTCTTTATAACTTAATTATGATCAATGACGGTTATATCAACGGTAAACAAACGTTTTTAATTTAATTTTTACGGAAAAGCATGACAAAAAAGGATTTTATCAAATAGCTTTAGATATTTGAGGGATTTTTTTTTTTATAAGAACTTATTTATTTTATAAATATCAGTCTACTTATACAAAAGTTACTACAGCTATATGAAAAAGAGTTATATATTTGTTTATATCTCTATATAATCAATTAGTGAAAATCCTAGACCTGCATAAATGATTTTGTCTTTAGTCAGAAGTTTTAATAAAGTAATTTATTCAAAAGCTTTAGAAGTATGATACACTCTTTAATTATTAAATATTGCATTATATAATTTAGTTTACTTTAAAAACAACAACATCAGTCATGTTCATATTTGAGCATATTTTCCACGTATCAACTCTATAATAACTATCAATTTTGAATATAAGAAATTCTATAATTATGTTTTTTATATTTACAGTATATATTAAAGATAATCGTAACGGTATTAGTAATAAGTAACTATTAAACAAATTACATAAACAGATACAGTTGCTAACATAACAGATTGTGTACGAAATTCATTTTTTTTTTTGAACAGGTATCAAAATTTAAAGACTATTGGTTCGGGAGCTCAAGGAATAGTTTGTGCCGCATATGATTCAGAATCCCTGCGAAATGTCGCTATTAAAAAGTTAAGTAGGCCATTTCAGAATGTTACCCACGCTAAACGAGCTTATAGGGAATTCGTTCTAATGCAGTTGGTTAATCATAAGAATGTAAGAATTAAATAAATTTTGTAATCTCAATAATCTTACTGTTTGTTTTTGTTTTATTTATACGCTTATATATAGATTATTGGATTGCTGAACGCTTTTACACCCCAGAGAAGCCTTGAAGAATTCCAGGATGTGTAAGTAATTTCCTGATTAATTGGGCTTTGAATCTTATAGGATTTTCTTATTTTTTATTCTCCATAGAGAAAATAGCAATAAAAAGGAAAAATATTATGCATATTATGCACTGTACTTTCCCCTCTCCCTATATATATATATATATATATACAGTAGTTAAAGTATGACTATAAAGCACATGCTTATACGTCTAATAATAGAGCATGAATGTTTGTAAGAAGACATATAATACTTTGTTTATCATTATGATATAGAACAAAACAAATCCCCAAGGGGGGCTATTATGTCCTTGATTGATTTTTTAAAATGCAAATAGCTTATTCCTGTATATTGTATGTTTTTAATTCGTGTTTGTGCACTTTAGCTATCTGGTAATGGAATTAATGGATGCCAACCTCTGCCAAGTTATCCAAATGGATCTCGATCATGAGCGAATGTCATATCTTTTATACCAGATGCTTTGTGGAATTAAACACCTTCATGATGCTGGCATTATACATCGCGATCTCAAACCTTCAAATATCGTTGTTAAAGCCGACTGTACATTAAAAATTCTCGATTTTGGTCTTGCGAGAACGGCCGCTACCTCGACATTTATGATGACACCCTATGTTGTAACAAGGTACTACAGGGCTCCAGAGGTGATACTCGGTATGGGATATGCCGAAAATGTAGATATTTGGAGTGTTGGTTGTATAATGGGTGAAATGATTAGAGGTGGAGTTATGTTTCCCGGTTCTGATCACATCGATCAATGGAATAAGATAATTGAACAATTGGGCACCCCAAGCCGATCTTTCATAAGCCGCTTGCAAGAGACAGTACGAAATTATGTTGAAAACCGCCCTGTCCATAGAGGATATTCTTTTGAACGTCTATTCCCGGATGTTCTTTTTCCGCAAGATTCCAGCGAACACGCCGGATTAAAGGCTGCTAATGCGAGGGATCTTTTACAAAAGATGTTGGTTATTGATCCACTGAGGAGGATATCAGTTAAAGACGCACTCAAGCATCCATATATCAACGTTTGGTATGATGAAAGTGAAGTGAATGCTCCTCCACCTCCCAAGTACGATCACGCTGACGAATGTGAGAAAACCGTAGAGGAATGGAAGGCATGTATCTATCATAAGGTGGAGGAGTATGAAACTCTGTCTGCCGGATCATCTGCTGGGGCTGGTGTTTAGGAAAGTGTCTAGTCTATTCTATTTTTCCGGAGTGGATCTTCAGTCTCCTCAAAACTTTCCTAAATGTTTTTTAGAAGATGGATTAAAAAAAAAGATGAAGAAGAATATTTCCATTTTCTAACTAGTTTTGCGTGTATATCGTATAGCTAACGTACAAAGATAATTAATAATTATATACAAAATGTTCAAAAAATGTAAAAAAAATATGTATATAATTCATAAATATATTCATAAATGTACATGTTTATATTTATATGTTTATATATATATATATACATATATATATATAAATCTATCAGTATAAAATCTTTCATAAATGTTTATATATACTGTTAATGTGATTGCTCACTGCAATTTTATTCCGTTGTCGACTCGTTTTCCTAGAGGCTGTGTTTACTTTTTTTTATGAGAAAAGTTAAATGTTTGACAGTTCTAAAACTCTGGAGAAACCAAAACCTTGTAGTAGGAGAATATGAATATCTGAATATATCCAATACAATACTGTTTATTGGCCATTACTTGATTGTCAAGGACTTTTAACGGTAAAAAAAAACATATATTAAATCTAGTTTTCTGTTAAAATAGTATTAGAACTTGAACAAGGAGTTGACTTAACAATAACCTTTAAATGTTAAACGTAATTATTTATATGATACATTAATTTATCATTAGTTCAGCAAGTTTTGTCTGAAGTTGGACAACCTTGGTTAAAGCACTCTCTTTCTCTTCAACCATCTTCGTCAATTGTAACCTTTGCTGTCTAATAACATCTTTTAGATCTTGTACACTACAATTCTCGTCCAGTAATTTGTCAATATCTTCTTCCCTCTTCTCCTCGGGAAAAAGCTTCCTAGCCTTTTTTATAATATAGGCAGTCGCCTTCTGGCGATTGGGTTGCGTACAAGCTAACAAGTCAGCGTCATCGATTTCCGGTCTTATGAAATATGAATCAAAAATTAGAGATAAATTCTCATCATTCATGAGATTTCCATCGATTACGCTAACTTCATTCAGAAAGAGGCTTAGATAAGACAAGATATAAAAGTTGCACAAAGGGATCCTGTACAGAGTATTTTGGAGTTTAATAAAGGCTATTGTCTCGTTTTCGTGTAACGTTCTTTGCATAATTTGCATTACTTTTTCATAGCAGTTAAAAGGTATTAAAGGTTCGGGTAGGTCTCTCAAATATCTCTTTAATAGAGAACAAACTGAATGAACGTCTGTAAAATCTCCTCTTTCTAAGGCATCTCTCTCTCCTCTGTCGAACGATTCCTTCAATTTCTCAACCATAGTCATCTTTCCAGATTTTCTAAATAAGCCTTGCGATTGTAATCCAAACTCCTTTATCTTTTTAATACATTTCCTCACAATGAATGGAACGGTTTCATTCCTCTCCCGCTCGAATAGATAGGCGTCCTTAAGAGTGGCTCCAAACATACCAGCTCCGCAATCCGGATAAGCAATTCTTTTCATATCTCTCATCCAATCGTCCCTATCCCGTTCATCGTCAAAAATTAGTTTTATGTCCTCCGGACTGATGAGTATTTGATTTTTCTCAAAAGCTTGAAAATCACCGTTTTTTATAGAGAAATTTTCAATATTGTTTGCTGTAGAATTCTTACGTTCCAGAAGTGAACCATCCGACGTTAGAACAAAATACGACTTGACTGAACCTTTCTTTGAGCCTATTTAATAAATTTTAATATATTATTGATTCATACTATTGAAAAACAGGCGTAATAATAATAAAAATATACAACTAACAGAAAAGATAGACAAGTATAAAACAAAAAAAAGCATATTAGAGAGAGAGAGAGAGAGATAATGAGAGAGAGAGAGAGATAGAAAGAAAGACAGAGAGAGGATAATATAGAGGTATATAAAAGATGGAGAGAAACCAGATAGATAGGTAGATAAAACGTTTACTCAAAACCTTCTTATCCCTTTATTTATTTTATATATATCTATATATTAATAGGAAACGATATAGTCTTGAAAGCTGTCTCTTTTTTTTATCTTTATCTGATAAAACAGCAACAGAGATAAAGGCAATCGTTCTGTATTTATTCAACTGGCTTTTTTTTTTCTTTCATTTTTTTTTATTAATACAGTATATCACGACTATGGTTTATTATTAATTTTTTTCAACGTAGATCAGTTATTCATATTATCCTTCCTAGTAAACTGTTGGCAAGAGAGAGAGAGAGAGAGAGAGAGAGAGAGAGAGAGAGTGAGAACTGATAGAACAGGAAAAGGATAGAGAAGATAATAAATATAAGAAATATACTATAAGATAACAGATTAAAGTCAAGTGCAACATTATAAGTAGTTAAATATTACCTTTCCTCCTTTCCAACCATCCTGATCGGACGCAATGTTCAGTCATTTGAGAATATTTTTCAATATTTTTTTCTTACTTTTCTTGCCTTATACACCTAATCGAAGGCCTGCTAAAATAAAAAAATCCATACTCAAAAGCATACAAATACATACACATACACATAAACACACACACAAACATAGACATGTAAATGTATATATACAGTATATATATACGTCTTTGTTTAAAGTGAATTTATAAGCCTATGGTAACTGCAAAATAACATATTGATATAAATAAATTTTCTATTGATTTAATTAAAAAAACTTACTAAATTAAAAATTAATTTTAATTAATAAATACAAATCTATTTTAAATTTATAGGATTATTAATATGGAGGACAAATCTTATTGTTAAATGTCTCTCTCGCTCTCCTTAGGCCTACTATACTATATTGTATATTACGTGTATGAATATATTGAAATAGTTAATCCACTTATTAAAAGGTTTGTTGTACTTACTTGTTCTTTATATTTTTTTATGTAAATCTTTAATCTTCGTCTGAACAGTTAAATAATAGTCCTATTTTTCAATGTTAACTAATTAATTAATGGCTAATTAGTGGAAATTATGAACATTTTTAAAGGTTTGACCTCTTAAGAGCCCACAATTCACTATTCATCGTTGCCTCAATAGCTTATGAAAAAAAATATATATAAAAATATACGCAAGGTTTTTATTCGACAACGACACCTATCGGCCATAAAATAAATATAAAATATTGAAAAATCCTTGGTGTTTAAAGTCTTAATTAATCATATTAATTTATTTAAATAAATAAGAATAATAATAAATAAATAAATATCAACTATTTTCCCAAATTCTATTACTTTTCGTGTAAAAATTGATACGTTATTTACCTGAATTTTATTTATTCTTTTCGACTGTTTAATATAAGAAAAGACAAATAATTGTTATCAATTTTTTATCTTATATCACTGCCGATAAGAAAAAAAAATGAAAGAAAAAAACTTGATGAATATTCATAAAAATAATTATTTATTTATATTTACTCAAGAAAAACTGATAATTTAATAGTAATTAACAAAAAGCTTGTTATTAGTAATTACTAAACCACTGTAAGAGAGAGAGAGAGAGAGAGAGAGTGAGATAGAGAGAGATAGAGAGTGAGTGCGAAGATTAAATGAAAACAGATTAAATTATTTGTAAAAAAAAAAAAAGAAAAAGAAGAAAAAACACAAGTTTTAACTCACTGAGGCTTAAAGTGTTGTTTGGTAAATTGGGCTATGAAGCTCTGATTCAATAAACATGTATAAAAATATATACAAATCATACCCGCAATTGTGAAACACAAATACACTGTCGTGCTTTATAATTTGTGTCTTTGCTATCCTCCATCATTTGAATGTTACTTTCTTGGAGAAAAAGCAAATATATACTTTTTTAAGACAGTTTTCAATATTTGATAATAAAAAAGAGAAGACAAAAGAATAATATACAATGCCAAATATATATATATAAATTTATATAGATATTTACGAAAAGATAGGCAATAGTTTCTGAAAGAAAAAGCACAGCCAACAAGGGAAGGAAAAGAGACCAAAGATAATAAGAATATTTTGAAAGATTCGCCTACTTAATAGAAAGAAAGAGAAACATATTAAGATTAACGTTATAAACGCCCATAAAAAAACATAAAAAGGAAATACTGAAAAATAGAAATGTACATAAAATGACAAAGAACTTAATTGAAATAATAGTAGCATCCTTTAAAAGGTATTTATCTTCTTTGTTATTGGTTTTCTGCAAATATGGCAGGATTTTAAAGGTGTTGAACAAATGGAACAGGCTTGATGACCGCACATAAAAGTTATATTTTTCTCTCGTTCCATACATATATTACAAGTTATTGTATCTTCTAGACTTCTTATTTTTTCTTTATAATAATCGATATTTTCGTTCATCTCTCTTTCTAAATTATCGTGAACCTTTGATGTAATTTTAACATGACATTCTAAACAAGTTTTCAGTTTTTTAGAGCAATCGAAACAAGTTATCTTATGATTACAAGGCTCCAACGTTACATCGGGCCTTGTTTCCTCACAAATACGACATACTTTGGCGTATTTCGAAATAATTTTTTGTGATTTTTCATTTAGTTTATGCATAGGAGTATGTCCAGATGAATTTTTTACATCTAAATTACAGCCATTTTTCACTAAATAGCACGCTAGAAGTAAATTCTCCGGTCCTGAATAATCAGACAAGTTCAAATCGTCCTATAATAGGAAAAAAAAAAAG
The DNA here is from genome assembly GCA_904063045.1 of Dimorphilus gyrociliatus. NCBI lineage: Eukaryota > Metazoa > Annelida > Polychaeta > Dinophilidae > Dimorphilus > Dimorphilus gyrociliatus. The sequence goes on along the minus strand of CAJFCJ010000016.1, from coordinate 493,742 downwards.
GTGTATAGAGAATAGATATAAATATTTGATTACTTTTAATTTCATCCAACTATCCGTTGTTACATTTGACCTTAGCGAATTCATTTTCTGTTGTGATTGTGAATTCAGTGCCATATGAAGGCATGTATCTCCTCTATCATCCTTTTCATCGATACTTGCCCCATTCGTTATTAGGAAATGAGCTACTTTGATATGTCCTTGCGAACAAGCCAACATGAGTGCATTTTGTTTCTTTTTATTCTCAATTTTAATATCGGCCCCCTTTTGAACGAGGAATTCAACTATTGTAAAATGTCCGTTTAAAGAGGCAAGGTGTAACGGTGTAAATCCATCATCCTTTTGCTTATTTAATAATACAGGTTTGTGCTCGCATATCGTCTTTGTTGCAGTGATATTACCCTTTAAAGAGCTTATATGCAAAGAATTAAAGTTTTTTTGATTTGACAAACTCATATCAGCGCATTGTTGAGCTAATAGGAAATTGGCAATTTTCCGATAATCTTTCATAAGTGAATTATGAAGAGGAGTGTTCATCAATCCATCCTATATACATAAAAATAAATAGATAAGTATACATATTGTTGGAAAATAATCAAAATATAATTAACCTACCCTCATATTCATTGCTTTTGGAAATTTATCGACAAGAATTCTAACTAGATCTGGAGAATTCTTTTCAACAGCTATATGCAAAGGAGTACTCTGTTCTTTATTCACTTTATCGAGAGCAGCATTCTTATCTAATAAGATTTGACATATTTCCAGTCTACTGTTATATAATGCGAGGTGAAGAGGTGTGCTTCCTTCTTCGTTTTGTTTATTTACATCAGCACCAGCTTCCAATAGTAAAGAGCATATTTCTACATTTCCCGTAATGGATACTAAAGTATAGAAAACATTTTTTTGTATATAAATATGTATAAATATATCAAAATGATTGAATTATATTACAAACCTTCGTGAAGAGGAGTATTGGAGTTTTTATTAATTGAATTGACCTAAATTTCGAAAGAGAGAATGAATAGATTTATTGTGATGAATGAAAAGAAATTACTACTTACTATATTTGGAGATTGTTGCGTTATATCACGAATTATAGCTATATTAGAAGAGCTAATAGCTTTGAAGAATTTTTCTCTTAGAGCCATTTCTAATAAATCAAATTTAATTTATATAATTTATGAGAAAAGAGAGAGAATTTTCATTTTTACCTCCGTGTGAACTTGTTTCAGAACATCTATCTTGTTGGACACTTTCATCGAGTTTTACTAATTTCACATTCGATGGATTAAATGTCCAATTTTGGTCATCAACCTTCACTCTTAGATCGCCATCTGCATAAACTTTTAGAACTCTACCCCTTTTCCCTAATGCCTAAATAGATAGTTTTATTCTAATTAATAAATGAATAAGATAAACAAAAAATAATTTACTTGAATCATTTGATCTGTCCATTCACCGTGTCCTTTCTGAAATTGTTTCACTATTCTCATGTCGTTGTTTATTTCGACCACGTCGTTTGTTTTAAATCGATTAGAAACACTGACTAGAGTAAGAGCATCCGGATGAAATGTCCAACGATTTTGAATATCAGGATACTGAACTCTTATATCACCTTTGTCTGTAATTCTATGTACAATTCCTACTTTTCCTAAGTACTGATTGTAAAAATACAAGATTATTTTTCACTCAGATGATGAGTAATAGCAATAAACATACTTCTCCCATTCTGGGATTCCAGCCGCCATGACCGTCCTGCATCATTTTTAATACTTCAATATCTAAATCTACTCTCACTTGATTACCAACTTGAAATCTGCATGATGACGATTTTAAATCGTCTCTGATATCTTAAATAAACGAAAAAGCTTAAATGCACTGAATAACTCTACATATTAACATTTTATTTCCAATTCGATATTCTTACCTCCAACGCTCGGTAAATGAGAAGGATAATAATCTATCCATGGAGCTTCTTTTATACACGTTAAATCAACTTTCGCTTTATGACCCATCCTATAAACGTTCGTAACGTCGTTGTCCCATTTAACGTTAGCGACTGATCGAGAGCTTTCACTTTCCCAACCTCTAATATCTATTACTGTTCCTTCTTGTTTTCCTAAACAAAAACGAAAAGAAAAGTTACTAAAAGCAGCCGAATTTAATAGCAAAATGATAAAACATGAGATATAGTTATACTGTATATACAGAATATAAAAAAATATGATGCCAGTAAATATTTCCAGTATTGATAATAATTTTATATACAATATTATAATACTAATTCCTAGCTTTATTTAAACAAGTTTCAATAGTTTCTTTGATAATAGTTCTCTTAAAAAAAAATCATAAAATAAATATTGTTATTTTATAGTTTTATACAAGAACAATCGTCACATCCTGAACGTGATGACTAAACTGGTACAGGGAATAAATTACGTTTTTTATGTAATTCATTAAATACGGAGTTAAAATTCTTTATTTGAAATTCGGACAATAGCATTGCACGCCATTATGAATTGACTAGGAAACTATGAAGGATTAATAATAATTTTATCGGTGAGAAAAGAGCACTCGTTTTCTTCAAGTATTAATTGAAATAATTAACTGGGTCGAGGGATTATATTGCCTGTTTAATAGCATAAAATCGGCTATTGGTTTACTGTACTAATTGAACTGTTTAATTGCAGTTTTCTATAAATAGCTTTGTTGAATAGTTATTTATCGACATATCTCTTAAACTAGACACGGTTTTGGAGAAAAAAGAAACAATATCAATAATTTACCATCTTGGTCGCCCCAATCCCAATCTATTCCTCTCACTACTCTTGCTCCAGGAAATACTCCTTTAGCAATTTTTTTAACAGCACCCGTTCTCTTTCCTACTTTAACTCCACTGCTCTTTGAATCAACAAATCTCAAAAATGAATGATTAATGTCGTGCTTATCCATCATATAACATTCTATGCAGAGGTTGACATCGGGACATTTAATACATTTGAATCTCATGCCTTCGATACCTCGTTGTTTAGATTCATCCACACTTTTTGTACATTCTTTACAAAGTATATTTGTATGTCGAACACCTGCGCCAGATAAAGAAAGGAACATTTATTTCCGTTATAATGTATTATAATTTAATATAGATCAAAGCGAAAGTAAGAACTAGATGGTATATATAAAAATTCGATAATTTTAAAATTTGTTTGCTTTATATACAAAAGAAAGCTTTGCTTTGGGATAAAGGAATATGTTAACTCATTTAAATAAAATACCTATTGTTGCGTTTTCAATCAATCGCAAATCATAGAATCCTTGGTAACCGGTTCTATAATTTGTCCTTGTTGAGCAATCCCAGTGAACTACAACGGTCTTATCAGGAGAAGAGTTACTTCCATTTTTTCCTATTTCTACTATTGTTCCAACAGATCCTTCACCATTATCCTGATCTTTCCATTTCCAATCTACACCTCTCACAACTCTCATTCCACATTCAGCCATGATCATGACTACATTTTCATGAGAATAAAAACATTATAATAATTTATAATAAGAATTAATTGTACACAATATCGTCTATACAGGGATTTGCGAATTATGGTAGTTTGGTCGAGATAAACGATAATTATCCTTTATGTCGATCTCTTACGATTATTCACTTTATCTTTTCGTGCTATTTTGAAAAATATCCAACAGTAAACTTAACGTTGTTAGACGTTTTTTAATTTATCACATGTACATGTACAACTGTTCAAAAAATGATTAAATCATTGATCAAGAGTCTTTTGAGCGATTATCGAAAAAAAAGATCCGTTTGAAATTTGCAAAGCAACGAACATTTATCGTATAAATCATAGTATTTCAGATATATTCTACAAATGTGTGAGAAAACAAAACCTTACTTTAATGTTATAGCTTCTCTGAAGCGCCTAAAACGTATATTAATGAACAATATTCACATATTGTTAAGACAGCGCCATCTAACCCTTCATAGTCGTTTCTCCGAAATAACCTTAAATAATTCAACACGTCTTCCAGAAAAGCTCGCTTTATGTGAATAAATACCCGTATCATTCTTTTATCTATCTATCCAATTTACAATTATGTTGAAAAACTAAAATATTTAATAAAGAAAATAGGATTTCTAATGATTTAATCAATAATTTGCCATATATTTATAAACTTATGGTGTGTCAGTATATAAGAGACTAATTTCTTCATTATCTTTATCTATGTATATATATTCATAATAGTAAATCCCTTAATAATTATGTCATAGTACACTATTCTTTTGTAGTGTTTACGTTGAAGGCTCTTTTCAATTTTAATTCAATCAATGTTTATATTACTGTGTATTTGTATTTTCCATTTTAAAGCTAACTTCCCAAAACGAAATCAAACCAAAAGTTTAACCAATTCCTCAAAAGTTATATAAAAAACAAAGAAAAACATCTATATTTATGTCGTTATGACACAACTTGTCCTCAATGTTTCCTTTGAATGATTTATATACTGTAGACGAGCAATCTTATCATAAAAATAATAAGGGGAAATTAAAGAGTGCTATTGAAGCTGTAGAAAAAAATATAGGCTTTTTAAATTGATACAATTATTCGAATTTCTCCTTTCACTATTTACATATAATGTTCTATAATGAAATGCAGATAAAATCATCTACTGTTTAAGAGGTTAATACCAAAGATGTGTATTGACTTTATATATTCGTTAAACAGATCAAATCTACAATAAAAAAAAACACAGATCTCGTTTATAATCAAACTTCAAGCTTCTTTATAAATTATCAAGTTAGACAACACAGTTAAGAGATATGCAAGATAGAATATATTGTACTGATTACCAATAAGCAATTAAGCTGAATTTTGTCCTTATAGCCAAATTGTTTTTTAAAAGTTTCAGGCTAATGGAACTTTCATTTCATCCTTTAAACATTTGTACTTGCCGCTTGAAACCTAAACGAAAGATATAATTAATTAATTAATAGTAACTTATAATTTTACTTACCGATTCAGTTTTTTCTACTTCCTTCCTTACACTTCTCTTTCTCTTGGCCATTTTAATTATCTTGAATAGTTAATTAAAGTTCATATATAATTTTATGTGACTGATATAACAATAAGAGAAAAACTTACCAATACCACAGCTATTAAAAAGACTATCGTTATAGCACAACTTCCAATAATTAGACCAATAAGACCCCATTTCGTTAGTACTTTATGACTAATCCAGGGAAAGACTATTTAAATAGTAAATAGAGTGAATATTTTAAAATGGAAAAAAATGACAAAAAATTCCTTACTACATATTGATGTTTTAAGACATTGGAAGTCATGTTTACAAACTCCGTTTGTACATCGTTTTTGTATCATGCAAAAATTGTTTTCTGCACATTTCACATTTGCACAAAGGTCTCTCTCTGCGCATTCACAAGTGGGACATTCATCTGAAGTGTAGACATTATATTTACATGTATTATTACATTTCTTATATTCGCAGATAGCTTTAGTTGGCTTCACACAACGGCAAGTTTGACATCCGTATCTATTGAGAAAATTCAAATTCACCATCTCTAATCAAAATTTGTTATTATACTTACTTGTCTTTCTCATAGCTGAAATCGCAAGGAAGGCAATTAACCATAGGACAAATCCTATGTGACGGCAAACATTCGCAAGTTTGACAGCCATTTTCGTCAATTTTATAACCATGGGAACAAGGTATACATTTGAACATTGGACATTCAAATGGTTTTGGTTTTTTAAGGCATTCACAAGTTTGACAGCCATTTTTATCAATTTTATAACCATTGGGACAAGGTGTACACTTGAACTTTAGACATTTATATGGCATTGGCTCTTTAAGGCATTCGCAAGTTTGACAATCCTTTTCATCATATTTGTAGCCGTGAGGACAAGAACGACAGCGGAATAGCTTACATCTATATCCATAGCAACTTTTACGGCAAGACTGTAGGCTTACATGATTATTTTCACTTTTCCCACAACCAGTATCAATAAACGGTAGACAATCTTTAACATCGTCATTATAATAATAGCGAGTTATGTTCTTTCCACAGTCGTCTTTAGTGTGTGGTTGAAAGCAAACACGTTCTAAAAGTATAAGAGGAGAAAGAGAACGAGGAGGAGGAGATGGAGGTGGAGGAGGGGCGGAAGGAAGAGAAGATGAAACAGACAAATGATTAAATCATAATATCCTAACAATATACGAGAGAATAAATACCTCGTTCATAGCATCTTGAATAGTATTCGCGTATTCCATTTTGGGTACGATAGCTGAGACGACAACCATATCCAGGAGGACAGTTTGCAACCTATAATCATTTTAAAATTAGAATTATTTCAATCAATAAATTATGAAATTATTACAAAAACGCTTACATCGCAAGGATTTGGTTTACATTTTGGTTTACAAGTATTCTTTTCAAAGGTTAATGGACCAAATGAACAACCAATTTCAATTTCAGGACATTTTCTACAATTATTCATCCAACATCGACGTTCTTTCATAAAAGTAAAAACAAGCTCATAACCTTCTTTGCAAGTGTGAACGTTAGCTGTTTCTTCGCAATCTTTGTCCAACATTACTGTGGGACTCACACCAAAGATGAGTACCGAAGTGAATACAAGAAGGATTATCTTCTCCATAGTATCAGCGATATATATTGGTTCTATATATGAAAAACTATATTTTAGTTTTAAATGGTTATTTTCTAATTAACTTGACTGTAAACAATCGTTTTTTGTTATTCCTTTACTTTCAAATTTTTAAGGAAGAATACTTCAATATTAGAAATATTTGATAAGACTTTATAAGTGATAGTAACCTGAGTGAAAGATAAGAGATACGTGAAAGAAATTATGTCATACCTTGTATTAAGAATCGAATAAAAGAAATAAAAGTATAAACGTTCACCAATTGCTTCTAAAATGAGTGTTTACAGACACAGCCTGTCACTACCTTTATAAATATATGGATTAAGTTATCTTCGTCACTGCCTGGTACCGCCAGATGTCTCGTCAATCTCATATATAATATCGCTCTGCGCGTATTATTTCCCTTAATTAATATTTGTGGTTTGTCAAGTTTTATTTACAAAATTTTTAATACAAAATATTATTTTTTTCCCATCAATTGAATTATTTTTAAACTTCACAATGTATTGCTATTCAAAGACTTATATAAAAAAGATTGAACAGTAATAATCTGCTATTGTAATGTTCAACAACTTTTTTAAAAATTGATCAGGCAATGAAAATTCCTTCAACTAAACAATAAAAAAATTTCTATGCCTTATTCACCGATAAAAATCTGTATTTAAATTCCATTGTGTATTCTTAGGATTTCAAAGAACGAAAAAGATCTTCCTTGAAAACTGGTTAACTAAACAATAACAATATATATCGTAAATTAATTAACTGATATATGTTATGAAAATGGTTGACTATTGAGTGTAATCTACAACTATTATAAGACGACTACCCTGTGTATAAATAGTAACAAGCTATAAAAATATTAATTTGTTGAGCGATATTATAGATAGCTCTAATATTCGAATGTCTCTGCAGTTATGATATTGATACAGAGAGCAAAGCATGTACAATGAACGGAAGAGAGAGAGAGTGTCGTCTCCTTAACATATATTATATTTAATGTACTAATACTTTATATAAAGTAAGACATAGATTTGTGTATACTTTCGTAAATTTTAAATACATATTTGCAGGGTTAAGAAATTCCATCTTCCTAGAGAATAATATTAAATATTGAATATAAACACATAATTGGAAAATAGCCATGAACCAGACGTAAAAATACATAAATATCCAATTAACAAATTAGATAAAGACATAGTCATTATTCCCTTGAAAAACTTGTTAATATTAATTACTCCTGATAAAGAGAAGTTATGCTAATGGATGTTTTGTATCATTCTTTAGAGTTTTATATTTTCCAGATGATATCTAAAAGAGATAAGTAAAAAGAAAGAATTAGAATATTCTTTATACTATAAAGCGAAACTATTAAAAATATTCCATACGAATGAAACTTTTGGTTTTTCATTAATGTATCTTCCTTTTCGAGCAATTTTAATTATCTAAAGTAGTAAAATTAAAACTGATGACTATCTATAATTCTAATTATGTAAAGAAATTGAAAAATAACTAACAAAAACTATAGTTGTTATTACAGCCGTCAAGGCAAGTCCAAAGCCAATAGCTATTGCAATCAAGCTTCTTGTGCTTATTTCTTTAATCTTTTTATGAATTTTCTCCAAAGGACTGTATGGTATATCTTAAAACGGAGGTATTTTAAAAATACAGAAAAAAAAGCATTTAAATCTTTTACTTACTGCGTCTTGGTATATCTTTTATCTGTCCTATCTGTTCGATATATTCTATAAACTCTCCATCTTCCACGCATTTAAAAATCTCATTGTAAAATCCGTCATTTAATATTTGTATTTTACAAATGTGCCCAGATGCACATTTCACATTTTTGCATGTATCAACCTTTGGACACACGCATGTGGGACATCCATACTTATCAATAGCACGATATTTGCAAATACTGTTACATTTCTTTGATTTGCATATAAGAGGTGTCCTTCCTTGACAAGACTTTTGGCAGTCATCAAGCGAACTGTAACCTCTAGGTCCAGCCGTACAACCTCTTTTATCAACTCGATCGTAAAAGTAATTAGGATTATCAATCTGAAAAGTTTTCCCTTCCTGGTCTATCTGTATACATTTCAATGCCATTGGCGCTTCAAGACATTCGCAAGTTTGACATCCGAATCTATTTGCATATTTCAAATTCATTTTTCACTTTATCTATAATCTTAATATAAACAAATATTCACCTATCTTTCTTATAACCTATAGGACAAACATTGCAGCTAATTTTAGAGCAGATTCTAGGTGAAGGAAGACACTCGCAAGTTTGACAATCCTTTTCATCATATTTATAGCCGTGAGGACACGAACGACAGCGGAATAGCTTACATCTATATCCATAGCAACTTTTACGGCAAGACTGTAGGCTTACATGATTATTTTCACTTTTCCCACAACCAGTATCAATAAACGGTAGACAATCTTTAACATCGTCATTATAATAATAGCGAGTTATGTTCTTTCCACAGTCGTCTTTAGTGTGTGGTTGAAAGCAAACACGTTCTAAAAGTATAAGAGGAGAAAGAGAACGAGGAGGAGGAGATGGAGGTGGAGGAGGGGCGGAAGGAAGAGAAGATGAAACAGACAAATGATTAAATCATAATATCCTAACAATATACGAGAGAATAAATACCTCGTTCATAGCATCTTGAATAGTATTCGCGTATTCCATTTTGGGTACGATAGCTGAGACGACAACCATATCCAGGAGGACAGTTTGCAACCTATAATCATTTTAAAATTAGAATTATTTCAATCAATAAATTATGAAATTATTACAAAAACGCTTACATCGCAAGGATTTGGTTTACACTTTGGTTTACAAGTATTCTTTTCAAAGGTTAATGGACCAAATAAACAACCAATTTCAATTTCAGGACATTTTCTGCAGTTTTTTATCCAGCACACTCGTTCATCTATAAAACTGCTAACAATCTCATAACCTTCTTGGCAAGTGTGAATGTTAGCTGTTTCTTCACAATCCTTGTCTAAAATAACTGTTGCATTCGCGAAGAGTGAAGATGCAAATACGAGAAAGATTATCTTTTCCATAATATCTGTGATTTCTTTTGTTAATGAGATATTTAAAGACTTTTATCTTCTTAAATTCCGAATGATTAAGAAAGAAAATTTTGTGTTATTGTCTATTCAACAAAATTTATTCAAAACTATTCAAGTCGTTCGAAAACTTTAAATGAACAAACCAATTAAGAAAATTAAACCTTTTTGGGGAAATATTTTCTGTGATTTCAAGTACAAAATGACATCACAGTGGAAGTAATTATAGATTGTCTGTACCTGCACCGCTAGAGGCCTCAAATTTAATAATGTAATATCATTCATACTGTTATCATATAGAGTATATATTTGTAATAATTTTATCATACTAATTCTTTTTTATCATTGTTTGATGATTATTGATTGATAGCATATATTGGAAAATTGAAATTGTCATTAATTCATTTACTGAAATTCTTATCTTTTTTAGTAGACGGCTTCTTAATTAAATTAATGATTCATTGTATTTTCCTTTTTATCACAAATATAGATTTAAGACAAGTGTTAATTAAATTAATTAAACATTAAACGTTTCTTTGCATTTATTCTTATTAATGATGAAATGAAAACATCTAGGCCAGTGAAACTTTTTGTTCATTCAATTTTACATATTTTCCAGATGTTACCTAAAAAGAAAATTATTTAAAAGTTTCTATTTATAGAATAAGATAAAAGTCTTCTTTCTTACGATGGAAATATTTTGTTTTCTATTTTTAGATCTTCCTCTTGCAACTTTAATAATCTGAATTAAATTTGTTCAAGATCATAATCAATCTCTAACTGAGATATAAAGTTAAAAAACAACTCACAAATAATATACTAGTTACAATGGCTATCAATCCCAGACCAAGTCCAACAGCTATAGCTATTATACCTCTTCTACTTGTTCTTCCAAATAATTCATTAAATGGATGCATCACTATAGAATTGTTAAATTAATAGAAACTTTTTAAAGATAGATATAGATGAGAAGAAAGTTTCTTACTGCATGTTATTTTTTGACGACAAATAGGGCTATTTATACATATTCCATTTTTACATTGTTTTTCTATTAAGCAATGATGGCGCTCTGGACATTTCAGATCGTCACAACCATCTCGGTTTACACATTCGCAAGTAGAACATTTGTTCGAAGTATAAATAGGAAATTCGCAAGTGTTATTACACCGTTCATTATTACACTCGTTACCGCAAAAATTTAAACAATCACTTTGACTAGAGAATCCAAAATGTCCGCATGGCCCAGATTTATGAGGCAAACAAAGATTCGATTGCGGATCATAAAAGAACTTTGGATTGCGATAGTAGCAAACCTTTAAACTTGATGATTTTCTTAGACACATATAAGGTATTTCTTTTTCTAAACATTGACAACCCTGACATCCGTTCCTGTTTATAAAATAAAATGTAACTGTTTCGTTTATTTTGTATTAAACCTTTGAAAAATATTTATTTTTTACCTATCTAATTTATAACCAAATTTGCATGGCTTACATTTGATTCTTAGGCAAGGTCTCTTTGTCTTACAATGACAAGTTCGGCAACCGTTTATATCGAGTTGATAACCATAAGGACAGTAAGAACACTCTAACCACGGACAATTTAATGATTGCGGTGAAGTTAAACTTGTACCACCTATAAGACAATCGGCATCTGTTGCGTTACATTTTCTGCACACTTTCTCCCAACATTGAAAACCAACTTTGAACACTGTCACCATTTTGTATCCGCTACTACAATTACTCATCATTTTGGATTTTTCGCATATAACATCGGAATCATAAATTGTTCCATTGGTTAGGGCGAGTATAGCAACAAAGGTGAGAATAAACGTCTTATCCATTGGTTTTATCTAAGTAGTTTTTATTAGAAAAGAGAGAATATTTTACAAAATGAAATATGTATTAATATAGTCATAAAAGTATTTTCTTTGTCACTTAAGATTTAATACCTTGTAGTAATTAATAAATTGATAAGTTTACTGCAAAATACTTATGATTTCAACGCCAATTCCTAGTTTTTAATTACATCAAATACCTTTAAAATTTTATATTATCACTCTTCTCTTATAATTTACGAGACGGTCCGTACAATAACTTTATCGTTCACGTGAGTTTTTATCGTATATTTAAAAACATTCTACTAATCTTTAATCAACAAAATTGTAAAACTCAAATAGGAAATAATTTAGAATACTATTAATGTTCTCTTTTTTTGCACAACGTTCAGTAAAAGGAAAACAAACAAGAAATGTAATATTGTTCAACTTTTTAAATTATTGAGAAATTTGCTGAGAATGTCATGTGATTTTTTATCATAAATTAAGCAATATCTGTTATCAGTAGATACGAAGAATCACACGAATATAAGTCATTTTTCAATTTTATAGCTTGAAGAAGGAAACTAAATATTATTTAAATTGTTCCGAAAACTGGTAATAATGTTTAATAAAAAACAGCTTAAATGACATTAATAAAAGACGCAAAATTTATTTAAGTTAATTTAACAAATTGATATAAGAAAAATATTTAAAAATTTTCATAAGTATTTAAAACTACTTTTTCATTAGTACATATCGTAAATTCAAGGTATACAAGGTGTTGAGCGATAAACAGGAATGTTCTGAGTTTGGGCATGAGTCACTGTGTTTTTTTGAAAACCAGAAATAGATAGTTTCAAAAGAAAATTGAAAGATTAGAATAAATTAGTTTAATGGAGCGACCTGTTCACAAGATTCTTTTACGATTTAACGTCTAAAATATTAATAAAGAATGGCATATGATTTGATTAAAAGAGTCTCGAAGGAAGCTAAAGGCAGATTCACTAAATCGTCAAAAACAGACGACAGAGTTTATGAAACTATAAAAGCAGTAGAACCTACTGTCGATATTCAATTGCAGAGCGAAATGCATTGTCATACCACAATATATGAAACAATAAACTATTGGTGGAGTAATGAGATCAGCTCCATTAAAGGTAATGGGGCAACTGCATCAGTTTATGAAGGACGTAATAAGGTGAAAAATTATTAAAATACTAAATGTAATATGAAAATGAAAGAAATGTGATATTCTATTTCAGACAACAGGAGAAAGGGTTGCAATAAAAGTATTCTCAAGAACAATACTCTCTCAGTATGATAGAAAAAATAGAAAAAGGGAATTTGCAGCTATGAAAGCGATAAAGCATAAGAATGTTGTTCAACTAAAGGGAATTGAAAGAGTATGTCATAAATGTTTTTGCTTTACTTTCGTTTTCAATCTTTCCATATTACAAAAAAATTCTTTAATTATTCATATCCATGTTCTTATTCTATCTTTCTAGATTAAATTACTTGAACAAGATGCTATTATCATGGAATTATGCGAATGCAGTTTAGCTACCCATCTAGCAAGACCGGAAAATCATTATGGACTTGAAGAGTCAGATTTTTTAACCGTTGTTGGCGATGTTAGTAAGTAGAAGTAAAATTGCAATACTATTACCATTTCCTAATTACATATTGATAATAATAAATATTAATGCCCCAGCCAGTGGATTGAAATATTTACGTAACTTGAAGTATATTCATAGAGATATAAAACCTGGTAATATAATGAGATACGTTGAAATGAATGGAAAGTAAGATAAACTATTGAATGTTATACTTTTGAATAATTTCATTGAGATATAACCATATCTTATAGAGTAACCTACAAGTTAGGAGATTTTGGAGCGTCTAGAAAGTTAGATGAAGGTGAAAATTTTCAATCTCTCTATGGAACAGATGAATATTTAGTTAGTAAATTATTTAGTTCTTATATGTATACTACTATGTTGTGTTTTTTAACGCAATAGCATCCGGATATTTATGTAATTGCAAAGCTTGATCGTAGGAGAAGTGGATCGTTTGATGAAAGTGTTGATTTGTGGAGTTTAGGTTGTACTTTCTATCATTGTGCATCGAATGAATTACCATTTAGGCCCTTTGGAGGCAGAAAGGCTATCGAAGCTATGTATGACTATAAAAAAAAAACAATAATTTTCTACATGCATTATTCTATAATACTTGTTCAAATTTTAGGGTGGAAATGCACGCTAAAAAACCTAAAGGTGTGTTATCAATGTATCAAAAATCTGAAAATTCTGAATTTATCACATCGGAGCATTTACCTCGAGATTGTAGACTATCGTCTTCTCTAAAGTCTTTAATAGAGCCTCTACTCGCCAAACTATTAGAGACGGATCGCAATGAAATTATCTCTTTCGATAGTCTATTTTATATTGTTGACGATATTATGACTAAAAGTCGAATACCCATTACAATAGTAAATCAACTGAAGAGCGATGTAATTTTTGTTCCCAATGAAAATACGTTTGTAATCAAATTAAAGAAAGTATACAAACTATAATAATTGTTTTCCTTATCAAATTACACAGCTTCGAAAAGTTTACAAATATTTTGTCAGAACAAACTTCAATTGATCCAAATAATTTGCTACTGATATGGAATAGTACTGTTCTCTCTAAATCGCATTCTATTGATACTACAACAATTACAAAAGAAAATCCATTATTAGTTTTTCAATTAAACTCCCATGGGATGAGGAACGATAAGACTGCATTGAATGATAAACCTATTCAACTCAAAACTCTGGAAAGGAAACGTAGAATTAATGTCGTTGATGTAAAATCTGATCTTAAAAACCTTAAGGAAATATCTATATCAGCCTACTCAGCATACTTATATATGACTCATTTAATAAGTATGTTTAGACAATGTCTTAATATACCAAATATTGTAGAGTAAGTAATTAATTGTTGATTATATACTAATATTTACTATGTAAAGTATATATTTATAAAAAAAAACACAGAGAATACTTTCAAAAATCTTCTATCCAACTGCACGAATTAGTTAAGAAGCTCGATAATGAATTAACAATAAAATCAAATTCCTTTGAATTAGTTACAATCATCAACGGATCCGAAAGTTGTAGTATAAATATTTCTGAAGAGTTAGAGCAGGTATCTTCGGAAGTAAACTACTTAGATAATAGATTAGAAAATGAGATAAAACACTTTGAAAGCCAATTTCAAAATCCTGAATATAGTAAAATGAAAGAAACTTTTTCCCATCAAAAATTTCCGGATTTACTTTCTGTAGAAAGTTCATGGTAAGATATTATATTACTTTTATTAATATCTTTATTGAAGCTATTGTTAAATTAGGGATTCAACTGTTTATCAAGTCTTTATGAGAGCGAAAACGTTATCAAAGGAGATTGAATGTTCGAATAGAAATGAAATAGAGAAATACAATGTCTTATCAGAAAGAAATTTGCTTATTACTAATATTATGAAATGTAACGAATACTTTAGAAAAGCCTTTCAATATTCTCAAGATTTACATCACTGCTTGAATAGCTACATAAAGTATTACTGAAATCTTTCATATAAAGATAGTAATTTGAAATTTCTATGTATTTTCAGATATATTGTACCTTTCTTAGAAAATTTAAATGATATTCAACAAAGTATTCAAAATATTCAACACAAAATCGAACTTTTGTCCGAACAATGCGATATTATAGTTCAAGAGTGTCTTTCCGCGAAAAAATGCAAATCTAAAGAGTTTAAATCACAGAGAGTCGAAGAAGTTGAAGCATTTTCAATGAGAATGGACAATATATGGGCCGCGCCGAGGAAAGTAGGTCACCAAAACAGATGGATATCTGTCAATCTTGACAAAGATGGGCAACAGTTTATGACTACAATGGATATAAGCAGTAATTACGATTCAGCTGAAGAAGAAGGGGAAGAAGACAACTATTACTGCTACAAAAGTCCACCCAAGCCATTTGCGAAGGAGAAAGAGAGCGACGATTCAGATGAAAGTGATACAACTCATGTGAACGACAACGATTTCATAAAGGAAGAAATAGAAAATATGTAAATATTTTATATATTCTTTCAAAAGTTCTTTTGCAGTATAGTTTAATTGTTATTATTAATAATAATTCAGATTAAAAGAGAGTAAAAACTGCCGAGAAAGCGACTATTTGGAAGAGAATGAAAAACTCAGCGAACAATTATCCCAACTGTAAGTAATTTATAATATTTTACGTTTGCAATCATAATAATATTTTCATTTTTTTCATATTTTATTAAAGAATTGAAAGCGTGAAGAATAGTAATCAATTCTCGAAATGAAACAAACAAATATAATGACTTTAAACCGTTTAGAAAAGAGAAAGACTAGTTCTTGATGCATTTACAACTAAATATTTGATTTAATTAAATTAAACTAATGTCTAAACATAAGATTTTGTATTATTCAACAAAGTTTTACATAAATTCATAGTTTTTTAGATGAAAAAAGCTAATTCGCATGCTTCTAGATTTAAAGTTTCTTTTATAAAAGTTTACATTTTACATTGGTCAGATAATTCTTTCATTTCCCTTTCTAATTCTTCGCAAATTGCGATTGTTCTTTCAACTGAAGGTGTTCTTTTTATTAGAGGTGATGCCATCTGGATAAAACTAGAATTCTCCCTTTCAGGTGGCTGTAATTTTTCCTGCTGTAAATTAATATTTGATGATTGCTCTAATCTTTGACGTCGCCTTTCAATCTTAGCGAGGAGAACGAGAGGGAGAGAGAGGTAATAAGAAGAATGTAAATATATTAATATTCTTTAAGAAAGATGAAAAAAATCAGATTACCTGAATTACGATTAATCGATAAATTAATAACAGTATGACTAGTGTATTTTTACAAGTGAAGAAGAAATTACTATAACTTCTAACTTGATAATGAATAATTAACAATAATCTTAGAACCAGAAATGGCAAATCTTGCATCAATATAGATATAATAATCCCATAAACGTCTGGTGTACAGCATCTATCGAAAATCTCTGATTTAACTTCGAATCTAGACGGTCTAACGACAATTCCGCAATGATCTTTCCTGGCCTTTAATTGATTGGAAATTTATTTCTCATTACTATTTCAATTTTTTAAATACGTACCTTTGTTGCTGTGAGTACTATTGTAAATTGGAGAAGCGACCAAGACCATATTCCTAAGATCATACAAGACAATAGCCTATTATATTTAACTGTTTCTTCTTTAAACGCTTCAAAAAATTCCACTATATCAGCTGCAGTTCCAATATATACAAGCAATAATTGACTAAGTTGATCTCTAGTCAATTTGCCTTTGGGAAGAATCCACCGACCTATAATAAGTAATAGAAGAAGAAATTGCTCAAGGACTGTCAGCCATTGTTCAGACGAAAGATTTATAGGAATTTTCACGGGAATATCCTATAAAAGAGAAAAGAAAAAGTGATAATAAAGTATCAAAAACATAAAATCCATTATTCCATCTCTCTCTTTCATTAATTGAATATTCCTTTTCCCAGTCTAAATTTTTAAATATACAATAATCATTGATATGATATTGTAATAATAAACAAATTACTGAACCTTAAATACACATGAATATTTTTTCTAATAGCAAAGATAATACGTTCAGGCTGAATTGGATACAAGTTTTTTACCTGATGAAATCCATATAAATTTCATATTTTTAATAATATACAGTCTATAAATATAGAAATGGATGATAAAATAAGAAAAATGGAATGAAAACGGATAGAAACCTTTAAAAAGATGTAATATAATAATATACTGTATATATTAACCGTGATAATCATTTGCATAACCTTTTGAAAAGTTTTCAAGCTATTTAAATACGCAAATATTACGATTCTGTTTTCTTAGCAAATTCATCAATTTCCATATTGAATTATTGAATTAATATAAGAACTGTATGAGATATATTTAATAATCTGAAATTCTAATTATTCTAAATGAATAATTATTAGTAGTGTACGTAAATATTCTCCATCAAACAATTGTTATTTACTAAGAAAACCAAATTTCACATGATTATTCATTTACTACTAGACATTAAGATGAAAATACTGTCCAATTATTCAACTATTTATATAATGTATTACTGAAATAATCGTTAATCCGTATCGTTTACTTACCCCTATTAGAGCCTCTAAACCAGTTATGTTTGGTACTGTTTCTATCCCAAAAAAGCTTGAATTATCCTTCCCACCCTGGACAAACAAGACAAACAAATGGTAGATTATTGATTTATACTATTCAAGTATACAGAGAATATGTTATACTCTTACTTCTTTTATCCTTTTATCCAGCTCGAATAATTCCAAACACCAGATTGCCGGAACGGTTGAAAGTAGATAGAAGAAAACGCTTGGACTAAACCTAAGTCAGGCCTATTTAATTCAGTGTTTTTCTAAAAACTTTTACATATATACAGCATAACAAGCATAACGTGTTTAAGTAATGATTAATGGAAAATCTCCTCTTGTAAGGAAAAGCAGAAAGATGAGACAGATTAAGAACATATGATATTATCTTTCTCCTATTTCTTATTTAAGTGGATATGAAACTTACCATTTATATTCCTTTCCTCTATGAAAGTGTATAGTTGCAAAAGTTTCCATTAAGAGTCCTAGAAGTGCTAGGCAAAGAGACCAAAATTCTTTAATTCCTGTTACCATATAAAGATGCCATATGGAGGCCATTCCATGACAAGCGAATAAAGCTCGCACAAACACTGCCCTGATTATCAAGAAAAAGGCCATAATCTCCCTTTTTTTAACCGCAGACGAGCCTTATACCCTAAAGCTTTTTTTACTGGTTTGTAATTAAAACAAGTAGAGGAAGTAGCGGGACAGACGGCGCGATACTACCGCCTTTAGCTTTTATTAGGCGTCGAATTGCGGTAGAGTAAACGATATTCTATACACAGAGAAAACAGGCGATCGGTTTGGGATGAAAAACGCGTTCTGTCAGTGTTCCGTTTGTATTCTATTATGCCAAGACGTTAGAATGTTACTTCTAGGCAGACACGTGTTTGTGATTTATAATCGTTTCCGATAAAATCTGTATTCATCATGTGTTTACGCCTTAAAAACCTTAATTTATTAATACAACTTATATAACATTCTCCAACAAATGTACTATATTTCATTAGAAAAAAATCTGGAACTATTCGTCTGCAATTTCCTGGAATTTTGTTTTTTCTCTCTCTCTTAATCTTTCCCTCCCTCCTTCCCCCCTCCTTTTTTTTTAAAAAACAATTCTACTTCTAAGCTAATTCATAATTCATTGTACACTTACTTGATAAAGATCTCTATATATTTTCTTATCTACAAACAATCCTAAAGTTTTATTGTAACAAAATAGAAAATCATGAATTATTTAAATTTTATATTGCAGAGAGAAAGAAGAGAATATCAATATAAACACCTTTCGGGGAAGAAAAATTGATAGAGAAAAACAACAACAACGACAACAACGTAAGCGCTATCGAAGAATTTGATTTATTAGTCTTTCAATTTATCATCTAATAAATTCTTTTCAACGTTAATTAGTCTAATTAGTATATATTATCGTTAGGGCTAAATGAAGGATAAAGTTGTTGAAGAAGAGAAGAAGGAATAAACTTTTATCATTTTCTCTCTAATTTTTTATATTTCGTCTCTAATTTCTTGCAATAGGCGTCTAATTGATAAGCAGTTTGTTCTAGAGATGTTACACTCTTTTCTATTTGATCTAATTGCTCTAGAAAAGGTTGAAGAGAATTATATTTTTCCATTAGTTCTTTTAAAGATAAATCCACTTGTTTTGCAATCATTCTCATTTCGTCGTATTTTTTTGTTGTAGTCCTATTCATATTTTCTAATAATAAATACTCTTCGGCTGTAATTTTCAATTCACCTTCAAGATATAACGAAGTCTTATTAAAAGTCTCTTTACATAATTTTTCTATATCTTTTCTAGGTGGTTCTGTCGCTTCGACAGCCCTCTCGACATTTGGAGGGCCGGCTGTTTCTTGTTTCTCCGCCATTTAATAAATGTTATATTGTTTTTTCTCTATCGTCTGTTAAAAGTAGTTAATACATCTTTTAATTGTTAGATTATTTAGAGAATGTTCGTTAGGAATTTCTGCAGAATTAACTATAATATTTATTTGGAAGAATAATAAATATTTCATTTAGATTAATAAATATAATTCCTATAGAATAAATATGATTTAAGTAAAACTTATAGTTCTTTAGAATTTCTTGTGCATTATTTAAACCTCTTATTATTTTAACGATTTTGCCTATTTATGACAAACTGAGGAAGTAAAGAGAATTATTTAGAAACAAACCCCTTTCCATTTACAGGAAGTAGTTTAATATAATTTTGTCTTCGTATAAACTTATTTTACTTGTGATAAATAGTCCTTTTAATTAGTCTGTTGGTTAAACATTATGCATAAAATACGAAAATTGTTAGAAAACATAGGCGTGTGAAGGTTAAGGTCGATAGTAAGATGAGTTCCGGAAAACAAGTAAATTTTTTCTCAAACTACTACTTTTTAGATATTTGAATTTATTATTAATAATCTAAATAGTACTTTTAATCATATTTATCGTAAATTTACTCGTGTAGTGTTATAATAAACTAGGGATCAGTGAAAATTGCTTACTCAATGTGTTATCGCTCAAACTTCCTTCTTTCAGGCAGTTGGTCTTCAACCATATTTGGATGCTGTAAGAAGAACTTTAACAGCAGCATTATGTCTAGAAAATTTCTCGTCTCAGGTCGTAGAACGCCATAATAAGCCTGAAGTAGAGATAAAGTAAGCTCTCATATACGCCTACTCCAGGAAGTCACCTTAACATTTTTATAACAAACAGATCCAGCAAAGAATTACTTCTAACGCCAGTAGTGATCAGTAGGAATGAAAAGGAAAAGGTTTTAATTGAAGGATCAGTGAACAGCGTTAGAGTGAGCATTGCTATAAAACAGGTAAGAGAAAAACAATAAACTATTCGAAAGGTGAAGCATTAAGTGGATTGTTTTTTCGTTCCAGGCCGATGACATCGAAAAGATTCTCTGTAAGAAGTTTATGAGATTTATGATGATGAGAGCAGAGAACTTTTTTGTTCTCAGACGAAAACCAGTTGAGGTAATAGAGTATTGATCATATTTTTTGTATATTAAATAATATTTATCTAAACGATTATTTCTATTTAGGGATACGATATTAGTTTCCTCATAACTAACTTTCATACGGAACAAATGTTCAAGCACAAATTAGTAGATTTCGTAGTGCATTTTATGGAAGAAATTGATAAGGAAATCAGTGATATGAAACTGACAGTTAATTCTTGGGGAAGGATAACAGCTGAAGAATTTCTAAAAAAATTTTAAAGTGTTCTATATTTTCTTTTTTCGAAAATAGCAATACTTTTGCTTATTTTTTTTTTTTTCACGTTTACGCCACACATACAAACATAAACCTTTCTCTTAAGCTGTAAAGTGGTACTTTCTCTTTATTTTTTTTTTCTTTCATCCTCCTTCTTCAGCCCCATATTTTTTGATTGTTTCAACAGATTTTTGCCAAGTTTACAGATATATATATATATATTTTGTTTCTATTCAATAAAACATCCAATGATTGAACAATAAAATTTAAAATAACAAATATACACAGCAAGCTTTATTTATTCAACCAACTTTTCTTTTTACAGCTCGCTTTCCTTCTCCTTTCTTTGGCTTTACTTTTCCTCTAAGTGCTCTTAATCTTTTCATTTCGTCTGCGAAATCTTGATGTTCATCTCTATTGAGAAATTTATTTTACCAATGATTGTTGTCAATAAATTGTAAAAGAGTCAATTAAGCAAACTATATAGTTTTAACACTGAACCTGTATAATCCAAGAAATCTGAGTTTTTTAAATAAGGAAGTAATTTCCACGTGTCTTGGGTAATAATCAGTTATGGCTCTATTATGATTGTGTGGTTGAGCTCTGGAGAAGATGTCATTCAGTTAATATGAACTTTTTCCCTAAAGTACAGCTTCAACTTACTGAAATGTATTGACAACATCTGCATTCTTTTTCATGTTTACCGGTACCGATGCTTCGCTGAATATTCTAGAGCTTAATTTAGCCATCCTTCTGGCGTAGTTAGACAAGGCCATTTTGAAACCTCTGTTGGAGCGATAATAGGTGATTCAAAGTATTAATGAGGTCACGAGTAATATTTCGTAAAAGCACGTGTTTAACAGTGAGATATACTAAAATGACAAAAAAAATTGGAGGTCAAACCTACCAGTTTTCAATTTTATGTCACATGTAGATATCAGCCAATAAAAACCAAGAGTTCATCATTTAATGGCGGCCTCCAAGGGCACACGAGAAATCTAAAATCTTGTGAAATTCATATTATTCCTTAAACTTTTAAACAGTAAATAAAGTATTTACAAATATAATGGCATCAGCACCACCAACTCCGCCTTTGGTAACTCCTGCGCCGCCAACCAATCAACCGGCAGATATCGACGATAATAAGGTACCGCAGGACTCGGGAGACTCTGGAAGAAATCCTGGGACCTTTGAAGACATTCATAAAAAAACTCGAGGTACAATTAGCTAATATGCAATAAAAAATGTAAATTTTCATATAATTGGGATTGTTCAATATCATGGGATAATTTATTTACTGAAGAAGCTAAACAGCGTGGATCACCACGCTCTTTGTTGAAAGATGAGAGAATTGAAAAAAAAGCCTACTAAAATAAGCAGAGCATTTATAAACGCTTAGTTAATTTATATAAAGTACATAATGATATATACGAACTAATAATGATAACAAATCCTAAAACAACTTGGAAGATAAATTAAGCAATTAGCTGAGAGAAATACGGGGTTTATAGAGATTTTATTATTCTGTTCTTGGAAAAGGATAATGTTTATACAATTTTAAATAATAAAAAAAGGAAATCGTTCTTTTTTTCCGTATGTTTATATTAATACTAGATTATTTAACCTACAGATGTTTTCCCTAACCCTTTCGAAGGAGCCAGACTCGTTGTGAATAAGGGTTTATCGAACCATTTTCAAATAAACCATTCGCTGACCTTGTCTTCACTGCAACAATCGTGCTATAAATTTGGCGCAACCTACGTAGGAACAAAGCAGATATCACCTAACGAAGCTTTCCCTGTTTTACTAGGAGATATTGAACCAAGCTCGGGAAATGTAAATGCTAATATAATTCATCAGTTTACCGATAACATTCGTACTAAATTTGTTACCCAAATTCAAAATAAAAAGTGGGCTATTTCTCAGCTGGCCAATGACATCAGGGGCTACAATTACACAGCAACCGTAACTATTGGCAATCCTGATTTGATGACAGAATCGGGAGTTTTAGTAGCTCATTATTTACAAAATATTACTAAAAATCTGGATATGGGTGCTGAATGGATCTATCAAAGAAGCCCTAATGTTCCTGGAGGTCAAATGGGAGTTGTATCTGTTGGTGGGCGATATGTGAGAGGACCTTGGACATTCAGTGGAAACTTAACTTTATTTTCTCTATCGGAAAGTAGTATACACGGTTGTTTTCATAGAAAGCTGAATGAAAGTCTTCAGGTAAGCTACTTATATATAACTCTAGGGAATATTAGATGGTTTATTTCTACGACTCGTAAAACACACAAATAAGCAAGCACTTATAGTGATGGAGAATGAAAGGGAGCAGAGCCCGAAAGAATAAAAAAAAGTTATTCTTTAAGAAGGCTATAAAATTTTGTCTTTTCCTTTTAGTATAAAATATTTCTTTTTATCATTCGAAAATAATTATAGTTACGATCTAAGTCAACATGAAAACTATTATTAAAGTACTCAGTAATTTAGAAAGATTTGGATGATGCGTGAGATCGTTACAACATAAAAGACATAACGGAATTGGAATATTTACGAAGAAAGAATAAGTTTATATAAGTGAATTAAGATTATAAAGTTCCAAAGAGAGGTTTAGAAAGTCTTCTATAGGATATTAATTATGACAAACGAGTGGTAGTAGAGGCCTCAGTTTTTTCCACAAAGCCCTTATTAAATTCCGTTGAAATAGAGCGTGGTTAATTAGTTTTATAAAGTTACAGAATCTTTTTTGCGATACATTTTTAGATATTAAATAACAATTTTTTTATAATATAAAAAGAAAGCTTTCTTGTCAGCTTGGAACATTTCTCAGTCGAAACGATGAAACGATACACTTTGTTATTAAGACTGCTTGATATTTTCATTTATCCAAATAAAAATGGATAACTAACCGTATTTATCTTGTTAAAGTAAATAATTTAGGAATTTTTTCATTTTATAAAGAAAAGGTGGCAGTATTTAAGTTATCAGCTAAAAATTTCGGATTCGACCTCTGCCCTACTTAGGGAACATTCTCCGCAAATTTTACAATTTCTTTTTTTCATTATTCTTTACGTTACTTCTTTCATCTTATTTAATAGCGATTTAAATGTTTATAAGAAGAGTAGACAGTTACAGCTTTAATTATTTATTTTACTAGCATAGCTCATTTATTATTTTTACATTATTTCTTATCAGATCGCTGGAGAAATCGAAAGCAATCAGAGAACTAAAGAATGTACAGCGACCATAGGCTATCAAGTCGATCTTCCCCAGGCTCATCTTACTTTCAGAGGTAATAATTTAGCGTAAATTTCGAAGGTTGCTATTTTTTATCTTATGTAAAATGTCTCTTCTATTCCTACAGGCCAAATCGACAGTAATTACCAAGTAGGCGCTGTTTTCGAAAAGAAATTGCCCCCTCTTCCCTTCACTTTCCAGATGAGTGGATGGGCTAATCACGTCAAGCAAACTTTTAGATTTGGTTTAGGATTGATGATTGGTTGAAAAATATTTCTTTAAAAAAACTGTGTTCATAAAGAATATGTAACACCGCAAAAAATATGCAACAATATAAAAAAGAATAAAACAAGAAGACGTTATAGAACAAAAATATAAATAAATGAATAAGAAAAGATTTGTAATTATTTTTTCTTCTTAAATTAATTAATAACTTTCACCTCCGATCTAATTTCAGTTGATAGCAATCTCACAATTTCATTTTGACAGTCTCTTTTTTATTTATTATTCACTATCTCAGTTTCTTCTAGACCATGTTCGATTGATAATTCAAATTCATTTTTTTCTTATTTCTTATCATTGTTAATATTTATTAAAAAAAATGTAAGCGTTTGCCGAGTATTGTGCAATATATTTTGATGTTACATCATTTCTCTTTACCTTTCTATAACATAAGCTGGCTTCCTGGGAATAGAAAGTTAACTTTATAAAAATGATGAATAGCTCAAAACTGTTGATCTGTTGCAAAATGCCTTTGAGCATAAAGTTAAGGAAAAGAAAATTGGGATTTATGACGGTCCGATTTCAGCCTAGAGCGATAGTGAGCTTTTTTAACCTAGTTAATCAATCGAGTATATTATAATAATTTATCTAAATTAGACACTTGGCATCAACTCGGACGGCTGACATTTTACAGCAATTGATATTTTTTAACAGACTCGCCTCCTAACCCCCACCCTCTATTTTTCTCACTCTCTCTCACTGGCTAGCTTACTTTCCTTCAACTGCAATCATCTATTTAAAAACAAAAGAGAGAGAGAGAGAGGGTTCATAAATATCTGACATAACTGAAAATATATACTTGGCCAGATTTTTATTCCATCTAAGATGATTTATGTAATTAGGTAATTTCTCTTTACCTTTGCATAATGCGCAAATAAACATTCTACATATATATATATATAAAACAATAATCTTTGTAAAAATTTATTAAGAGATGTAAATCAATTATAAAATTAGATTTTATCTCTATAATCAAACGTGATCAACTATGCAAGTCAATAAGTCTTTTTCAAGATAATGGAAATTTATGTGTGATAATCGATAGAAAAACGAATTGATCATGAAGAAATTTACTGAATAACGACGAGCTAATTTGAAAAAAAAGTAATAATCACGTGATCAACTATAAAAAATATCTGCTATATATATATAATAATAATAAAAAAGAGCGATAAAATATCTACGTAAGCAAGTTCAAGTTCATCAGTTTTTTTAAGTTACTGAAATCAATATTCTTTATAAAAAATGAACAAATAATCTAAAAAAATACGCTTAATTGCTTAATATACATTTGTATACTTAGAGGAAGAAGTGAACGGTTGAAAGGCTGTTCTTGTGAAAAAGAGTAAAAAAAATAAGGGAACAGGGAGAGAATCTATCCTATATTCGTTGGTTTAATTATCGATTCTCTAAACGGGAAACAGACGTGCACGTAACAAAATATATAAAGAATCAGCCACTTGAAAATTAACTAATCGATGTAAATACAATGTGCTGTTATTTAAATAAAAACCCTCCCATTCGAATTTTCCATTCGCAATAGCTCGCTAATTAATAAAAGGTTCTTTGAATAGTCAACATTGAAATGACATTGACCTCTTAGTAAGATATGGTAAAAGTCACGTGATCGAGATTAATCAAATATAAGGAAAATAGGCTCGAAGAAAATAAAAATCACTCTATTCCCAAGCTCCCTAACTTGTGCCAATCTAACTTATTGCACAGTTAGGGTCTCAGGGACATAGTGACTGTCAAACTGTTTGCCTATTCAAACTTTGTCTCATTTCGTTCTTTAGCATTTCCTTCCCTCAAATCCTTAAAACAGTAGATTATTTCAATATCTGTCCTAGACTCTAGAACAATCCTCAAGCAAAACGTAGTTCACTTGTTATATCATATATAAGAAGAATGGAAAAACTGTAGAAGTAGAAAATTACAGTAGCAAAAGCAGCAAGAAGAAAAGGTGCTGAAGAAGAAGCTGTCTCGACGATAATTGATGTAAGCGATGACAACAGTTATAACGACGACGACGACTAAGGCGATAATAGTGATGATGATTGAATAGCGAAAGAAAAATTCCTTATTCCTCTTCTTTCTAAATATTACAGTTGATAGAGTGTATAAAATCCAGGAAAGTTAGTTGATAGCACGGATCCCTCCTGAAAGTGTGTTGTAGTACTTGTCCATACTACCAACTACCTCAACTAGATTTACACAGGAATGATCTAGTCTGAAAAAAAAAGAAAGAAAAAAAAAAAGATTAATGTCTGTCTATATCATCCGCAATGTCTGCATAAAATGATTCGAGAAAAGACAGCTCGTTTATTTATTTTATTCCAATACAGTTTAATATAAGTTTTCAGGCTAAATGATTCCCTAGAAAGAAAGAAAGAAGAAAGAAGGAACAGAGAAAAAAAAGAGATAGAGAGAGAGAGAAAGAGAGGGAGAAGAAAAAAGTTTTTATTATACATATAATAAAAATAAAATACATAGTATCTTAATACTTATATTAAAGTATATATGTACTTATTTACATATTTGCAAGGACAAATATATCCATATATATGTATATAATTTAACTAGCGCAATTTTGTACCGGGATTGTTATAACTTATTGTACTATTCTGGTTCTTCACTGTGAATACTGTCTGTATATATTATATATACCTAACTAAACACATGAATACAGCCAGTTAAAAAGAGAAGAAAAAAAACCTACCGTATCTATGCATCGTGTATATATGACGATATATAAAAAGAATATACAGAGAATATATATATACAGTATATATATATATATATACATACATACATACCGTATATACCAGATATATTTACAGTACATATAATCAATAACATAATAAACGTTGTGCTCTTTAAGTGTTTCCGTTAGTAATAAAATTAATAAATAATCTGTTAGCTTATAAATGTATAACTTGATTAATAAATTAGAGTTTTTAAGTAATTGATAAGATAATTGAAATAATTTTTGTAGAATATAATATTTAAATTTGAAATTATACTCACATTTTTTTTCTAATGATTCTTTTTTTTTAAAAAACAAGACTCTAACGATTTCATTCAGTAATATTTTTAGACCGGACGAAAATCGTCTGGATTTTTAACTGTACTTAACCGATTCGAGAATTCAACTGCTTACGTCACACTTTTTATGCGCGCGCCGTCTAGACTATTTTTCGCGCCGCTAAAAATTTGTTTAACGGAAAATTCCAAGAATAGAAAATTTTAATTAATTTAAATTTTATTATATAAATAAAAATGATTAAATTCTATTTAATTATTATTAAATGATCATCCGAAAATTCTAGGAATTTCCCCAGGAATTTCCCGGGGACTTCCCCTAATGTCTGCAATGTCTATTCGACGTCTGGAATTCTATGGTTCAAAAGATTGAATGCTGATAGGACTATTTCCACTTTATATTTGCTCAGGCAGAGTTTAAAATTACTAATTTAGTCCTATAATTGTCCTTGGGTTAGAAGAGAATCGAATAAATTTTATCATAGTAGGTCAAAGTAAAAATAATACTGTCCTACGGCGCCCGGCGGACCTATAAATAAAACGGATCCTTGTGCAAACTCTTTTTGTTACAGTTGTTTGAATATAAAAAAAAGATTTGATAGGTTTCTGTAAACATATCCAGCCGTTTTTCGACCAAATTTATTCAAAATTCGAAAATTTGAAGTTCAACCGCCGTTTTTTTATAATTTTTTTTTAGCTTTTTTTTTACATTGGCCGCCTAGGCACACGTCGCTTAATGTTAGGCTTAATTAGAACGACCACGACGCCTCCTGCGTACATATTTTACTTATTAGTCATAGAAGAAACCCTAAAGTTCAAAATGTATATATATATATATATATAATACTGTGCATATGCTCATTTGTTCTTTTTACTTCTCACAATTCTCCCTCTCTCTCACTTCAATTTATACATCCGTCTCTTTATCTATCCTAATATTTTCTTCATTTCTTGCTAGTTTCCCTCTTCCATTCTACTCAGCTCTTTCTCTCTCTCTCTCTCTCTCTCTCTCTGATTGTTTTATCATATAGAATAAAAGCAAAGACAAACTGAATGAAAAGAAAAAGCAATGTTAAGAAATTCGATACAATTCAGGAATATTTTCGTATAAAAAGACTTTCAATCAAATAGTTAAAACAAAGAAGATGAAGATCAACCTTTGTAGACTTTTTTTTTTTAGGCTACAAAAAAAAGAACTTTGAGCCTAAGAAATCAATAGACGTTCTCTAAAGCATGACAATATATAAATTTCGCATATTTTCAAGATAAGAATAATATATTATTTATATATTTATAAGAGCAATCAGAAATGATATCTTATATAGATAACGAACAAGTCAAAGACAATAGTCCTCTTCCACCATACTAAAGTCTAATTCTATATATATATATATATATATACAGTTTATGTCTATATGTTTAAAGAGAGAGTGAGAAAGAACGAAAGAGATTGATAGGCGGATAGAAATAGAGAGATAGAGAGAGAGAGAGTAGGGAGGAAAAGGACGAGGCAGAGATATAGGAGAGGCGAAGAGCGAGTGAGAGAGAGAGAGAGAGAGAGAGAGAGAGTGGGAGGGGACAAGAAATAGAGCGAATGTGAGAGGAAAGAAAGAGAAAAGTAAAAAAATGTAAAGAGAAAGGCTGCATTGATATAATTGTATGTATTTAAATAGATACTCATTTGTTTAATTATTCCTTTTTACAACGTTGTGGAATAAAAATCTTAGTTATACAAATTCCCTCTTTCTTTCAACAAAAAAAAAATCCTTAGTAAAAGAGATTAAGCCTATAGCTTTGAGTAAGGGATTATATAACCAATTAGATCATCTCACTAGGCTGAGATTTATTTTAAGTAGCGTCCAAGAACAATAGATAGATTACCAAGTTATAAGTATGGAGTGAATTTATTTCAAGATTGATTAGTTAGCCGTCGCCGTTTGATGCAAAGAGCTTCTCCTAATAGTGCAAATCATTAATTTACGTCAGCCAAACGTCTAGTTTCGTGAGAAAGAATTAATTCAGATAAAGTGAATAACCTTTACAAATAAAGTAGAGAAAAAGCAAAAGAAAACAGTTTTATGTATAGTAATTTCTTTTTTAGTGGTAAGAAAAACAAATTTCAAAGTTTCTTAACCTCTCATCTCTACTCTACTCTGTTTCCTATTTTAATTAACAACTAATTGATTATCAATAAGGGTTTCTATTATAAAAGAAATGTATATGATAAAAAAGACAGTATAATAGATAGTAATTAATTGATATATTATCCTAGAGAATTTATTCATAAATGAAAACTTCAAAGTCGTCAGTCATATAGAGGAAAATATTTACAATTCGTTAATAATTCTTGAGAATAGACTGACGACTAATTTAGATAAATAATTCTTTAGTATTTCGTACAAAGAAAATCGATTATTGTCATATATCTTTAATTGATTATTGCAGTAATTTTCAGTTCATATAAATGGATTTGTATTTATAAAGAGCAATCAGGCAGCCAGCGCTTAATTAACCTACTATTTTTTGCTCGCTTTATTCCATTTCCTATTATATTTTTGTTTCTTACTCAAAATATAGAATATTCGCTGAAAAATTAAGTTTTCTTTGCCTTAAATATACAACAATACAGTACTTTTATGAAATACGAAAAGAGAGACTACTTAGGAAAAACAAACATTGATAGGATTTACAAAAATACAATCAAATATTAAAAAGAAAAACAAAAAAAAAAAAACAAAATATTTATAGCATATAACTAGTTTAATGAAAAGTTTGCTGCTAATCTATTTCTCCTGGGTTTTGCTTCAGAGGATTTCGGCTCTGTTTGGGTTGTATCAACAACTGTACTTTCTTTTTCTTTTGGTGCTTCTTTTAGTGATAGATTTTCTAAAATTCGTAACATTTCGTTAGCAGCAGGAGTTATTTCTTCCGTTCTGGATTTCTCTTCTTTCTCGCTATCTTTTCTAGATTTCCTAGTTACTTTTTCATCTCTCCTTATATCTTGCTTTTTTACTTCTTGTTTCGGTTTTACATGCTGTTTCGGTTGCTTTTCAAAAGTTTCTTCCTCAGTACCCAAAATGGTTTCTAGGGTTCTATTCGTTAAATAGTGTATCAATTCTCTCTTTTTATTTTCATCTTCGCCATTTTTTTCCTCTACTTTTTTAAACATCACTTCCAATTCATTAACATTGACTAATTTCAAGCGGATAATAGTCTTAAACTGTTCTTTTACTTCATCTTCCTGTACTGCCTCCCTGATATCTCCAATTGAGAGCTTAGAGTTTTCGAGCAATTTATCCATATCTTTCTTTTGAAGAATGATTCTCGTCTGACCAGCTAAATATTTTAAAACTTGCAAGCGCGTTTGCTGATCCTTCTGTGAGTCTTTTGTTAAATACCTTAATACGTTGTCAGAAATTGCTTTCATAACATCGTCTTTAGAACTTGAGCCTCTGTTATCGCCTATTTCTTTCTCTCCATTGTCTTTTTGAGAGCCTATCCGCCGTTGAACCTATGATTTCAAAATAAGTATTAACGATTTCTATTATAATAAAAGATTTTACGCGCTACCTGTAATGGTAGAAAGGCGTTTGCAACAGAAGGTTTAGACTTCTCTGGAGTTTCTTTCTTGGGTGGTTGAGCTTTAACCTGCTATATATTGGATACAACGTTGAACTATGTTTTTGATTATTTATAAGCTAGTTACCTGTAAAACTTGGCCAGTCAAACCAACAACATCACCTTTGGGATTATAAAAATATGGTGCTTTTTCTCCTTGAACAAATCTTGGCCCCATTAGTGTTCTATAATCTAAGTAAGGAGCTACTGGAAAGCAACTCCTAACTGGTTGCCCTTGTAGAGAATGTTGCGGATTAGGTTGTAAAGGCGGACCGTTAGGTCTTTGATGGAACATTGGTCGAACACCTGGATTTGATTTCTCAAGAGCCATTTTCTAAACAATGTAGCAATTTTTAACAAAACCATTTAAACATATAAAATTAACTAACCACTTGTTGAAGAGCTACAGAGTAGGCTAGCTGCGTTGCTATGTTGTCATTTTCAGATGCAGGTCCAGTTACAGATATTGACATTTCAGGTATCTTTATTTGATAGGCAGATCGCATGTAACCCATATCGACTTTACATGTATTTATGCTAAACCTAAATCGCATAGCCAGTTCTCTTAATTCTAAAGCAGAATCTAAACAAAAAAAACAAATATAAGCATATAAAAATCCAACTAAAAGTAGGCTTTCTTTTCAACCTGGCATAGGAACACGAGGCATATGGCTCGTGAAAGGCATCGGAATCTGTGGAGTAGCAGCTGCACTGCTGCTCTTTGGTACATTTAGCTCCTTTTCTTTTTTTTCTTCCGGTGTTTCAGGTATAGGCAGCTTTTTAGCAGCATCAGCTAGAGAGGGACCATCGCCTTTCTGTTCTCTTCCTTTTTGAGTTTGAGAGTCTCTTTGCAAAATTTTTGGACTATACTTTGATTTCTCGGCTAAATCTGACCAAAACTTTTGGTATTCAGTATCGTCAGATGGTCTACTCTTTGGTTTGTTTTGAGGCTAAATTATATCACATAACACATTAGGTTTTTTAAGTTTGTATTTAATGACAAACAGATAAGAGACCTTTGAATTTACTGGATGACCTTGATGGTTTTTCTGATTATCATATCTGGCGCGATGAGCTGAAGATTGACTAAATGGGAATTCTCTTACTTTTGGAGCGCTCTAAGAGTAAATTGCAAAACGTTTTAGGTTTATTAAAGAAATCTTCAAATCTTACTATTTGAGTCTTTCTTTTTCCATATGAAATGTTAATTAGAGCTGATCCCGGCATTCTATAACCTTTACCGTTACTTCCCCGAATATTGAATGAACCAACAAATTGTTCGTCAAATAAAACTTCGTAGATTGTATCTTGCACTTTAGATGACACGTAAATTCCTACAATTGTCCCAGTCAGACCTAAGGGTACAGTATAGCCTTCTCGAACATTTATTACTCTATCAAAAATAAAATATTCAGCTCTTGGATCTGGAGGCTCTGAACCTCTTAAGTGGGATGGCTAGAAAATTAAAAGAAAGAATTCGCTTAGAAGATATTTCAAAAATTACGTATTTAATAACTCACTCGAAATATTTGACTGGATTGTAAAGTTAACTCTTCTTTCATAACTTGAAAATTCTGTAAATTAAAAATAAATATGCAAAAAAAGATTGAATATAGCAGAATATTTCGTTACAAAAACCACTACCGTTTCTGCGATGGTCGTTTCCAAAGCTGAGATATCTTCGTCGTTTAATACCTCGCTGCCACATGGCAATCTATCAGCGCTGGATGATGGTAGCCCAGAAATGAATTTCTTAATATCTTGAAGATTATAACTAATAAATTGAAAGATAATTAAAAATCGCTATCCTTAAATTACAGCTATTATATCGATCATACCTGCAACCTTCTAATAGTGATGACTCTGATACCGTATGTCCTGAGTCTGGCAAAATATGCTCCAAATTTTCAAACAGTCTAGGAAATTTCTTTTTAAATTCCGTTACGTCCCTTGCTGCTCTTGTGGAAAAGAACCATTCTTTAGTAACGGGATTTCTCCAACTAAATCCGGGTACTTCTAAGTCTTTTTTATTTGACTTTAAATTTAGACCAATATTTGTTTTCAGGGCATTTGGTCCGTGATTTTTGGCTACCGACAAAATACCAGTGATTCTCGAAAACAGTAATGAAGATACTTCAGAAGAACTAGCTCCATGTCTATTAGTTAAATACTGTTTCAATCTTTTTTCGTGTTTGTCACAGAGGGCTGATAACGAAGGATGAGTAATATTTTGTACAATTAAATTAATATTAGATCCCGATACAGATTTCACATGTGCCATTTTCCCATAATTTTCAGAACTCATAATGAACACTGGTAAATCTTTCATAAATAACTTATTAATGTCGCTTATTTGAGGAGTCTTCGACTCGGCAACTTTCAAGTCCAACACCGTGCTTTGATAAGCGTAATATTCTTTCATCTCATGATATAGTTTGACTAATGTTACAGATCCATCATGATTGACGACATATCTCTTTCCAGATAAAGGCTTGCCTCTGATCAATGCCCTAACCTCTCCAATCTCCACTCCCCACCTTGACTTATATCTATAGAGGAAATTTTACATTTAACCAATTTTGAAATTCATTTTAAAGACTATCTTACTGTCTAGATATTTCTAACGAATAAGACTTGAAATTGTCTGAATCTTCTTTAGAAGTAGCTACTTTCACCACGCAATCTTTTTCATGATCGTAAACATATCTAAAAAAAAAGAAACCTTGTGAAATTTGATTTAAGATTATAAATAAAAAACAAAATTTGATCTAACTTTTCAGTTTCGGTTAAAAATTCTACTGCTTTAACTTCTGACAAATGAGGCCAACTCACATAAATTTCTCTATTGAGACACTTTTCAGCTAATTTTTCTGGATTCTATAGAAAATAGTTATTTTCATTACATTTTAGAACAGAAATTAAAAAAGAAATTGTAACCTCCAACTTGTTATCAAGTAACTTCAAAACAAAATTTTCACTTCTACTATTCATCTGGAATACTTTAACTCCAGCTTTTGTCAAATAAGCCTTAAAGAGTATAATTCATATGAAATTTAGATAGTACATGAATTTTTTTTACAAACTCTATGTGAAAGATGCTTCAAAGTTGGAAAACCAGGAAAATAGACATCTGTAAGGGCGTCTTTCATAACTCCCTTAACTATACATTCTCTTTTTAGGCGAAAGTAATCTTTGTGTAGGTCAATAATTTTACAATAGTTATGCATTATGTTAGGAAAACTTTTAGCTTGTAATGGTGCGTAATAAGGTTCAAGTTCAGAATGGGAGCGTTCGCAAAGAAGATGTGGACCATGTTTATTCCGTCTTTTTTCAGAGTCACGTAATTTGACGTACAGAGGTGCCATTGCATCTAAAAGACGTTTCTGTTTCGATAGATAAAAGTATAAATGGAACAATTGACGTCAAAGGCATCGCATTTTAATAGATCGGCGAGTTTGTACTAGTCTAATACAATTACAATATGTAAATTTTTCTTACCTCGTCTATAAATGGAATTTTAACAACAGCCTCCCAGTCTTGCTGTTTTCCATTAAGATCAAGAGAAAATTGCGATGGATAAAAATCAATTATTGGAGACGCTTGATCAGTCATCAATCTTTGAAAAGGTTCGGGTAATAATTTTTTACTAGCAGCCGGTAAGACTCCCATAAGCTGCTCAAAAGGTAAAAAAGGTTGACTTAGCTCAAATTCTACTTCAATATCGCTGAAATTCTTAATATCCGAAATATAAGGAGCATAGTGAAATGGATAAAACCAACTCCAACTTGGTACACCGTTATAGTAATAGTGTAAAATCCATTGTAAACCTTTCACGTATTCGGAAGCTTGTTCTCTCAGGACAGCTCTGTATAAAAAACGAGACCATTTTATGTCAAATTAATCGAATTCAATTCCTCAACCGAAAATAGAATATCACAATAAATTCCATTTATGTCATTCAACTCGAAGAGTGACATATTTTTTTATAAATTATACGACTGAATTGTATTTCATTGATTAATAATAAATATTGTGTATGCTATTTATAATAATCTGAATGATTGAAACTCACTCATCAACGCGAGGATATTCCAATTTGTCCATATAATAATTGTCTTTATGCATTCGAAATTCCCTTTTCATCAATGCTTCTTCGCTCTCGTCGCTACTTGCACTTTCTTCCTCTGTGTCATTGAGTTGTTTATCTGTAACATAATAAAATAAGTAAAAAAAAAGCTTAAACAATAACGTGGCGGCATCAAGTTGCATTTAGTACCTTTACCCGAAAAATCAACACCCATTCCTGTCAAGTTAGCTAATTCACTGGCTGTAATAATAGTATCATCTCCGAATTGGTTTCGTATTTGCTTATTAACGGTGTTTCCATTACTTTTTTCCTCACTTTTGGCTTGAAACCACCTTAAATCAGCAAAATGATCATCAAACTTTTCAAAATCGAACTGTGATAAACGAGACATGTAAATCTCGAAGCGCTTCAAATTCAATACACCTCCATCGTGTAAATAACCTGTAGAAAGGGAAAACTGGAAATTAAATACTCTAAAGAAATAACTGGCAAGACGAACCTCCTAAATTTGGTAAAACTGTTATATATGTTTTCCATAAAAGAGGAAGAGCATCTTGATGAATATGTAAATTTGGTAAATGTGGGATAAAATCATTTCCAACCAGAAAGCCCATAAAAACCCAATCATCAATAATATTTTCTAGGTTATATGGAAAGGTTTTTAGTGTATTCTTCAATGTGGAGAATTCGTAATCCAGATATTCTCGCATGAGAGACAAATGAAGTAAATGAAAAGTAATTTCTTCAGGTGCTACTGGCCTAAAACAACATTTTCAATATTAATAAGAGATTTTATAAGTCATGTTATTTAAAAAAAAAATAGTCCTAACTTTTTCCTGTTCTGTTTGCCAAACTTCACTTCTTCTCTCAATAATGAAAAGTGTGTTTCATGAGTAGTTAAACCTAGCATTATCTGTAAGAGATAATAATCTTAAAAACATAACACATATTTTAAACTTTCAACATACAAGATCTGCGTCCAAACCATACAGACAATGCCTTGTATTAGCATCATATCCTTCCATCGACTTTTCGTAACGAATATAGTCCATAATTTTATGTTCTCCTTCACCTGGGGTTTCATGACCAGATAAAACAACTTTACAATCTTTCCACATTGAATCAGAAGATATTTTCTTCACTATAAAATATTTAAGCTGATCTTGTAATTTCACCATAAATTCTGTTCCTGGTGTAATACAGTTTGAATCAAAACGGTCCTCTTTTGGGAGAACTTCTCCCTTAGAAATAGCAGTGTCAATAACTTTTTGAGCTTCCTGAGCTGATCGGAATCTCCGACCTCGTTGTTGGTTCATTTTAGCACGCGGAGCAACACCATCAATGGCTAAAAAGAATGTCTTCTTGGGACGAATCATACGAAATAAAACTTCAATATAATGAAAAATATCAAGGAATATCTTCTGCTCGGTTATTCGAAAATGGGGATTATCATCTTCTGGATGAGAGCAATTGTGTATTATTCCATTCATATCCAAATATAAATTATCAAATTCTGGTATCTGTTAATTAAATTGTATTATATATTATGTCAAAACTGTTTATTTTGTTTTCCTTTGTGGAATGAGTGATAAATGCCAATCCTAACAAACTTAAAATATATTATGCGGCTATTTCGGGTTTAAATTTATAAGAGAGATTACAATGAAAAACTGAAATATCCCTTCACAAAAGTTAATAATTTATAGTTTATTCATGTTTTGAATACTAAGTCTTTTTTTAATAAAAATATTATAAAGACAGAAATAACTTGCAATAATTTAATCATATTAAAAAATTATGGGTATTCCATAAATATTTTGTTTATTAATTCACATTTGTCTTTAAATTTGACACCTATTTACCAACCTCAAGGAGTACAGGGACGTTTTTTAGGCACGTCTATGAGAAAAGACAAATACAAACCTGATATTCTTTCACAACTTCACTTAAGCAAGGATATCTCTCACTTATCCATCTATAGAATTTAGGAACTCCCATTTTGAGTTATTAATCGGTTAAATAAACCTTTAAGACTAATTTTAGGCTTTATCAAATCTAAAAATTTCGGAAGTTTCTCCAAAATGTGTAATTTCCGGAATCTGTCTCGTATTTAAAATAATAATTTTATTCGTGTTTCAAGAATATTCGTAGTATTAATTCAAAAGTACATTCATTTTACGAAAATATTTTGTATACTAAAACAATGGCGACCACCTTTGGTGTATATGTTGGTAACTCTTCTGCCTGTGTTGCGTGTTATAAAGTAATAATTCTGTTTTCTTTTCAATTGATTTGTTTACAATAATAGTTTTTATCAATATGATTTGAAATATTTTTGTGTTTTTCACGAAATTGTAAAATTTTAGAAAAATTCGTATGATTCGATATTATCGCTCACTTTCATGCCGGTTTTCAGGATGGAAAAGCAGACATTATTGCAGATGCAAATGGAGACAGATCTATGTCAACTGCCGTTATATTCACAGAAGGAGAACAAGTTGTAGGAAATGCCGCCAAACAATCGAGAAATTTCAAGAATAAAGTTTTACACGCAAAAAAAGCATTTGGTCTATCAGAAGCAGACCTATCTAAAGTGGATGATGAATTCGGAGCGAAATTGACATATTTTGTAAATTATTCACTAAATTTATTTGAATTACCTATGCATCACTTATAATTTCGTTATAGAATGAACCAACCTTCAAAGTTTTCCTCAATGACAAAGAAAAAAGATTCACTCCTGCTCAGGTTTTATCAGTTGTATTTAAAAAATTAAGAGAAACTGCCCAAAGTTATTCAGGACTTGACAGTGCGCCAGAAGCTGTTATTTGTACCCCGTATAATTTTTCAAAACACGAAAGAGATCTTATGAGGTTGTATGAAATATATTGTGTTATGAACGAGTTTAAATTAGTGTACTCACAGTGATGCAGCCAAGAACGGAGGATTTAAAGTTTTAAGGTTAATCAATGAGCCAAGTGCGGCCCTATTAGCATATGATTTAGGTCAAGACAACTCACATGAATCGCAGTCATGTCTTGTTATAAGACACGGAGGACAGACTACTACTTTCACTTTAATACGGATTCGGGGTGGAGTCTATTCAATAATTGATGAACTTGATGAAAATTTTGGATCCGATCTCGTAACACAATTATTGGCAGATCATATGCAAAGGGATTTTGAAAAGCGTTTTAGAGCTAATATTGGTGACTCAATAAAACCTAGAGCAAAGTTAAGAAATGAGGCGGAACAAGTCAAGCATACGTTATCAACACTACAAAGTGCCACATGTTCTGTTGATTCACTGTGGGATGGTATGGACTTTCAATCTTCACTAACCAGAAGTAAGTTTTTCAAAGGCAAGTAAACTATATCTTTTAACTTTTATGAATTGTTTCAGGTCGCCTTGAAGGGCTTTGCTCTGACTATGTAGGAAAATTTGTGACTCTATTAAAAGACTTCTTACAAAAGAATAAAATTAATAATATTGATTCAGTTGTGCTCAGTGGAGGTGGTTGTCGAATGCCTCTTCTCCGTAATAAACTGCAGAGTATGTTTGAAAATAGTCAGATACTCTCTTCTATAAATGTTGAAGAGGCCACGGCTCTTGGAGCAGCGAAGCAAAGTGCTATTGTCATATGTAGCAAGAAACCAGAATTAAAAGAAGAAGATACAATTGTTACCTGTACAAATTATAATTTATACGTTAAAGATAAAACTGGAGAAAAGATAAGAATTGTTGAACAACTTACGCCTCTACCAATAAGAAGGCAATTTCAGTGTAATATCGATGATGCAAGTTCAGCTGTCTTTTCTTTCGTAAGCGAAGAGGACGGTATCGAGAAAGATTTAGGAGATATGGTTATAAAAGACATGGAGGATACCTGCAGCAAACTGACGATGGTTGTACATGTTGAAATGTATGTCTTTTTTCACTGTTTTATATGAAATCATTATCGTGTATTTTATTTTCAGGGATTCGACCATAAATATTCACTTATCTTCTGCTGATGGAAGTTTTGCTGAAAATTTTAGCTTCGATCCACGAGATAATTAAAATTGAAACAGCCATCTTTGCATTATATGATTTTTCCTAATTAAACTGTCTGTTTTGTATTCATCGTGTATATTTGCAATAGATATTAAGTTTTCATTTTATAATAATTTAATATTTATTAGATATATATGCTCAATTAAAAAAAAACAAATTTTTTAAATTAATAATTTCACAATAAGAAAAAATATCATAACGATCAAAATTAATAATAGCAGCTTTAGATTTAATTTTCTTGTTGACCATTAGGTGGCACTAAAATTTCCGCACTTGGCAACAACACTATACAGAGGTAAAAACATTAATAGTTGTAACAAAATGTCGAATTACAGCTACCACTGGGACCAGTATAAGGGTCACTCAAGTAGTGTAGGTAATAAAGTGTTTTAAGAATTCAATAACTTATTAATTTAAAATTATGAGTTACTTTTAATATCATTCCCTTAATAGGTCACATAATGCGAAGCACCGCATCGGAGTACAGAAGGAAGCATCTACCTTCTCCAATTCTGAGAGAATTTCTTGAGCGACAAGATTACACCAAAGCTCCTAATGTTAAGATTCCTCCTGCGGAAAGATGCTTGCCGTTCTTACCTGCGAGTGCAAATCTTGCTAATCATAATTCGCAGCAATCGAATATCGTATCGAGAGAGAAACCGTGTTGTCAGTCGTGTTCAGATGGGGGACAATGTGCTGGAAAATGAAGAAGACAATCTTGATTAAATTTTCATATATTAGCCTTATAAGGCTGTATCGAAAAGATGAGAAATACTTACTCTTTTAAAATCCAAAAATATAATCAATATCAACACTAAAATTTTTCCAAGAGTCTGGTGTAAAATCATTAGAGGTCGGAGATGTTTTTTGTCGTACTGTAATTGGTTCTGGAACTCTATTGTTCTGAAGAAAACATTGAATCCATTTTCTAATGTGTTTTATAAAAGGTATGGCCGTGAAAAAAGAGTTAGGAGTGAGGTCAATTTGTGTTTTACAATTTGTATCTTTTCTTGTAACTGGAAGTTGATCAAGACGAAACCATCTAACATTTTTAATCTCTCTTCTCGTTTGAGGTTGAAATTTTGTTTTCATTGAAACATCTTTTATTACATATAATCGAACGGTCTGTCCCCTTACATTAGCCTCGATGTATTCTTTTGGTCGGATCTTGGTATAAATATTATATCCGGTCTCTTCATAAACTTCTCTAACAGCGCAAGCAATTGGTTCCTCGTCTTGATTTACTTTGCCTTTAGGAAAACCCCAGGTAGCTTTAGTCCAAAAACCTTGTACTAGCAAAACATGCTGCAGTGAATGATCCAATAAAATGGCACCAAATGTGGGTACTTGCATCTTGTAGTTCCTCCATTGCTCTAATATATAATCTACTTGATTAGATTTCTCTTTTAGCATTGGGCAGTGAAGGAATATCTGATGAGAAAATTCCCTTATTCCAACTGGTTGTATTTGTGTGTATTTTTCACAAAAAAAATCCAAATAATGCCAATGAGCAAGCTCTATTTGAAAGAAAATACGAATAGGATTCTCTTTCTCTTCCCCTTCTGGAATATTGATTATAAAACGGCTACACAAATCATTCAACGCAAATTCTGGAATTTTAAAAGTTATTGTCAGGGGGGTCTGTGGTTCTCTATACTCATTTGGGCTA
This sequence comes from Dimorphilus gyrociliatus, assembly GCA_904063045.1. Taxonomy (NCBI): domain Eukaryota; kingdom Metazoa; phylum Annelida; class Polychaeta; family Dinophilidae; genus Dimorphilus; species Dimorphilus gyrociliatus. Next base: position 452,694 of record CAJFCJ010000016.1, on the reverse strand, counting down.
TCGCAATCCATTTTTTGAGTTATCCAGTGTGAAATTTAAAAAAATATGGCGTCGTGATCACGTGATTACAAGAGGGAATAACAACCACAGGCTTTCTCCATTGCAAAATAAAACATTATTTAATATCATAAACAATATACGACGAAAAATTAAACCAAGCAAATATTTTAATTCTTACTAAAATTAATGAAACAAGTAACTTTTAAAGATAATTGAAACAATCGCGATTAGAGGTAGGGCAAGGGTACTTGCTAGAGCAAAGCTGTATAACAGTTTTCGCTCTTAGAATTTTTATATTCTAACGTTGTTTTCCAATATTCACAAATAAGAATAAATAAATTCTTTAAATAAATGATCATTAAAAAATGAGTTGAGTACTTGTCAACTTTTAACCATACTAATTGGCTGTGTGACGCCAATTAAATATTTCAAACTAGTTTAAAGTAGTTTCCGCTTCGAAAAGAACCAATCGCCAGCCTTAAAACAACCAGCAGTGTAGACCAATCAGAAGTCTCCTTTCAAACAGACAGAGAAGCAACATTATTCAAGATGGCGTCAAGAAGAACGTATTCCTAAATTCTATGCCTTAACTTCAATCACGCGTCTCCTCTACCGACGGGAAGGGGTCGTTCAAGTGGAATTTTTTTAGAAGAACGAAGAAACCGAAAAAACAATGACGGACGAGTGCGTTTTAGAGTTCAAACAATCGTTGGAAGAAAATCTCGTGAGCATCAGCAAGCCTGTTATTTGCATGTTGACGATGTTGGCCGAAGAAAATATTGAGCATGTCGAACAAATTGCTGCAGTCATTATAGAACGCGCAACAAGGGTCAGTATTATTTAAAAAAAAGCTAAATAGGCAGTGCTTGAAAATCGAACATGGACGATGTTCATATCGTATCGATGATAAACGATATTTTTTTAAGAAAAACAGAAATATTGTGATTAAAACTTATCTTCTCGTTTCTGATAATAAAACTGTTGAAGAATATTCGTTTAACACTTTTTGATAATTATATAATATAATTAATTTCCACATGATAAAAGCAATTTTTAGGATACCTTATGGTATGGATTAATGAGAAAAATACTAATAAATGCTAATCTCTCGTTACAGTCTCCTTCAAAGCACAAACTACCAGCTCTGTATTTGATCGATTCGATAATGAAAAATATAGAAGGAAAGGATCGTTATGTTGCTGCATTCGAAAAGCGAATCGTTTCAACGTTCTGTGCAGTTTTTGATAAGGTTAGCATTCCATATATTTTGTGCCATGAAATAAATAATTATTTTGTTAACATGGCATTATATATTATTGATAATAAACGATGGACAATTGTTGAACATTTTTTTACAATGTCGACAAAATCGTGCAGTTTTAATATAACTTGTTCTTCCTCTCAAACGTTACACTCTTTACAAAGCACACGCATGAAGAAGGAAGAATTTATTTATATAAATTTATTTTGAACTTGGAAAACGAAAATCAATTCCGCAGGTTGACGAAAAAGTTCGCGAATCGATGCATAAATTACGTCAAACGTGGAATGGCGTTTTCAACGCTCAAATTCTTCATCAACTCGATTTAAGTGTTAACAAATTGGATCCGGCCTGGCCAGTTGATGATAATAAGCGTAGTTTAGAAACCCCGAGAAAGGTGCATGTAAATCCAAAATTTATAAGTTCACCGGCTAGTAGGACAGAAACTCCGGTTGCAGTAGTACAGGTTATTATTCTTTTTGTTTCATAGGCCAGTTTTTACTGTTTTCTTTTCGGCTTAAAAATATGCGAGTAATCAGCTTTAAGTTTGTTTTTTGATCAATAAAATTTTACAATTGTTTCAATAAAAAGTAAATACGCTTGGGGAATATTCGACTTGAACGAACATACGCTTGTAGATTGCTTACAATATGTAATGTAGGTTTCATTTTTTATAAGCTATTTGATGTAAATAAAATAAAGAATGGTGAAAGCTGGTCTTTCTTATCCTGTGTTGGACTTGTGCAGTTTTGAAATGTTTTTGTTTTGTATATATACGTAAAGCCGTCGCCGCAAGGAGAATCAGACGACTCAGACAGTTTAAGGAAAATTCTTATAGAAAAGCAAGAACAATTGACCAAATTGCAAGAAGAAATGAAATTGGAATCGGATGTTGCAGAGATTCGTGCAAAGCTGAACAAAGTGAGTTTAGTTTTTAATGCCTTAATATATTGGCTTTGGCTGGCTCAAATATTAAAAATATTGAAGAATTCAAGGGAAGAAAGTAAAAATTATTTTCAAAATATATCTTTTTAATATTTTTAATGTGTATTATTTATATGATATTATTTGGTTAATATTATATAGACGCATATGCTTGTTCGTCAATCTTCCGCGTTTATATTTTATTTTAGGAAAAAAAAAAACAATGCAAATATATACCTAAGGCCTAAGAGATTGAATCTCATTCTTTTAGTAGTCATATATTTCCACACTGAGTCGAAACGTACTCTTCGCCATTCGAAAAATATAATCTTCACTATTTAATCCTTCAAATTAACAATATTAGTATATTGAACTAATAATTCTTATAATCTCTCTTGTTCCAAGCTTTCTATCTCAAAGGAAGATCTTCTATTAGGGCTAAGTTTCCCCCCTTTATATAATGAAATCAACAAAGAAAAACAAAGTTCAAGCTTGTTAAATCTGGTTAATGCATAAAAATTAGTTCCCAATTAAGTTTAAAAGGGGCAATATATTTTATATCAGATTCTAATTGCTAATATTAATACTTGTCTAAACACTTGTGAGGATATGAATAATGATATTGGACTTATGAAAACAGATGAGTGACGAAAAAATAAAAAACAAGGGTAGCTCGAAAAGTGAGAAAAAAGACCGCAAAATGAGAGAATTGAGTGAGAAGAAATCGAATTCTGATGGAGATGTTCACACGAAAAATAAAACTTTCCAAGAAAAACGAACGTATCGCCGTCGTTACAGCGAAGAACATGAAGATGACAAAAATGTAAAACCAGTTAAAGAAGCACCAACCTTAAGCGATAAAGAAAAACTTGCCAGAGGGGGTTTTAATCACCATCCTGAAAATAAGCGCAGGAGGATATCACCAGATAATAGAAAATTAATGGACCCTAGACAAAATGATAGGCAAAATGATAGACAAAATGATAGACATAGGAAACATAGAAAGGGACAAAAGAGACCAAAGGATGATAAGTGAGTTTCAATATAGAAAGCACTATATTAGAAAATTAAATTATTGCTCTTTCAGGAAAGATAACTATGCTAACAAGGTTGATATTAAGCAATTACCAAGAATACCTAAGCTTACTTCTACTTCAAGAGTAAATCCAATTTTATCACAGCCACAGCGTGGTAACTTTCCTTCTGACTACGGGTATAATCAATCTCATAATGAGCCACCTTATCTAAAAACTGAGAAAGATTGGGGAAGAAAATATAATATGAGAGAAGGTAGTGGAACAGGATATAAGCACCCCCTTCTTCCAGATCCTCATGGAGTAAAACGACCACTTAATAGAAATCCCGATGCATGCCCTGATGAGGTAAGAAAATAAAATATTTTTCTGTTGAATACCAGTTGTAACAGGCGTTAAATATTTCTTCAGGTTAACAATTATGCTGAACCTTTTAATAATGGACGAATAGGGCTTTGTCCGGTATATGATTCAGCAGCTATTGACAACTATGTCAGTCCATCTAATCCTTATGGAGGTCGAAGGCCCCCACCTCCAATGCCACCAGCTTCAATGCCACCAGCTTCAATGCCACCGGCTTCAATGCCACCGGCTTCAATGCCACCAGCTCCAATGCCCAATAACGCAGGAGGAGTTAGGATAGGAGGAGCAAGTGGTGGCTTAATAAGCGATCGACCAGTAGCTAGACCAGAACAGAGCTCACTTCCCGCTCCTCAAATGAATTGGAGATCGAATGATCTTCAAGCACCAGCCGAATCATCCAAAAATAATGGTTCATTTAATATTTTTGACTCATTAACAAATTCGATTGGTTCAAATCCTAGTAAAATATTGGAATGGTTGATAAATGCAGGTGATAAGTCAAACACTAACGATACTTCTGTAACCCCCAAGCGTGCGGTTAAAGATGAAGCACAACCCGAACCCGAAACGCCCACAATTGTCTCACCTGCAGTCGCTTATGGATCAAAAATTGCGTTTCCTTTGGATAATGAAAATGCTAGGCTTGAAAATGTATCTGATATGACATCCTTTAAGAAGAGTGTTCTTAAAACTCATCAGCCAGGTGTTGTTCAGAGATTATATTTGGGTTACCAATGCACTAACTGTGGTATAAGGTTTACTGAAAACAATCAGGAACTTTACGCCAGTCACTTAGACGGTCATTACGAGAAAAATCGTACTAATATGACTCAATCTAAAATTAAAAAGCATAGGAAATGGTTTCCTACGATAGATAAATGGAAACTTATCAAAGATTTCTCAACCTTGAAAGATGGTGATGATAATGAAACAAATGTTCCCGTTGCAACCGCTGTGGGAACTAAATTTCCAGTAGCGAGTATTAATGATAAGGAGAACATTTGCGCAATTTGTCAAGAACCTTTGACAACATTCTTTAATGACGAACAGGACCAATGGCTTTTGAAAGATGGAATCTTGGTTGGTGGGAAATTTTATCATCCTATTTGCGCTGAAGATCGGCCCGAACCTGCAGATACAAGTTTACTTGTTAAGGAAGAAATGGCTGAATAAGATATTTGTACAGCAAGTTGTTGAGTTATTCCTGGTTAATTACTTATAAAATAAATCTGTCGTTTTTTTTCAAAAACTAGTATGTGATTTTTACGACGAATCAGAAATATAAGTATAGATATAAATTATATATACAATATATATATATATATATATATAATATATATGTATATATATACAGTATATATATACGTGTGTTTTATAATATACTTATATTAATATATTATAAAATCTCGCGTAATTTTTTCATCTTTTATGTATATATACATATATATAAATATATATATATATATCTATATATATATACTTTTAACAACGTTCAACAGATATGGAAGAATATTTTTTTGATAGGTGTTGATGAAATTTTGTTTTAACAAAATGTATATATAGATATATTAAATAGTCATTTTGGCATTGTGAATTAATTACATTTTTTATAGGGAATTTGGGAAAAAAACAAAACAATTACTTAATTATTATTTTTAAAATGTTCAGTTTTTTTTCTTGAATATTAACTTATGTAATTAATAAATAAACGGTAATATTTTGGTTAAATGTAATAGTAACATACTTGCTTAATAGTATATGAATGTATATGTTTATATAACTTATCTATTTTTACAGTTTATATTTAAATTAATATCTTGGATACTGTAAATTTGATTATGTGATATATTGTTTTTTTCAAATTAACCATTAGAAGTTTTCTTGAATGATTGGGAGCTGAACGGGCGAATGAAAAAACAGATTGATAAATAACCGAGGGAACACCTATAACAAGACAGAAAAGTGCTATACTTGTGAACATACTCTGAGTATATAAAATAATACACACATATACAGTATATATATATATAAATATATATATATATATATATATATATATATGTTTATATATTAAGACTTTTCTTTTAAAATACATTTTATTCTCAAAAAATAAACGAAAAATGAATCTGTCAAAATAGATGAATATATAGAAAGTTGATGAAAGAAAACTACTTATACTTAAAATATGAACTATTCATTCCCCTTTGAATATATTGAATTCAGTTGTATGTAAGTATTGTTAACGATAAGTTTGAGAAAATGTGTGATAGAACGATTCCTTAAGCTACTCTTCGTCCTCTCATTCTCATTTACTCTATCTTTTGTAAACATACAAACATTTAAAATTGCAATTTTGTCGATCGTTCACAAAATAAGACGTAAATTATCGAATGATTATAATAAAATATACAATATAAATAAATCATTTATATCAAGGTCATCCAACTCACATTGTAAATGATATCGTAAAGTCGTAAAGAAAATGAAAATAAAAGATGTATATTTCTGGTAAACGTGAATGAATATCAAGTAAATATCGTAGTTTAAAAATTATACTTATGGCCTAGAATATCTATTGTAAGTAAATAATATATATAAATATAGAGCTTTATAAAAGAAAAATTTTTTCTATCTTTTCTCTAGATCTCTCTCTCTTCGCTCTCTCCATATATACTATTTATATAACTTTATATCTCATATGAGACAGGCTTTGTAGTTAGAAAGTAGTAGCAAGCAAATTCTCTAACCAATAACACCTCGTTTCTGAGGATTCAGACCAGATAAAGGATTTGCAGCTAAATGTTAAAGGTATATAATTGATACAGTTTTTAGACAATGCGAATTAAGCATATTTTCCTTGTTTTAAAAGCCTTCAGCGAATCATCCTGTCCTAAGTTTACAGGATAAAGTAGGGCAGGATTTCTCAAAGGACGAGAATGAGGAGAGGGGTAATTGGCCTGGGCGCATGGATTTTTCGATTGCCTGCTTGGTAAGCACAATAGGTTTGGGTAATGTTTGGAAATTTCCCTATCTATGTTCCAAGCATGGAGCAGGAACGTTTATATTCGCCTCCGGGGTTTTTCTTATAGTATTGGGTATGCCATTGTTTTTATTGGAAACATCTTGTGGTCAATATACGAGCCAGGGTGTCATGTCTTGTTGGGAATATGCTCCTATTTTGAATGGTAATTGAAAATTATTGCCTATATTCTAATATTGTATACACAGTGTAAAAAAAATTATATTAAAGGAATCGGAATATCAATGATTGCAGTATCAGCTATGCTTGTCATGTACTATAATACATTGCTGTCAAATGCACTTTGGCATGTTTTCTACGCAATTATTCATAGTGGTGACAAAAATTGGCTCAATTGCGATAACGAATGGAATACTCCTTGTAATTTGTTTTTATTTTTTAATTTACTTCTTATATAATAACTTAATAAATTAACCATTTTTTTCAAATTAGACTGTTCTGGTCTAATTGAAAAGGAAACAGCTGAATTATGCGAAGCCAGCGCAAACAAATCAGTATTTAATACATCTATTGATTATGCTAACGGTATTTGTATGGGGAGCAGATTATTAACGTTTGGTGGAAAAACTTCTTTATATCACAACGTACCTGTTGGAAGATATGTGAATAGTTCGAATCCTACTCAAAAATCGAAAGTAAATTTTCAATGTTTACCATTTCCGTTTGTCTATCCATTTTCAATCAAAACTATTCGCGCTATTTTGAACAGAACATATGGTTTCTTCCAACCGAAGAATTTTTCTTCAACAGGTCAAAGCATGTGAATAATCATAATATGGAAAATTTCGGTACACTCCAATGGGAAATGGTTTTATCTTTATTCGCTGTTTGGTCTATTATATTCCTCGTTTTAATGAAGGGAATAAGAGTTTATGGCAAGGTTAGTGAAGTATAACTTTGGGTAATAGGATGATCATTTTGTAAACAATCTGCTTAGGTTGCATACTTTACCATCTTTATCAAAATAGTACTATTATTATTAGTATTAATTCGGGGATTGACTCTTGATGGAGCCAAGGAAGGTTTAGATATTTTGTCCCGTGTAAGTATCTTTTATAAACAAGTATATAGTAAATGATCATTCAAATGAAATGTATATAGTTTGACGTGGAAGAATTAAAAAGTGCATCACTCTGGGGCGATGCCGCCGAACAGATCTTCTTCTCGTTGAACATTGGCCTAGGATCGCTGATAAGTTTAGCAAGCTACAATAGATTTCATTACAATATTATTAAGTAAGTAATACTCTATTGAATATACGAATGGTTGAAGGAATATTTATAACTATTACTTTATAGAGATGTGATGGTTGTGCCAATTTTAAATTTCATTACATCCATCGCATGTACGCTGATTATCTATTCAATTATTGGTATGTTCCTTGAAGAAGCCGAACTACAAGATAGAGACAACTTAATGCAATCGGGTAATTTGAGAACGATATTGAATTGAATGCTAATTAATTTATTCTTTCTTTTACATAATTAATTAATGAAGGTGTGAATCTGGTATTTATACTAACACCGTATGCGTTGAAGAGATCAGCCGCCGTGGCCGCTTGGACGATTTTATTCTATCTATTATTATTCCTTATTGGAATAGATTTTTCTTTTTGCTCAATGTTAAATATTATTGGTGGTATTTCCGATAAATATCGAGGTTATTTTGAGTCGAAAAGATGGTTATTCTGCCTCTTAGCTTGTTTGTCGCTCTTTTTGTTAAGTTTACCATTCTGTTGCAACGTAAGCTTTAACTAATTATTTATTAATTATCAACCATATTCAACATTTTCAAATAGGCTGGAATGTATCTAGTACAATTAATGGATATCTACGTAACTAAATGGTCAGCTCTAATTATATCACTATTAGAATGCCTCATGATAAGCTATTTATACGGTAAATAGTACAGCAAACAAATATGAATATTTATTGAATATGATTTCTTAAAAAGGAGGTAAAAAGTTCACCGAAGATATTTCAGTAATGTTGGGAGATATGAGAAGATTTCCGTGGATTCCTTGGAATATATTGAAATATTTATTCATCGTATTATGGTCAGTTTTAACACCCGCCTTAGCATTGGCCGTTTTCATTTACGGGATTGTTCAGGTATATTATAAATAAATCCACTATTTAGTATTCATTATATTCATCTTGAATCATAAATATTTCCCCTTTAGTACTCTAAACCAAGATATGGGAACTATGTATTTTCATCATGGGTTGAAACTTTAGGCCTTATATTGGGTACCTTTCCTGTAATGGTTTTAGCAATTGTGCTTTTCATTTATTTAATATATTACAAAGTGACCAAATCGGTAATTACTGATAATTTATTAAGTTTCTCTTTTAAATATAATTATGTTACAGAGTTTTATGGCTGCTTTTAAAGCATCTAAGTATTGGGGACCAAGCCTGACAAAGCATAGGGTGCTAATAGCACATTCTAACGCATTCGAAGTTGACCCTTATAAGAAAGGAATCGATTTTAGCGATTTATTACATGTAATTAATTAATTGCTTAATTTTACAATTCATTTAATAATTAATAATTAATTTTATCGTTTATTTTAGATGCAAATGGAGAAATCAACCGCTTCAAATGCCTAATTGCTATGTTAAATGATATAATTCATGAAGAGACAGAGAGAGAGAGAGAGAAAAAAAAAGAGAGATTATAATGAATATGTCATTATCATCATTATCAATATTATCATAGCTTAGTAAAGACTAATTAAGTAATTACATCTGTCAAAAAGAAATATAGTAAATCTACTAATTATGCAGAAGCAAACTCAGTTGAATTATTTACAAATAAAAAAACAAATAAACGAAACATTAAAGAAAAACTTAAAGATATCGAAACAGTTCAAATTAGAAGATCAGTCATTTTTTGTTCTTTTTGCAAAAATTCTCATTGGTTAGTTTCAAATAATCACGATTGGAAGTGAAGAGAAGGAGAAAGTTGGGCGTAAAGAAGGCATGGAATGATAAAAGCATTCTCTTGAAAATGTTGTTGTGAATTATTAATGTTTATATTTTAGTGTGGTGATCCTTTTTCTTCGCTTGGTAATAATTTAGAAATGGCTAATCGTAGTTTTATTACGGGACCCATTTTCATTCCCATGCACTTTACCATCTGTTCGTCCGACAAATGCGGAAGGGCGTTTCCATCAATTTTATGCTCTTTGAATACCTATTTTGAATAAAAAAAATGTCATGTTATTTATAATTTCTTCAAAATTCTTAAAGCGCCAACTACTGGCGAATTCAACTACTTACATTCACATATTCACTGCAATCCGACACGTTGTGAACAAAATCGCATACTTTATCCACATTCCATTCAAGAACGGAATTGGAATGTTCCTCTTCAAAACCACTATCGTTCAGTTTTTTAGTACTTAGATCTAATGCCGAATCATCCTTTGAACTAGACTTTGGCGAAGTAGGAGCTCTATATGAATTCTTATACATGAACATGGGATGATAGGATTGAGTTGCAGGGAGATTTAATGGAAGACCGGCTTGAGTATAATACATAGTAGTCGCCGGTCGATAAGGGGGAGGAGGCGGCGGTGTGGGCGTTTTTTTCTTATTAACCTTGCGAACTTTGGGCTCGGTAGGGGTAGAAAGAGTCGGTGGAAAGGTACCGTTATTTTTTCGCCATTCCAAATATTCATTATAGTCTCTGCCGCCGGCTTCGAAAAATTTACGTAAGGATAGTTCATCGACTTCTGGCTTTTTTCTTTTTCTTTTCTTAGAATCATCACCAAGCACAGCATCTTCCCTAGTGTTAACAACATCTATCTCGGGAGATGATGATCTTGAACTATTATTATCTTCTAAAAAAAGAATCAGAAAGAGGAAAAGTTAAGTCAATTAGCAAAGAATAATTCATTAGATGTCCTACAAGTATCTTTTCACCTATCAAATCCTTTCTAAGAACTACTCTAAAATGATATTTAATATGCATTTCCTAAATGATTAAATATAAAATATCACTATCTTATTTCACTAACAATCCTATAATTTGTCGGTAGGTGGAGTTTAGTTATCGGACCATCCCAACTCAAATTCCATAACTGCTTTACATAAACCTCTCAAACAATAATTTAAATATTATTTCATGAAATTCAATATAACAGTACTACAGAAAAGTAGTTTTTCACATAACGGCATACAACCAAGCCTCTTATATACAATCCCTTAGACTTAGACCTGGCATACTTCTCTTAAAATATGACCTTTTAAACTTTTTTTTAAGTATACAATACTACTGTATATATGATATTTCTAGTAAATCTTGTACAATTATTAATACTTGTTTATAAATCAATATATTTATTTTTATTCTTCTTATTCTTTTTTTTTTATAAAAAAAAAAGATTTAAATTATTTTAAGTATCTTAAAAACACTAATGTATTTCTGGTATGTAAATCATAGAAAGCATTCCAGAAATCATTCAAGCATTGAAATTGCCAAAAATCTACTTTTTCTTTACTTAAATCATTCAATTGCTAAGTAATATCTTAAGTATATCGCAAGTATAAATGTATATATATAATATAAGCACGTCTATATAGGCCTAATATAAAGGGTAATTATAGAGAAAACGGTACCAATAAACGTTTCGTTTTTTACGCGCCAAAACGTAAATTTCTATTAAAAATTTACCTTTTTGTTCAGTCATTTTTGAAGCATAATTTAAAGCTGCTTGTTGATTCCAAACCTCAAGAAATTTTGGTGGTCTTCCTCGACGTTTCTTGAATAACGGTGGTCCAGATTCAACTGTAAAATCATTGAGATATTTAAAATATTTCGTTATATATGATTTATTATGGAAATATTTTACCAAAATGCGCATTAGTTGATAGAATACGTTATTTAAATTGTAAAGGAAATACGGCGGGAAATAGAGGATTAAAAAAAAAAGACCTTTGAAATTGGAGGCCTAGTATTAAAAAAAAAAACGCCTGTTCTGCTTCACTACATGTTGAAATTGCCACCAATCACGTGACTATACGGATGATAGGGGACAGGTGACGGAAAACGTCTCTTGACATGTCGACTATGTCGGAAACCCTACTGTGTAAACATGAGGCCCGACTGAGCTGGCCTTTCCACACAATCACGTGACACTATTAAATTGTCAAATTGACTTATTTTTCTCGCTTTTTTGCTTTTAATTCGCAGTTTTATCTAATTTTTTTCAAGCAAGAATGTGTCAAGAGTACTCTATTCAATAATTTATTTAACAGGGGAGGAGTTATTCGCAGAGAATTTGGATATTATCAATAAATTTCATGACCCTAAAATTTTATGACACTAAGAATATAAAAAGTGACATATAGAATAGAATTCTGGCTTATATTAAGAATAGATAAACATATAATTAAATGGATAAAAAAAGCAACCTTCTTTACATATAATTGCATCAAAGTTGAGGACTCATATTGGGATGCATATGACACTTTAATGGCCTTTTTTCCCTTTATTCAGTATATACTGTATAATGTTTTTAGATATTTGGGAAAAGTATAAAATATAAAACAATATGGTTTTTAACAAACGCTTCTTCCTCTTTTTAAGTAGTTAACCTCCTGCGATCATGCATAGGATAACTACGGTTCGGTAAATTTGAATTGTTACCACGGTAACGGGTTCCTGCTAGATGGTTTCAATGAAAAAAAATTGGTAGGCGGTGACGGAAGAAAAACGACAGAGGTTGACCTCAGTAATAAAATCTTCCATAATTTGTAATAGAATAACCTTAAGGAAACAGAACGCGTCAGCCGGTAACGCTAGCGTCACTAAGTTAAAGCTTTTTAAATAAACTTTTATCGAAATTCAAGCGAATGTTTGAATAGCTTTAATTTTCTTTTATAGAAAAAGTAGAAAAGTACTCAATGAAAAGTTTTCTACTTACTGTTTTCCTTGTTCTCTCCGCTGTTTTCCATATAAAAAATGTGTTGTTAAAATCCTTTATTGACTTGTCTTGTTTGTCTCTTTTGAGGAGATTTTCAGCAACTAGGATTAATTTTCGATGTTTGACGATAAAAAAGATTTAGCAGATGGTTAAATGAGATTAAAGATGGATAATAAAAGCTTCTTGTGGAAGGTTAAAGTTTAAAAAGATGGATTGGCGAGGACCAAAAAAATCGCTGCTCTCCCACTGTCAACGTCTGCCTGCGGAATGGAAGCGAAGAATTCGAGAAGTTCAAGCAGCTTGAATGGCGTCCGTTACGCTCTGACGGTCACAAGAATGCAACACCTGCTCCGACCGTTGAACATTCTTTAGGATTCGAATAGCAGCCACGTGCCTCTATACCGTCACGTGACTTTGACACGCGCCGATTTGAACAGGGGCTTTGGTAGTTTGAATAGAAAGGCGCGCGACGAATAGGCCTTTTTCACGAAATTATATGATTCTATAGCGAGAGTATCCAAAGCTAGCGTGTGCTGTCATTCCATTTTCCTTCTATTCTTACTCGACTACACTTGAATAAATAGACTGAGGGTTAATTTCAATAGTGTCACATGAGTGATTTTTTTCTTTTTACTATTAGAATAATAGGCCTACATGGAAAGTTTGTTTTTAGGTAGCATAAAGGTAAAGGGAAGGGGGGAAAGGTAAAGAAAAGAAAATTCTTCCAATTTCAATTATTTCAGCTATTCTAATATTTAAATAGTTTATTTAGTCATGTGAAAGATATAAAAACGGTTATATTTAATTTGAAATTGTATATAATTAACAAGAATAGAATAATTAGCTAAACTATGCTTCTATGCTGATTTAAAGATTTTAAATGTATAGTGAACGTCCCCCTACGTCTCCTCCCTCTTTTTTTCTCATACCTACATCTTTTACACCTGTCGTCGCCCTCCTCATTCTCTTAGTTAGAGGTAATCATAAAACTCTTACATAACGTATATAATAGGCGGTAACAGCGTAAAAAGAAGAATATGAAGAAAGGAACAGAGAGGGGAAAGAGAAGAAAAGAGAACTAACGAGTAAAGAATCTAAATTGCTTTATTACGTTTTCGTCTCCTCTGGACAGGTTGAAAAAAATTTATTACACCTCAGAGGACTGGGGAGAGTTAGGACGACAGCGTAGGCCTACATAATAGAGAGGGACATTTTTAAAGGCTTTATTCAGGCCCTCTTGAAAAATAACAATAAAAAAAACATCTGTTGCCTTCGAAATGGCTATTTATTTGAATATGTCTCATTAAGGAATTATAGTACTTCTTTCTAATAGGATTTTCAAGTTATTCAATAGGCCTACGTAGAGTGAAAAAATATTTTCTCAACTGGGTCGACACTTGACTGACCAATTAAAATATTTCCCTTTCCCCAGGAATGAAGGAACTCATAAAAAAAGGAAAAGGTAAGAGGTTGACAGGGAACGAAAACTATTCCAGTTATTTTTACGACACGCTCCGACTTTCATCCCTTGCATCCGCTCTATTTCCCGCTCGAATTTCGCGCCTAATCAATCACTATATGGTTGTACACATAATCTAGGCCTACAGGGTCGGTAGGTTCAAAAGACGGCGATTAATCGGTGAAAATTGGTCTAGCGAAGGAAACGTTTGATGACTTGCCGACGGTCGTGCTAAGAAGAATGAAATGAGTTTCTTTCTCGGTTAGAGGGAGGTTATGGGAGGGAGGAGCGGTTCAAGAAAAAAGGAATTCTCTCACCTCGTCGTGTCAGACGGTTGAGAAGAAATGGGTGAAGAAGAAAAAAGAAGGGTAGGGGGGGTGGGTTATATAGAGAATAAGGAAGGGAGTGCTTAAGAAGTGAGCAGGTGGCGGCTTTTTTGCCTTTTATGTGGTACCGGTTTTTTTAAACTTGAACATCAAAAGAAGCGATTTCTGGATGATACTCGATCGAAATTGATTGCAATCCTTTTAAAATATTTCCAAATAGCGAGATAATTTTCCCCGATTAACACACTCTTCTTCGCGTGCCTATATTGTATGTGGGTGGTCAAAGAATGATCTCCCACCGCGAAAAGCCGCTAGTGCCACCTATTGTCTCCACCCTAATTAACTTTCATCATCCAGATTACGTAACAAATAGAGTTAAGGGGAAAGCGAGGCGGCTTTCCAAGTATTATCAAAAGCAATCGGAGTGTGGGTAAAAGTATCTAGAAAAAAGATTGCGTAATGGGTTTTAAAAGTATTTTTTGCGGCGTTTATAATGGAATGTTTAACTAGGAATAAAATCTTTTCCTTTCATCTCTTTAGCGGGAATTTTACGTTTTTTTATTGCTTTAGAACTTATCTTTATTTTATTTTTTAAAACCTTTCACCGCCTCCTTCTTCTCTTACGTCTCTTCCTTGGTGTTATCATTATCGCTATCATTATCACCGTCGTCATCATCATCATCATCCTTATATTTCGATGTTTTCTTCCCATTTTCTCCTTCGGCTCGAATTAACAATAAATAGCAATATCTTTCAAAGGCTTTCTCTGCAAGTTGGGCACTTTAGCATTCTTTGCTGGATAGCCAACAGGTAAAAGTATAACGCATTTTTCATTTACAGGCCTGCCCAATAGATCTCTTAATCTAACTCCAGCATTTAGAGGTGTCGATGTTACGGAGCATAAGCCCGCATTAGTTATTGCTGATACCATGATACCTACTGATATTGCAACAGAAAGATCATTGTAGTAGTGCGTTTTTTTCTGTCCATTAGGCCATAATCCGTATGTCTATTAGGAGAATTTTAAGCAAATTGATTGATTGATTGATAAACATTGAAAAACTCTGCGTTATTGAACTGCCTACCTGTTTAAAGACTAGAATTAAGTATGGAGCTTCTACTAGATACGGTTTGATCCAATCTGTTTTGAACGTCTTAAGATCATTAACCCATTTTTCACCCATTCTTCTCCTATAGTTAATTTCTTCTTCTTCTTCAATAATCTCTCTTATTTTCATTTTTACGTCTTTCTGAGAGATGACAACATAGGTCCAAGGTTCAGTGTGGGCGCCGCTGGGAGCCGTTCCGGCCGCTTTAATTATATTATCTATGACCTCCCTTGGAACAGGTTCGTCGGAGAACATTCTACAACTTCGTCTTGTATTCATTAATTCATAGAATGACTGAGCTTTTTGAATCATTGCAACGGGTTGTAGACGAGGTAATGCGTATGGTATTTGTACATCTTCATTTTTCATTATACTCATAAACACCTGATCGTTAGTTTCTCCTACTTCTTCTTCTATATTTGATCCCACATCGTTTTCCTTATCGAAAACTCTAATATACCTTCCTCTATTTTTAACAAACATAACAACGAAAAACAATCCGAGACATATGAACGTTGAAGAAATGATAAAAGGCCAATAATTGGTGATAAAAGGAGCATGCTCCTCAAAGAACTTCATCATAGACAACAAACCGAATCCGACTCCACGCCTAAGTTGAAATCAACTCTTTTTAATGAGTGCAACCTAACCAGTAAAGTTTTTTCTTTTTATCTCAAAAGTTCATCAGCCTAAAGAGATGACTTATTATTATTACTGCGCTTAATATTTTACATAACTAATATTTCTTATCGCATATTTTAACTATTATCGTGATAAAGTAACTTTTTAATGTTATTTTTTTTATTATTATTCTTATCTGTAACATCAATATCTATCGAACCTTTTAAACTTGACCTAAATTGAACTTTATAAATGAAATATAAAACCAAAAGTGTCGTACGATTCGAGAACTTGAGTACCTAAAGTCACAGTTTTCTAGAGCTCAAGTTGATAGGATTTACGAAGATTTGGGTTGACGAATAACTTGAACGCCATCTATCGATAAGAAATCAAAATAGATATATTTGACTGCTCTTTTCGTTTATATATTCAGAGAAGAATTAGTGAACAATTAGGGCTAACTCCCTTGTGAATAAAAGGATTGGAACCTTTTTGTACCCTTTCAATTTTTTAAGTAATATGTTATTTTCCTTTCTTTAATATAAAAGAAGGAGATAAGAAAGGATAATCCTTATTATTTATTTAGAAATGAATACGAAAGGAAACAGAAGAAAAAGAGGAAAAAAGATATATTCTAATGATTAGTAGAAATTCGATAGAAATCATTTACGGTTCGGCATTTCTCTCAATTAACGTCCCTCAATTTCGTATTCTTCTTTGGTTTAACCAAGCTTTTCGAGACTTGAGGCGGAGTTGTTTTGTACGCGAGAAGGGTGAGAAAAAAGACATAGACTGGATGACGGTAGAAGTGGGCGGATAGTGAAAAAAAAATCAATTTTCTTCATCCAATTCTGTTTTTTTCCTGCTATAATTTCATTGTTTTCGTTTTTTTTCCCTCAATAGAACTTTTTCGTTGTGTTATATGCTTTCCCTTTCCTCTTTTCACCCTCACCTGCTGCCGTTTCTCCTCCTCCCCCTCCTCCTCCTTATCATCATTGTGCCCACTTCTTCTTCGTCTTCTTCTTCTTCTTCTTCTTCGTTACTTCTCTTTCACATCCTTTCATCTTCTTCTGAACTGAGCAAACTCAATTTCGAACCCTTCAAAATATTATATTGCGCTGCAATCCCTAGACGACCTTCCAGGAGACAGTCGTTTGCTGTCCGACTCTCTAGTAAAGCTGTAACGCTATTTGCTGTAGTCGATGCAGTTGTTGCAGTCAATTCTTCTTCAGTCCTACATGATTTAGGCGTACAGCCTGTAATAAGCTTGCAAATTTTCCCCAAAATAGCAGTATAACATTTACGATATGTACTACTGCAAATTGCGTATAAGAGAGGGTTTGTCATTCCAGTCAGAGTGGGTGATATTAAGCAGTAAATGATTGCTACGCGGCCCACTTGATAACCAGCCTGAGACATCGGAATAATTACCTGGAGGGTAAAAAAAATATCATTTAATTAGCCCTAAAGAGAAAAGAGAAAGTTAATTAACCATCCTTTAGGCTAATTACATAGTTTATTTAGTCGAGGATTTCAACTAAAAGGGTGCAACTGCAATAAATCGCTATTTACATAAGCATGACGGAATTAAGATCCGCCAATTTTAATCATCAATTTTTATTAAAAGCTACATATCTGCAATTTTTTGCAGTAGTCTTTGACTTTTTAGGCTGAATTATATTCCAGTCACGCATTGTAAACATTTCCTTTTTATTTTTCCGCGCAGTTTAACAGAAGTTGATAGGGAAGTACTGCAATATTCGTTCTGTGCGCCTTCACGGTTCGCCAGCTTCTATTACGTTAGAAGAGAAAAAAGTTTGTTTTTATCCATTTTTCTGCAGTAGGCAGGATAATTTAAGGTAATTTTTCCCTCTCAGCCTCACTTTTCTCTTTTATTCTCCTCTCTCTCTCTCTTTACCCTTTTAGTTTGAAGAGGAGAAGAAGAGATAGGGAAAAGAAATAAAAGGATGAGAAAGAAAAGGAGGAAATTATATTACTTGGGAGAATTTCGTATTGCAGTATAATATAATAAACTGTCAAAGCGCATCTCTTGCTTTTCTTGATCGATAGTAAAAAGAAACCTTATCTGATTTTGGATTATCTGACGTAATGCGGATATGCTTTATTTTCCTAAAAAACACACTTTGCTATTATAGTTTTTCCTTTATTCCAGAACTAATATATTTTTGCTGTTCGTGCTCTGTAAAAATTGCAGTGTGAAGGATTCCAGCATAATAAAGTTCTATTCATGAACGCCGCTATTGATTTTCTTTCAACGAAAAAAAAGGGGGACAGAAAGAAATGGGACTTACCAAGACAGGGAACCAGGCCAGATAAAAAACTATTGTAACCACTGCTATCAGTAGTGAAAATTCTGCTACCTGTCTCTGATCTGTGAGAGAATCTTTCATACTGTAAACGTCTTTCACTGTTTTTGCATTGCAGGCAAAAGCCACTAGGAGATTAGAAGATGCTACCGCTATGAATACGGCGTAAAATACTCTTTGAACGTTGTCGGATGCTTCGGCAATCAACCACGATCTGCATAGTTTTGATTTAAAAGCTATTGGAGCTAAGCCCATCAATGGTAAGCAGGACACAAACAGAGTTGTAAACGAAATGAGTATGGCAATTATGCGTATTTTTCCATTCGAATAGGGCGTTTTTCGCTCAATCGAATATCGAACGGATAAGAAACGATCTATGCAAATTAAAGTCAATAGGCACATGCCGTTTAATTGCGTCCAATGGACGGTTAGTTGATAAAGTTGACAAGCAATTCTTCCTCCCTTCCATTCCTTCCTGATAAACGATGTGAGTCGGGCTGGTAAAGGCAATAAAACACCAAGAATATCGTTAACGCTCAATGCAGCTATTAGTTCGTCGGTTGACCTCCTCTCCTTCTTTACTACTAATACAGTCAATAACGGAAGAATATTTAGAAGAACTAGCGACGCTTCGATCGTAAATGTTGCAATTGCAACGCTACGATCGTCTACGGACGACGGTCGTTGTATATGCGGCATATTCCTAAAGTCTGACGATAGTTAGCGGTGCGGCGTCAAAGTCACGTGACGCTTCACTTAGCGGACTACAAGCGTTCTTTTCCAGTTATTTTTTTTTATAAAAAAAGAAGATAATTTTGTATTCAAAATAAAGAAAACATTTAATCCAAATTGACTAAGAAGAAATTATTAAATATTTACTCTATCTTAATAAAATTGTATCTTTACGAAATAATCACAAGATCTCTTCTTCTCTGTCTCTTTCAACTTGATAAATTGGATAGTTGTCTTCTTTGATCTCGAAACGATTAACAGCTCCCCTCTAAAAAAGGGAGGAAAACAATCTTAACTTGTCGATTTTACACCCTCTTTGCTCACCTTTTACTTTCTTTTCACCAGTTTTCTCCTACAAAACTTACCTTTATAATGTTTCTCCCTATATTAAAGGTTCTATAAGTCTTTCTATTTGTCGTATTCCTTCCTTTTTCGTTACCTTCTACATCCTCTCTTTCAATTTTCCCTTATAACTAGACCATGAAAGAAACGTGAACATCAAAGGTTACCATAACTACATATGTTTCCTACCTAATTAAGATGTCACAAAACTTAAGTGATTAATTATATTGTCAATTATTTTTCTTAAAATATATATATATATAATTCTTTGTTATCTTTCTTGGTAAAAAGTGAAAGGAATCTTGGTGTAAGAGAACAAAGATAATAATTTTTAATAAAGAGATCAATTAATATTAAGATGGAATTAATTTGTTACTAAAAGAAAAGCTTCTCATTTACTCCTCAACAAGAAAATATCTGATGATTTTTCAAAAACATTATTTTGTTTCAGACACAAATGACAAGTGCAAGGTGAATAAGACAATTATTTTGGTACATTCTCTTCATTGGTAAAGCTTATAGTTTTTATTCAGATATATACAATACAATCTTATAAAAACATGTATAATAGTTTATTCGGTTTTTTTTGAAATAATAGATTATCTATTGTTGTATATAACGTATCTATATATATATATACATTTATAGATAGAGAAAAGAAGAAGAGGATGAGGCAAGGGAAGAGGATTATAATTTTCTTCTTTTTAGCCTCAGGAACCCTCCGAGGAATAGGATATACTGGATCTATAGACAAAGAAACTATAAAAAAAGCTTGTGGATTCGACCTTATGCGTAATCCTAATAAGGCCAAAACTGATTTTCTTTGATAAAACGTTGCCATAGCATCCAATTATTTTGTAATTTAAATAAATCGAGCGTATGTTTTTTGGCCATTTCTGACGTCATTTTTGGATTTGTTAGCTAGTTTTACAGTATAGAATCTCTATCGATAATCTTTGTCAATAATTCGCCATTCGAGACGGGAATTGCTTTACTTAGCACGTCTTATCATGCCATTAAATTCTTTATACAAATCATTATCCAACTGACAAACTCTTTTTTCCATTTCCGATTTCATTACTTTTGTAAAGTAAACTAACAAACAAACATTTTCCGACTTTTATTTGATGGCCTCAATATCTCTGGATAGCCAGAAGGAAAAAAAAAAGGACAAATTCAAAATTAAGATAGTGGTGCCATCTATATAATTCAACCCAAAATATAGTAATAATAACATAATAGAAACAAATGAAGCTTAGATTGCAAATGAAATTCTTATTGAAAAAAAAAATAATTGTAATAATTATTTAATAACTTAAGACAAGAAAATTGCAAATTGATGGCAAGAGAGAGAGAGAGAGAAAGAGAGAAAGAGATGAATATGATTGTTTAAATATATATATATGTATAGAATTATTTGACAGGGTGGAGGATTGGAGCAAGCAGTATAGTGACTGTCAAAAAAAAAATAGAGTGCCAGAAGAAGAGAAACAAAGGATAATAATAATAATGAGAATAAAGACAAGACAAAAAAACAATAAAACAGATATTCAAAAAAAAAAAAAGAAAGAAAAAACAACGCACATCACAGCAAGGTTGATAATTAAGTCTTTTCTATCTCATAATTCATCTTTATTTTTCTCACTTTCCAAATTTTCTTCAGCTAAATTATCTTTATTTACCTCAACTTTTTTCACTTTCTTCGTTTTTCTCTTTTTCTCTGTTTTTCAATGTTTATATAATTTTTATTTATATATATATATATATATATCTTTATATAAAAAAAAACTACTATAATTAATTATCGTCTCTTAATATATAAATTAAATAAATTGAATAATAATGGCAATGAATGATTAAAATAAATTGAAATACATCTATTAACAACGTACACGTAGACGAATAACTGTTTGAACAAATTAAATATGTATATGTACATATTAATTGCTATTATTTCTTTTTCATAATTGAATCGATTCTATAAGATATCCAATAAACGTAAATTGCATAGGTACAAGTAAAAATTATTTGAGCAGGGATACTCTTTCTAAATATAAAGTTGAAAATTACAAATGCGATCATTGAACTGAATAATTTTAGATTTTCTAGATTCATTTCCTTCTCTTTCTGTTTTATAAGTTTTCGTTTTTTCGTCGTTTGCGAACTTTTCGTTGTTTTCTTAGCGCCCTCTACCGAAGAAATAGTTCAAGTAAGTCATTTAAAAGAAACAACAACAACAACAACAATAACAAAGCAAAAGGAAAACGTAGCTAAAAAGGAAGCCTTCATTTTTGTTTGTTCGTTTGCTTTTTAAGATGGTTAGAGGAGAATTAACAGAGAAGAGTGAATAAGAATTATACACCTATTATATATCCAAGTCTAACCAATGAACGAACAGTTAAAAAAAAAGAAGAAAACTATTTCAAAAAAACTACATAGAGGGCGCTTTAATCGCATGCAGAAAGACGATAAAAAAAATCTAATTAAAATATAACAACAATCAAGAAGAAGTGAACATTCATTCTAGTTAATTGGAACAATTAAAAAAATAAAAAACAATATAGAAAGGTATTAAAAAAATATTTAAAAATAAAATTGATTCAATCGCATTCAATCGCTCTTTTTCTAATTCTTAATTAAAATAATTACTAATATTTCTATTATAATTAATAAATAAATAATTACTAATAAAAGACAATAGAAAGAATTCAAATAAAATTAAATTACAACTTACTTTTCTGAGAATTCTTCTGTAAGCACTTTCCATCTTTTCTTTCGAAATTCTTCTTACATTCGCATGTGAATGAGCCAACTGTATTTAGGCAATCCTCGTTACTGTCTTTACAAGGCCCATTTTCTAATGAACATTCGTCGATATCCTGACATGTTGTGTCGTTTTCATTCTTTTCGTAGCCGCTAGCGCATGTTAGACAATTTTCGATACCGTCTTTAGAACATTTTTGACAGGCTTTGTGACATTCTGTCAGGGAGATTATTTAAATATTAATTATGAATATTATATATATATATATATATATATATATATGTATATTACTATGACAGGCAAACGATCCAAAAGTATTCAAACAATATTCATTTTCACTGCATGCTGATTCTTTTTCGCATTCGTCAACGTCGTCACAATTTTTATTCTCTTCATTAAATTTCCAACCTTCCTCTTTACAAGCATCGCATTTATTTGCCTCTTTTCCCGTACAGGAATTGGCACAACCTGGATGACACGGTGAACATTCCAGTGTATTTTCATCTCTAAAGTGTAATGGTGCACATTGTTTACAAGCTATTGCTCCTGGTCCCGTACAATCCTTACAATGCTCGTGGCACTTTTCGCAGGAATGAGATCCTGGCTTATTATTACAGTATTCATCATCCTTGCAAGGACTATCTTCAGCACATTCGTCAATATCTACACAACCAACACCGTCCTCCTCATCAAAGTTCCAGCCTGGTTTACACCTAAAACATAAATTTGGTCCTGGGCCGGTGCAATTGTCTTTACATGACTCGTGACAAGCTTTACATTCTAAGGGTTGCTGAGAATTCTCCTCAGTATCTTCTTTCAATACACGATAAAATTTGGGTGCGCAAGTATCGCATAAATTACCCAAATAACCTTCCTTACATTCGCAATCACCACTTCCGCCTCTAGTTCCATCACCTTCACATTTACCATTACCATTACAAGGTTTTTCACTTCCTCCTTAAATTGAAAAAGACAATACAAATATTTCTGCTGTTTTTTAAAAGAAACAAAGAATTTAATCGATTTGTATACAAACCAACGCAAGGTTGACAATTTTCACCGAACGTTCCGTTTGGACAACAAACTTTAATCTTGTTAATACAAATATATTCTAATAAATTGATATGATCTTTCTTTTTGCTATAGTGTTCCTTCCACCAAACTTCAACATCTTCTTCGTATTCTCCTAACATAGAAGCCGTCTAAATGAAAGAAAACAATAGATAAACTGAATATTCAATATGAAAGAAGTATATGTATTAGTAATCACCTCAGAATCACTAGATTGATATATGCTATCCGTAATTTCATATAGACGAGTTTCACTGTTGAATATATATATATGTATATATTAATATATAATTAATCATTAATTAATCAAGAATTTAGTTATATTTACCTAAAAAAAAATTTCCCTAAACTCTTCTCTTCCCAAGCAGTATTTCCACCTCCAAAATTTGCTTTATTGGTTTTCTTTAGACCCTGTAAAGGTCAATTGAAAATGTTAGTATGGAAATGTATTAGTATTAATATAATTAAACTTTACTTCGTAGAATTTTTCAACGATCTTTTTACAAGAATCGCACTTTTTGGTTATTTTCATTAGAGGTGTTAAATCAACGGCATCCAAAACCAAGATGAATGAAAGTAATACACAGAATGTAATTGTCTTTTCGTATTTCATTTTTATATGTTTTTATTAGTTAGAATTTCATTACATAACAAAGTTGCCTATTCCAATAATGACATAATATTGTCAATCCGGTATTTGTAGAGTAAAGCTGACGTGTTTTGATCCGGTTGGTTTAGATAATTGGTTGAAGTATTCTCAGTAAGTTGGATCGATTTAAGAGGAAATTGTTACAAGATTGATATGCAATCAATCCTTTATATCTCCAAATAGTCTTAGAATGTTGAATTCTATATTTAAATTAGCAATTTTTCATAAAAGACACATGTGCATAAATTAACCAATCAGCGATCGACACATTTTGTTTGGGGAATAGAAAATTTTAAAACCACATTTTATTTTAAACTGGTAGTGAGTGTTTTGTCTAAAAGTAAGGGGTAACTATAGGCTAATATTTAAAGCTCTTTAATGTACTTATTTAACCATTAAAAAATATTGATAATTATTTAAGCAATAAGAAATAGGTATGTTTTAATTTATCTAATTTATTTTGGGGTTAAATTTTAGAAGCACATATTATTTTCTGAATTAACCATACTATTTTAATCTTCATATATTGAAGAGAACAAAAGTAAATAACATATTCTCTAATGCATTCCCGAACCAACTGAAGTTCAACAAAGTTTTCAAAACAACTAGACTAATTGACAAATAAACCATTCAAGGCTTAAATTAGGCCTTTAAATGAGATGACAATAATAAACAGATGTCGCCACTTTCTTATTAGCCGGAAGAGGAGCTAACTTCCTGTTACAAGAAGAGAATGACTACTTCGAAAGATTACGATTTTCTATTTAAATTACTAATTATTGGGGACTCTGGAGTGGGTAAAAGTTCCATTCTACTACGGTTTTCCGATAATACTTATACAGGAACTTATATAACAACAATTGGAGTGGATTTCAAAGTAAAAACAATTCTGGTAGATGGAAAGAAGTTGAAATTACAAATTTGGGATACTGCAGGTGTAACAGACTTTTCTAATTTTCTTTCATTAAATACGCACAAACTACGAAATTTCACATTCTAGCTACCTTACGAATGACAATTGATTGTTACCAGTATAATTGAAATAATAATAGCATTGAAAAATTCCTCTATATTGTATTTGTAGCAATCAGCAGGCAGTATTGCCGACTTAACAAAAATTCAGTTAATTATTTAATCCAAAGAGTCAACAATCAATATAATAAATTAACGTTAATTTATAACAATTTATTCCCCATCTAAAATCTGATTCACTATACTTTATTTAGTAATACCCGACTGTTTATAGGTTATTTTATTAGAAAATAAAGAAGCGAATTGGAAAAGTTCTCTTATTACCAAACTATTTATCCCTAAGAATTAAACAACTAACGATGTCGTCTGTTAAAATATCTTTTAAAAAAAACTACTTAATTGACACTTTAACAAGATAAAAAAGAGGCTTAGCATTGAAAGATTTATCTGTTTAAGGAACAACAATATAAGAATTAATTACATACTTATTAATACGATAAATAGGGTGTGTATCACATTTTGGATTATTTATATAAAACAATTGTTAAAAGGATTGTATTACTGTAGTTAAAAACGCGGGTAAAATCTCTCTAGATTCTATTTTAAATTATGTTGTCATTGCGGAATATTAACAAAATAAGAAAAACAATTGATTTCCCTCAGGACAAGAAAGATTTAGGACGATAACGACAACGTATTATCGAGGGACTCATGGCGTTATAGTTGTTTACGATGTTAATTCTACACAATCTTTCTCCAATGTTAAAAAATGGCTTGAAGAAATTAGGAAAAACTGCGAAGCTGTTCCGGTTCTTTTAGTTGGTAACAAGGATGATGAACCAGGATCTAAAAGTGTTCCAACAAGAGACGGTAGAGATTTCGCGTCCGTTATGGAAGTTGATTTTATAGAAACTTCGGCAAAGGAGAATAAAAATATTGATGAATGTTTCCTATCCATTGCGAGATTAGTACTAGAAAATAAGCTTAATCAAGCGAACGACGAACAAAATAAAGAAAAAATAAATTTAAGTAATAACGGTGAAAACCGTAAAAAGAAGAGAGATTGCTGTTAATAATTACTAATGAAAACAATGAAATATAAATATTGGAAGGATTGAAGAGATTTTAATATAAAAAAAAAAAAGAATGATATTGGACAATTGGAAGAGATAAGATAGGAATAATTTATACATATATGTGTTAAAAAACAAGAAAAAAGTATATTTAAATCATAATAATAATGTCTAAGATAAAAATGAGAGACAAAGAAAAGAAAATAGTTTTTAATCCTTTTTTTTTTTTAAATCTGTCTATTTATTATGCTGAAACTTTATTGTTTTTCCCGTTTAATGTGTCTGTGTGTGTGTCTCTCTCTCTCTCTCTCAGATTGCACTTGTAAACCTAATATGTATATTTACATATTTTTTTCCTTTTTAATTAATTTTGGTTTACTACTTTTTTCAATTTATTTTTGTTCTAGCCTATCTAAGCTCTATCTATCTATCTATTTATCTATTTATCTCGTTCTCGCTCTTCTCATAATCTAACCTATTTCCTGCTCTTTGAGGTTTACCTTACACATCCTTACTGATCTATCAAATAATTGTGTATCCTTCCTCTAATTTCTCTCCTTTTTCGTCCTCTCTTCCCGGTCAAAAAAAAAAAAGAAATAAACTGAGGATAGAATATGGAAAGTTTTCTTTTTCTTTGATTATAATTAAGTATTATTTTGTTTTTAAATTTTGGAAAAGAGGAGGAAAAGTATTTTAAGAAATATATCGACAATAGTTTTAAAAAAAGAGAACAAAATACGGCTTTATTTCTTTTCAATTATATTTTGTTTCTTTATAAAAACAAAACGAAAGCTATCAGAATGAATCTTTGTTCTTATTAAAAATCTCCTTAGGTTCATTAATTTTAATTTATTTATTATTTCGATAATGACGGCTTATCTTGAGATTTTTTAATGAAATATATATATATGTATTCCTTCATGTTAATTTTATGTATACGTATATAAACCCAAATATATTAATATTTGTTGTTGCTATTATTCGTGTATGCCTTCGTAAATGTTTTCTGAAATAAGAGTACATTTTCTTATCGAATATAACAAATAGCCTTTGGGAAATTACGTTATCTATGGTTGTTAGAAGCGCTTTCCTAATATATATATATATATATATATATATATATATATATACAGTATATACATTAATTAAATATGCTAATTTAGTATTATTATTAACATAGTCAAAAATTATTTAAAATATTCATTAAAGAGTTATGAATAAATTCGAATCAATTAATAATAACTACTGTTTACCAAGCTGTTACTTATCCAATTCAACAATTAAGAAATTAGAAAATGACTTTAAATTGATAATGACTAACTTGGAATTGACAGATTGTTTATATAAATCGCAAAAAGTAATCTTTTTCATTTTTAGACGATGATCCGATAAAATACTTTTTATTTATCGATAAGAATAAAAAATATATTTGACATAAATATTTTATAGAAATTCTTCAAAGAACGAAAAAAACTTGGAACTAAACGAGCTGTTTTTCGGGTATAGAAGTTGACTATGATAATCGAAAAAGACAAGTCAAACAAATTATTTTTTGAATAGCACTAATATTGATAATTTAGCAAACTTTAAGAGATTTTGATAGTGAAAAAGAGAGAGAGAGAGAGAGAGAGAGGGAGGCTTGAAGGGAAAAAATATTGCAAGAAGGAAAGGATCTTGAAATTTCTCTCTGAAAACTAGCGCCTTAAATATAAATTACATAAATTTATAATCTTCTTATCTCTTTATACCAAATTTGAAAGGATTTTAAAGAAATCCTATATTTCTAATAAATTTTGTCTGTTTTTACTAATTTGGCTTTCTCTTTTTAAAAGAAAAGCTATAATCTCTTCCTGTGATTTAAGACTATTTATGCCATCTACCGTCAAAGACACATTTTATTTTTCTTTTACTTTATTTTACATATTCTCTTTTTTTAGATGCTTCTTTTTATCTTCAAATATAAATATTCTTTCGCGTTGGAAAGAAGTAAAGAAAAACAACAACAAAAGAGAGAGAGAGAGAGAGAGAGAGAGGAGCAGCAGCAGCAGCTATTGTCATACTTTATTTTGACTTTGTTGCAGGCTTTCTGGAGCAAATGGTAGTGGAACTAGCGGAGCGAAATCCATTTTCTTGAATTCACCGCTGTTATTTACCATATAGTAATCCAAATCAATTCCAAACTATTAGAAAAATACAACAAAAACAGTTAATTTTGTCTTAAAAAAGGTCAACAGCTAACGCCATCTACTTACTTCAATAATAAATTGTCTGCAAGCCCCGCAAGGAGCCTTAAACTCTTCCAAGTCAGTACAAACAGCAATAGCTTTGAATTTTCGATGACCTTGACATATAGCGGATGAAAGTGCACAACGTTCGGCACATATTGTTAAGCCATAAGAGGCATTTTCAACATTTGATCCATAAAAGATATGTCCACTCTCAGTCAAAACAGCCGATCCTACCCGAAAGTTACTGTATGGACAATATGCATTTCCCTTAGCCTTCTGACAACTGTCGATTAGTTCACGAATGGTTGGCGATAGTTCTAAATGATGAATAAATTTGATAATATTAATAGTAAAAAATTAAATTATGTCGGTTACGAGTCACAACTTTACCTGTCATCGTTCACAGCTAAAGTTCAATTGATAACATAAATGATAAGAGGTGATTCTAAACATCACTATAATCTAATCTGTTTTTCCATTTAATCATTAGTTCGTTAGGCTCTAAAGTAGCCAGACCATTTCCCTCCAAAAGTGGCCTTGAGGAGTTTGATGAACAACCCGGGGATCTTAAAGAGATATCGTTTAAAGCGTTATCAATACTATCTCTTAAATGAATTGATGGAGGAGGATCGAAACTAAATCCCGATGGTTTTCTCTCTTCTCTCTCTTGCGGACTATGAAGGGAATCTTCATCTGTTGAAAATTCGTTCTCCCTTTTTATCCTTACAAATCCTCTCTCCTCAATCAACATAGATGCTGGCCGAGATCGATGCTTGCTCATTCGAACAATTTCCATGACAGGCTCCTCTCTATCCGATCCGCAAGAACAAAACAATCTAACGAATGGACACCACGTTGTCTTCCTCGTGTGTGCATTATATCTTTTAAAAAACAATAATTCATTGTAGCGTTTCTTCCATAAAATCTCTTTGTTTTCCCTATTGTACAATATTATACTCTTATTTATATATTTATTAATCACCTGAATGGTTGAGTTGCAACTAATGACATAGCCAAACTCATCGAGATCTCTGTAATCCTTAAACCCAACTTATAACCCCACCAAGGCCACGCTTTCACAGTAGACTCATCAGAAAATATACTATAAACTCCAACCATACTATAAATCTGCAGAGCGGCAAATACAAGACCTAACAAGGCTGTCGCTAGAGTCACTTTAACGGCTAGATTAAGCGTCAATTTAGGTCGTCTAACCGGCGAGACGTTGGCCAAATTATTGGCGCTCGATGTTAGTTTATAAACGTCAGCTTGCCTGTTTCTAGCTGCCTTATACAATCTGTGAAATATATAAATGTAGCCGACAAATAGTAATAGACCCCAGACAACCGATGCAAGTTGACAAACGAATAGAAGAATTTTAGAATTATAGTATAGGCCAACAACAATATCCGTTATAAACGACAATAAGAAATGAAAGACAATAATAGCTACTAAATAACGTAACTTTTGAATTTTCGGAGATACAAATTCCATTTTTGTTGCCTGTAACAAAGCTAAAAATAGAATACTAAATGCAGATGTTATACAAGGAAATGCAGTAGTATAAAGAAAGTAGGCGACAGCTGTCGGAAAAGTTCCTCTTGCATTATAACCATCAATTAGAAAATATACGGATCTGTTAGGAAGATAAAAAAGAAAAATAAAAGGCAGAAAAACGATCATTCTTTATCCTATAAGAACATATTACGTAGTATAGACACTGCCAGGCGTTAGTAATTTATTTCTTTTTATAAAAACAAAAAATTAACAAACTTCTTGGCCTACTTTTCTTGTTTTATTTCTTTTCAACATTAACAAAAGGCATGTCTTTATTTAAAAACAGAAGAGTAATGATAATAAGTCATATAATAAATATAAGTTTATGAGGAAGAAGAAGAATGAGAAAGCAATTGGTGAAAAGGGAATAAGGGGAAGAGAAAAAAGTAAAAAATTACAAGTAACCCCGGAGCATCACTCTGACGGCTTGGACATATCAGAAGCCATAAAGAAAACACAATCAGGAATGTTTATTTAGGCAAAATGGGGTATGAAATCAACACTATTTCAACATATGCATTCTTTTTAGATATATAGTATTTATATATTCTGTATTTATATAATTTAAATATAAATATATAAATAACAGGGTAATTAATAATATATATATATATATATATATACTGTATACAGCTATCTACACTAAATAAAGTGGTGGATGCATTTTAAAAGATTTGGAGAATTTCCAGTGCACGCGTTATTAGAATATATTCCAGATTTCTCTCTCACTTTTACTCTCATTCTATCTATCTCTTCTTTTTCTCTTCCTGTCTCTCTCTCTCTCTGTCTTTCTCTTTCTCCCTTATTAAACTCTCATTCTATTTCTTAAAACTGTTAATGTTAGGACACAGATAGCTGTGCCCCCTAGTTTTATTCTCAAAGTTTAATTACTAAAATAGTAATGGTTCTTCTATGAATTTTTATAGATTTCTTTAGTTTGATATCATGAATATGCAAATAACCTAATTATTGTCAAGTTAACTAATTAAAAAAGAAAAAAAACAGAGTACCTGTATTATTCATATTTTATTACAAAAGTCAATAACCTATTACGCAAGTAGTTTGCATGTTTAATAGCTCATAAGTAGGTTATTGATTGTTCAAGTATTAGTAAAGTTATAAATGTAATTCATTATCTGATTTATGGACATTGATAGATGGGAAAATCAGTAGGAATATTGAAAAGTTTAACTGTAACATGTTCATCCTTAAATTTGTTATTTAAAGAAAGCTGTTTGTAATTGAATAGAAAGTTGGCCTATAAGTTTACTTCTAAGACAAAAGAAGTATATATTTAACTAACCTGGAAAGCCCCATTAACAGTAGTATTGAATTTAATGATGCAAAATAGCGCAAAGATAGTAGATTCTTCTTTTTATATAAACGGACAATTGCCGTTAAAGAGTAAATAGCCAATATAAGGAATAAAGCACCACTAATGTAAACTTGAATATCATAAGCTACTCCCCAAATCCTTAAAGCTTCCTTCCATTCGGGTTCGGGTTCAACAAAACTATTTGGAAGAGTAGTTCCTTCTGGTTCACCTTCACTTTCTGGCTCACCTTCCGCCTCCTGTTCCGCTTTACCCTCCAATCTATAAGAAGGTTCATGAGTTGGTAGATAGTTGCCTCGCATTTCTCCTCTTAGAGTGTTATCGATGCAAATACTGTGCTGCCTTCTGTACACATGACAATAGGTCGAAACGTAAAATATATATATATATATATATATATATAAGTTATATTCTGTATATAGTATTTAAAACTATTCAGTTTTATTATAATCTAATTAATCGCAAATATTCAGAAATGTTCAAGTGATACCTTAATTAATTGTATTTAATTAGTAGATGAAAGATTCTAATCTATATCGAATTACAATTCAATTAAATGCTATTATATGCAATTTTTCTTATCTAAATGGGCTGTTATTTTTTATATGTCACCAGGGAAATGCAGGAGAGTTACACTATTAAAAAAGAGAAAGAAATAGGAGAGTGAAGAACAAGATCTATATTAACTTAAATATTTACAAAAAATATAGTCCTATCACCTTACAATCTATGAAGATATTCTGCGTCCCTCTCTTCTTCTTCTTTTAGTTTCTATATGAAAATCTTACTTGCGACTACTTTTAACTTTCTTTATCAGTATTGGAAAATTTCGCAATTCCAAGAAACACCAAAAAAAAAAATTATTATTCTGGTTTATTTCCTTTACAAGAGATAAGAAGAACGAAAGAGAAGATAAAGAAGAAGAGAAGTAAAAAAATTGATGTATAAATATAAATACTTTATATATTTAAAGATTTGTATCTGTTGCTTAAAGTAAAATAATAATAATAAAAAGAAGAAGAAGAAGAAGAAGAAGAAAAATATCACTAGATAATTGATATACTACAGCAAAATGGGCAATCGACCGCAAAATGAAATTTTTCTTTTTATTTTTTTTTTTTTGGCAATAGATTGATCGTTTCATATAAGAAATCGATAAATTTACTTCTAAACAAAAATAGATAATGAGGGAAGGGGGCGGTGGGAAAAAAACTCTCGAGACTGTTATAAAATATTTACTAAATCGTTTTATTGTATATAAATGTAATAAATGTAAAACACACATAAAAAATAATCTTGATTCTTTTTTAAATAAATTTTTTTATAGCTAGTATAAACTGGTATTGAATATCTATACAATACTATGTAATGAACTACTATTACTAATAATATAATTAAGTTGTATATTATTAACATTTGCTTATTATCTATATACATATATATATATATATCGCCTGTCTTTCCCTATCTCTATATCCGTCTTAGTTTATCTAAGTGTTAACTTAATCAAGTTTCTTTAAGAGGTTCTTTTTGATAAAAAAAAGTTGACGAGTTTGTTTAAAACTTTTCTCTTTCAAAAACCTTTCACTTTGTAGTGTCTGTAATTGTTTACTTTCTAATCATTTATTCATCGACGCTTTTTAATTCATTAGCATGATTAATAACGAAAATAAATATCCTGACGAAACTAGGTTCAATTTTTATAATAATTCCTTCATATATATCATTTAGTTTTAGTAAAATTTATCAAGTGAGATACTTAACTCTATTAAATTCACTTTTCATAAGCCTATACAGGCTTAATTCTTAGAAAAGCTTATTAATACCAAACTTTTTTATACTGAATTGAATGATTAAGTTGGTTTAGTCAGCGACCTCTGTGCTTAATTTTAAATGGCTAGTGGTGACATCTGCATCCAAACAAGCAACCAAAAAATAAAGAGGGTAAAGACAATAGACTAATAATTATATTTTCAGGGAAGGTATTAATGGGCGTGTTTTGTTTATTTCCTTTTCTCCTATCTCTTCTTATAAAAGCCTCTAACAGAGAAAAAGAGTACAGTTAACTTTAATTACTGAAATTAAAGAAATAATTAAAAAAATACCAGCTCCACCTTTTCTTACGCAGTATGACAAGTTTTTGTTGTTAGAATATATATAATGAAACCGTATGGAATTTATAAAATAATCATGAAAAAAAATAGAAAGAAACCTTGAAAAAGAACAATAGACAATAAAAGTTCGAAAGAAATATAAAAGAATATAATAAAACACCAAAAAAATGGAGGTGAATGTTATAATATGTCTTATGATGCTACAATAAAAGAATGATACTATTTTTAAAACAATTCCAAAATTAAAAAATAACGTTAGAAAGGCTGAAAAAGGAAAAGAAGAAGGTTTTATATCGATAATAGAAATGTATGCAGTATAAAAGGATTCAAGAGATCTTGAGATAAAAAAATTTATGGATTATAGGTGTGCTCTCTTCTAATATATTATCAATAAAATAGGATAATTCAAAGATGTGCAAATAAATAATCTCATAAAATATATATATATATACTAATATATTTTTATATTACATCTGATAATAAAAAAAATTTCAATAGATTACATCTTGTATTGTTACATAATAAATGCTCCTTTCTATATAATGTATAGATTTGTACATTTATCTTCTATCTATTGGAATTAAAAGAAGACAAATTCTATATTTTAGTTATACTGTATATACTGTAAAAAATTTGCATTTACGTATATAAGCAACGCAAACACTTATTGATATTTTAAGCACTTATTCATTTATTTATTTAAATTCTTTTTTAATTACATTAAAAATATGATTTTAATAATAACTTTGGAAAAAAAGTTTGTTATTTCGGAACGCCATCTATCTATCATTTTCTTTCTATCTATCTCCCTGTCTCCTAACACACTCCCTCTCCCCCCCCCCCCTTCCCTCCCTCCTTACCTCAAGTGTCTTTTTGGCCTTTCTTCTAAGACATATATTAATTTAT
Organism: Dimorphilus gyrociliatus; assembly: GCA_904063045.1. NCBI lineage: Eukaryota > Metazoa > Annelida > Polychaeta > Dinophilidae > Dimorphilus > Dimorphilus gyrociliatus. The sequence goes on along the minus strand of CAJFCJ010000016.1, from coordinate 418,557 downwards.
CATAAAAGTATGGAAACAAAGAGAAATGATTACACCCTAATTATAACTTTCCAAGTCTATTTATCAAGGTTTTTTACTCTAAATAGGGTAATTTTAAAAAAAAAAGATTATTCATCAGGAAACGGTACATTCCGTTTCCTGCCTTCGAACTGTTTTGCATTCTCTATGATAATTCCGACCAACAGTAAATTGTCCACTAACTGGTAAATATCAATTAATCGTAATCGAATTTAAAGAATTTCATTTAGTACAAGAATTGGTTATTTATGTAATAAAAGTCCTCAAAAAATGTACATATTTCAGTAAGAAATTGAAAAATATTGAGCGATAATAAGAAAAAGTCATAATTATGTCTGGTTGTGACACTTTCGTTAGTCTACCTCCAGCAACGGGTGGCAATTTTGTAGTATTTGGAAAGAATGCAGATAGACCGGATGATGAAGTTCAAGAGGTCATTTTCATTTCTTCGATAATAAATCCAGCTGGTGGCAAAGTTAAGGTATTATCATTTAGCAAATTCAAAATCAATTCACTTAAAATTCCATTATGGGTCGTCTAGCGTTAGCTGTTGTTATTGAGCATGCAAATAAATAATCCATCTGTTATTATTTAATCATTGTTCTTTCCTGTCACTTAACCTAGTTCTTTATTTGTTTGAAAGAGGAAAAACCATCAATATACCACTTTTACATAAAGCAGATCGGTTGCCTCTGTAAATCTATTCTTTATCTACCATTTTCCGATGTTTTTCAATATATTTTAATATCGCATTCCGTTGTGCAGTGCACCTATATTGAAGTTGAACAAGTGGAGAAAACCTATGCGGTTGTCTTAAGTAAGCCAGCTTGGATATGGGGTGCAGAAATGGGAGCGAACGAGAAAGGGGTAGCCATCGGGAATGAAGCTGTTTGGACTCATATGGGTGGTAAGGAAGATTTACAAGAAAAACTACTGGGAATGGACTTATTGAGATTGGGACTCGAAAGGGGTGGAACGGCTAGAGAGGCATTGGAAGTCATTACAAATTTATTAGAGCGTTACGGTCAAGGGGGGCCTTGTTCCGAACAATTAGGCGGAAGCTCATTTGCTTATCATAATAGTTTCCTAATTGCTGACCCTAAAGAGGCGTGGGTGTTGGAAACTGCTGGTAATGTCTGGGCAGCCGAGTTAATTAAGGAAGGCATCCGTAATATTTCCAATCAATTAACCATCAGAAAGAATATAACTCTGAATTCCACAAACATGAAAGAAATAGCTATAGAGAAGAATCTTTGGAATAAGGACGATGGAGAGGAATTCGATTTTGCCAAAGTATTTAGTTTTCAATTCGAAGAAACCGAGCTAGGAGATGGACAGCCAAATTCTAGACAGTTATGGGGAACGAAGTTATTGAAAGAAGCATCCGTAGATGGCGTTACTGTATCTAAAATGATGGATATTCTAAGGCCGGTTTTTTTTTAACGAAATTAAAGAATTTATTTATCTCTGAACTCTGAAAATAAGCCTAAAATCTCGAAATTTGAAAAAACAATTAAGCTCTTTTTTTAATATTAAAATGAAGGTTTCTTGCTCTCTTTTTATTAAAAATCTATAAAAAAATCGGTCTTAGGCATAAGGAATCTGGAATTTGTATGGAAGGTTGTTTTCGGTCGGCCGGAAGTCAAGTATCTGTCTTATCTGAAAATTCTATTCATTTCTTTACTGCAACACCAATACCTACAGAATCATTTTTTAAGCCATTCGTGTTCGTTGATAACATAAAATTCGGAAATCTAACAATCTCTCCAACTTATAAAGATGATCCAGCAAAAGTAAAGCCGAGATTTAGGAAAAGAGTTGATAGACGTCACGAATTATGGAAAGGTCACGATAAATTGATGGAACAATTGTCTTGTTCCGACGAAGAGGAAGCGGAAAAGGGTCGGAAATGTATTGAAAATTTGCGTGAGTTGGAAAAGAACTGTATCAGTGATATCATAGAAGCTGTTGAACATGGAGAGGAGGCTTCAGCCAAGTTGGTTAACATTTTTGATCACATGGTCCAATTGGAGTTGAACTTTTACAGTCAATTCGATGCCGAATAGTAAATTACGAAATGCTATAGCCATTAAAAAAAATAGAATAAAAAAACATTCCAATTGTGAACCAATTAAACAACAAAGAGGAGAATAACTCTTTTCTTTATTTTCATTTATTGTTCCTCCCTCCCCTGTCCAAGTTGTATTGAAATTAAAATGATGAATGTATACTGTATTACATATTGAAAAATGAAAGAAATAAAATATATATATAATCAGTACATTACGTGTGGAGTTATAAGAATAATGGCAATAATAATAATAATAATGAAAGAAAAAAAAACCGTCCTATAGGTATCTCTTACGCCAAAGTAGGACAAATCTCCGTAGGAAGTATTTTAAATATAAAAAAAACGTGGCATATATTTATAATTACTAGCTTAAAGTTGGGTAAAAATTTCTATAGATGTAGAAATTCCCTTTATTATATAATTGTAATCTAACTGGATTAATCCTATTTCTAACATGTAGATCATATAGATAATATACAGTCTATTTAATAACAAGTCACTTTTTGTTTCCAAAAGGCAAGAGGAGAAAGAGATAATATCGTTATACTTTCCGTTGAATGATGATTACGAATTGTTCTGTGTTACCAATAACATATGGTACATTGTTAATGGGAACGTTCGTAAATAGTAAACTATAGTAAAAAAGCTTAGCAGTCGGAAACATATGCCGATATTGATCGTTTGTCTAATTTGTACTTTAAAGATCTTAATTTTCATATTGATTATGCTACATTTATTCAGGAAAATAAATAAAAACTCCTAGGCACTTTAAAATTTAATAATAGCAGAATACTAAAGCATATATATTAAATAGATTAAATGCAACCCATGCATATATACTATATTTATATATATATATGTATGTATATCTTCCAACAGGTGAACAGCTTGCCAAGGACATACAAGCCTAATTAAATGTAATTAAATTATTGCAGGTTTCGCTTTACTCTTCTGAACAGGCTTTTAATTTAATGGGAAATTTAGGAAAAGAGGCTTATAATTACATAACAAGGAATAAAGAGAGTTAGGCGAGAAAATTATGTAAAAAAACTATCTGGAAATATAGACGAATAAAAAAATAGTAGACAGAAAGATAGATAGATAGATAGTTAGATAGTTAGACAGGAAGGGAGATAGATAGGTAGATAGATAGATAGATAGATGAACGAATGGATTGAAAATCTAAGGAATTTTTTTTTAAAGAAAAAAATAACTTGTTTATCTTAGATGATAAATACTTTAATCGAAGCATTAGCTACATAGTTTAAAGGTTATTTGAAAAAGAAAAAAGTATGCTAATCAACTATAATTTTGTTGTAACAAATAAATAAAAACGACTGTTGGAGCGAACATTTACTTATAAATAACTAATTGGTTAATCAATTAATCCATTTTCTTTCCTCCTTCAATATCTTCTCTTGAAGAGATCTTAGGTAATATATGGCTATTAGAGTAAATATTGCATAATACTAATAAATATCGTTGATTAAAATCACTTTATATCACTTCTAAAAATAAATCTATTTACGTCTAAAAAGAGCATTTATTTTCAACATTCCTTATTCTAAATCAATTTTTTAACCTTTAAATGAATAGCACTGCCGAGAAAATGATAAATAATACAGAGAAAAACATTATTTAAAATTAAAATTCAGTCGAAATATAAATCATTGAAGAATAACATGTGCATATGAATGAAAGAAGGAGTGCCATTCACGTTTAATCGCAACTTTAACCTATAGCTCTCTCGGCTATTGTAAATCGAATAGCACAATATTTTCAATCTTAAAAAGTATGCTCTATACAAAGCATAGATAGTGATAAAGTCACACTTTCTTAATAATTCAGCCTTTTTTAGTTTATATACAGTATAATTTATACATATATATATTTTATAAGCATAATTAAAAACCAACTAGGCCTAATTTCAAAAACGAAAGAAATAACAATTCCAATTATTTTCAAGTACGGTTGTAGAATAGAAAATGATTCTAATGAACGAAAATTTAAATATTATTGATTTAAAAAAAAAGTTTTTTCTCCTGTTTTTTCTCACCCACCACCCCCGCCCCCTCCCCCTTCTCTCCTCTCCCTCCTCTCCCTCTTCCCCTCTCAAGTAATTTAAGTCTTTCTTTGAGATTTTACAGATAAAGTTTATTATTTGAAAATAAAAAAATGAGCTATTTTTAGAAATAAAGTCTCTTTTGTATACTTCTATCATAGAGAGAAAATATGGGATGAAATTACTTAGATTTTCCTTAATTATTTTTTATACACTTGTATATAAAATTTTAGTATTGATCTCTCTCTCTCACTCACTCAGTCAGTCACTCACAAACGCACATACATATACACACACTGACTGTCTCTCTGTCTCTCTCTCTCTCTTTCTATATATACATATATATATAGAAAGTCAGACAGGTATTTTGTAAAGACACGAAAATGTAGACAAGCTACAGACGAATTATGGTGAAAAACAATAATTAAAAATTATCATTCGATTGCTATTTGTTCTATTAATCTATTCATATTATTATGCTTTTGATATGTTTTTGGAAAATGTAATGCTTGCTTGTGTATATTAGTTGATTATTATGGCTAGATTTAGGTCAAAAGCTAGACTGCTTTTCTTATTCGCCGATCGGCCATCAGACCTATAAGACAACCTTTTTCGAGGAATCCAACCTATTTGTACACCTGATCGCAATTATCTGTACGGTGTTAAACAATTTAAGTTGTATTTGAAATATCCTTTCTGAATTCTTTCAACAAGATTCCAGTTAGGTTAAAATCTTTTAGGATAATGGAAACTCTTTGTTTTATCCCATTCCTCTTTCAATGCTTTTCTCCCTCCTTATATAGTGGATTTTACTTTAATTGTTCCATATGATTTCCCATATTGCATATCGATTATACTGTATATACATATATATATATATAGTTTATATGTTTTTGACAAAGTCTCTCAATGGAGATCGTTATCATTATTTTCTCAAAGAGCATATTCAAAATAGCCAAACTGTACAATAATAATAATGCTACTTAGCCTCATTCCTTTAAGTATTTTAAGGAGAAAAGACTTGAATATTGAATGGTTCATTTCTTTATTAAAAAGGAAATCTTTTATTAAAAATTATCATGAACATAAAAAAAATTTGACTCTTTTTATGAAAATTTGTGACAGTTCGCCGAAGAAAGTCAAGTATGTTATGTGGAAATACTTCCTCACTTCCTCCCCTCTCTCTATATTATACATATTATACAGCTATTTTACTGCTGATACGCATATTCTATACGTTTTGAAGATTATGAACAACTTTCATTTCTAAGCAGTGAAACCTTGAAAAAACGTTTAGAATTAATATAGTTGAAAGTCCAATAATCACCTGGAGCCGAAGCTAACCGAATGTACAAGAGTAACACATTGTGAAACGTATATTTGAATCAATAATTGCTAGTAGGTTTTAAAACAACTAACAGATGTTAGGTACAAAGTTTGGTGCTGCAAGAAAAAAAATGCACTTTGCACGAAATACTACTCCTTTACCCTCTTTCTATCTATCTATATATATATCTCTCTCTCTTTCTCTCTTTCTCTCTTTCTCTCTCTGTCCTCTCTCTCTCACTCACCCACTCACTCATTCACTCACTCACTCTCTCTCTCTCTCTCTCTCTCTCTTTCTTTCTTTCTTTCTCTCTCTTTCTTTCTTTCGATACATTTTCTTAATTCGTAAACTTTCTTCCCTCCCCCTTCCCACTTCCCCTTCTTAATGGATCGACTATCCCCTCCCTCCTTTGCACTCCTCTCATTTCTCACCATATAATCTTTTTTCTAAATGGCCCAGTATAAATTGACCAATTCATCATTTCCTAATAAATTAACCATATTGTATTTGCTAAATTAAATGTATTTGAGCTTATTTGGAAGATGGCGTTGACTTGAAATTTAACTATTGCAACGACATCTGCATTGATAAACAGAAACAAGTAGGTTAACGACCTAATGATTATTTTAGACAAACGATCAAAACTTTTGCTTAACTGAATGTAGACAACTGTATGGTTTGGAAGCAAACTAGACATTCACAAATGTTACTGCTCAATTCTATAGTCTTACTATTTTCGCTTTTTACTTTTGGATTTGACATAAATAATAAAACTTTTACATAATTGATTAATATCTAAATTTTATGGCAGTAGCCATTTATTGCGACATGTTAATGACAGTTCCTAGTTGAAATCAGGAAGCGTGACGGATCGAGCAAAAAACAAGGAATTGCACTTAATGACCGGTCCGCCTATGGATTGTAGTTAGTCTATGCCGCTGTTTACTGCATAATCGGGGGGAGTAAAATGGAAGGGCGTCGAAAGGTTGTCACGTGACCTACGTATTATTGGAATAACAATATATATTTGAAATAATTTTCACCCTTAAATCATATATGAGAAGTAAGTAGTGACTTTGTTTAATAATATGTTGACAAAGGTGTGCATAATTGTGAAAATGAAAGAAATAAGAATCTATTAACTTGCAAATAATGCGGTTAAATCTTTAAGTTTATAAAACATTTGACCTATATATAAATTAATTTGTATTTATATAGTAATTTTGATTAAAAATCTAAAAAAATTATTGAAAATTAAAGGAAATACAAGATATTTTTATAAAAATCCAGGGAGTAACGGCCATTTTGGTAATAACCTAATTGTGCCGGTTCTTCAGACACGCCATAGAAATGGACGAGTGCATGTAAAACAGCATTTTTTTACGAATCGTTGAGTGACAACATTATATCTTTAGAGAGTTATCAACCAAAAGGTTGAAAGGGTTTTTTAAATATGAAAAAATTACCGAAATTTTATGATCCCGGCTGGAAAAAGACGGAGCCGCAAATCGAAAACTGCAGATTGGATTTTACTGTATTGGACAACACTACGGTTTCGTGTTTCTCAACTGGAGGTGAGAAGAGACTCTGCATGCCCGAACTTTTAACTAAAGTTTTTAAAAACTACTTTGAAATGGAGCAAGTAGTAAAAGCCTGTGAAAGTTTGAATATAATTTTAACCGACTGCACTGATTCGCAATTGGAAAATTTAATTGAAAAGAAAATTTTAAGCGTACGACCAAAGCTTTGTGGACTGATAAAGAAAACTGATGCTGAAAGACTATGTAGCTATTTATTACATTCTGATGCTGAGAAGGCGGAATCATCGCATTCGGATTCCCCATTTGCTTTTCAAGTATACCACGAATGTTTTGGTAAATGTAAAGGGATTCTGAATCCACTACTATATAACACACAAACGTCCCCATGCATTAAATGTACCGAATGCAATTTATTGTTTTCCCCTCAAAAGTTTGTCAGTCATTCTCATAAGCCAAACGAGAGTAAAACGTGCCATTGGGGTTTCGAATCGGATAATTGGAGGTACTATCTGATGTTAGCGAACAAACAAATGGGCAGGAGAGATCGGCTGGAAAGAGCTTTGGAAGATGTTAAAGCCAAATTTGATCCTAATACTACAGTAAAGAGAAAGGTAGGGAAAATTAGTCTTACTATTTTAACAATCTAACGTGACGCTCTTGTTTGAATGGTTTCGTAATTAGTAATCATTAAGATCGTTTTGATAATAGAAAAATAGGGGGAAGGGAAACGTCTAAAGAGTATTCAGTAACGAGAGTTGTACATATTGTAACAATTTTCGTAGCTGACACGTGGTCAAACGGGCTTCATTTACTATCTATATTGTAACAATTTCTTAGCGTGCCTGCACATGGTCAACAACGGTTCGATAAGCTGGAATGGGAAACCCTTTGATACTCAGTCTTAAATTTTTTCGTAGGATTAAACGTAACATTCCTCTGTCTGTTCATTTCATTTATTTTTTTGATTCTGTATATATTCCGGTGATTAAAAAAAAATAGGTTAGCACACATAGACAGAGAGAGAGAGAGGAAAATGTGGAAAGGGGGTGTGCTGTTCAGTATACACCGATCAAATGTAACAATTTCTGAGGTTAGACGGCGGCCGGGCTGATCCGGTTTGGTTTTTATTACTGTCCATATTTGTAACAAATTTTCGTAAATATATCCCTATTCACCAACTTGTTTATGTTTGCTTTTCAAACCAATCTATATACTTAATGTATCTATATCTAGCAAATATGGACTATATAAATACATAAAGATCATCAATCATAATGAGAAAAAATTACCCTCCTAAACTTATAATTATACCAAAACCCGCATGATAACCCTTTTCTATATTAGCAAAACAAAGGCCTATTCGTGCTACTTGTAAACAATTTCCAAGTTAATTTTAATCCCAGTATTTACCATATTGAGGGAAGATTAACAAAATTATACGCTTAATATCAAATTTAACTCATAAAGCCATTTTAATTAAAAGATTAAATTGACTTCTATCTAACCCTTTTCATCAATTATTACTATTATTATTAATATTTAATCTAATGTATTATCATTATATAATATTGAAACCAACAATTTCTAGTTCTAGTAAACCGTCTAGAAAAAGTCATTAGTAAGTTTCCTCAAAAGGAGATAGTAAATAGATTATTTAATAGGGTTTTTAGATTCTCCGCTCTCTGTCTGTCTGTCTGTCTCTGTCTCATACTCTATATATATATATATATATAAAATAGTGTGTACAAAGACTGAAAGGCTACGGGGGACACGAAAACTTCATGTATGCATGAACCGTTATACTTGATGCTCTATAAAAAAATTACCCTGGGACATGTGCATTTTTTTTCTTTAAATATAAAAACTACTTAAAGATCCTATTTTTTCTCTCTCTCTCTCTCTTTCTTTCCATTCCTTCTCTTCCCCCCCCCCGCCCTCCTCACAATAAATAGGCCTATAAGCTATAAAAAAATTTTTTTTCAATAAGAATTAACTAGCGTGTATACAAGATTTGTTAAATATAGAATGTTCGGACAGTGAAATCTAAATAAAACAGTGTATATAAAGAATATAAGATGGATATTATACATATATAGTGTATAGTTTGATATTTTTAGAATATTCATATTTTATATTATCTGTGTTTATTTATATATTTCGTAGTATATTTTTCAAGTACAAAAAAAAAAAAAAGAATGTTGTTTACCAAAGTGTAAAAGAGAGAAAACAAAGAGGGAAAGAAAGGGAGGGACGGAGAGAGCGAGAAGAAAGAAAAAAAGAAAGAAAGAAATGATTGAATGAGGGCGGAGGCGTGAAGGGGGTAGAGAGCAAAAAAGTTAATAAATTGCGTCAAATATATTTTAGTCATAGGCTATTATGTAATTATATCCGAGTAAAGTTCAGTCTTTAAATTGCACGTGATTAGTAGCTATTGTGCCGTTTTTCATCTTTTCTTACTCTCTCCACCAATTATTGACACGCGCATAATGTCAAAGACCCATTTAAAGACTAATTCAGCTATGACGACATGCTTCCCTTATCTGTCCTTCCGATATCACGAGTAGATAAGACACAATGTTGTTTACGAGAGGGTAAATTAAACCAAGTCTCCATATTTAATCATCTTGTTAGGCGGTCTTAAAGAAAAGGGAAATGGGGTAATCATTTCGAAGAAATGTTCATTTACCTAGAAATAGCTTCTATTACGACGGCCTATGTAAGACGTCGTCTAGACGTCTTTAAAGGAAGTGATCATTTTTTACTGTGTAATAGGTCGGTCGATCGTTTTAAACTTTTTATCGATTCCATTATCAAAGACATGCCAGTGTTAGTGGCTAGATAAAAGGAGGTCAATGAGGAACTATTTTGTCTGCGCGTAGTAATGCGGCAGTCTGTCTCTCCTGTGACCTCAGCAAAGTATATTATTACGCGTTGTATTTTTCGCGCCTTTTTTATTATGCGTTTGATGTTGCGAATGACTAGGCTTTCAACTCTATAAATTTGTATTGGCTATGTAATCGATTTTTTTAGACTAACATACCTTTTGTCGTAAACAATCAAATGTTATTTGTTGTTATATCGCGCTTCGTGGAAAAAGAACCCTGGGAGTTTTTCATGGAATAAACGAGACGTTGGGGGAATGTTTGAGATAAGCGTCTCCCCCCTCCCTCCCTCTGTTTATATATAGAGATTTTTATGTCTACATAGAGACAATTGGTATATATATATATATATGTTATGCAGAATACAGTAGAATAGATGTATTTATAGACACAGACCCTATGAATACGAATATATACAGAGTTTTGTGTGTAAAAACATTACAAAAGTAATATTTTCAGATAAGAGTTGAATTAAAAAATGCGCTACTGATTGATATCTTGACCCGCGGGAAATTGTACTCTTTAAAAAATTAGGTACAATGTTAATTCCATCGGCTACTTTACGCAGATTGCTAGACATTTACACTACAGACTGTTACCTTATAAGAGTTTGAAAGGATCTAGATTAAATTGATGGATAAGGCGTGAGGTTATATGCCAATGTACCAGAAAGCGCAAACAGTCTCCTTTCCTGTTTTTATCTATTTGCTTTTAACTGTTAAGACTTCTGACTCCAAAAAAAGTAATTAGTGGGAAAGAGTTTGACAAGACATCAACCCCGAAGGAAAGAGGAGGAAGGAAAGATGGAGGGAAATTTAGATCTAACACGACAATATATTCAACTTCAATATTTGTCTACGCCTAAGGCCAAGAATAAAATTTTTTTCGTTTCTCTAACAAGTACAGTATATTGAGCTGGCTGCAGTAAAGAGAGTAACGAGAAAAGGCATGCAGAAAGAGAGGAAGAGGGAGGGAGGAAGGGAGAAGGAGAGAGAGAGAGAGAGAGAGACAGAGAGACAGAGAGTGAGAGATATGGGGCGGAGGGTGCTTTAGGGGTGTGGAAGTAGGAGGAGTTGTAGTTTCAGTCTTTGCCTATACAATCATATTCTATTTTCTTTCTTTTCTGTTCACTATCTATTATTATTTTATTCTTTTATTCTTTTCTTTCTATTACTGTTTAAAAAATAGATGAGAGATATTTCAACGATTAGATTGATAGAAAGAAAAAGGATGAAATTTTGAAAAGCGCCTGACATGCACATTGGAGATAATTATATTTGTCACGAAAGTAAAAAGACATATATATATATATATATAAACCATATGGGTAAAAAGATGGGAAATTTTTCAATTCTCGTCTTTCGTCAGAGTCGTTTTTATTTGAGACGAAAAAAGCTGTGAATTATTCATATGACGATAGAAACCCCCGCCTTTTTCGGATACGCTTTTCCTTTACAAATCGCCTAATTAACACCACAACGCTATTTTTTAGTTTTCTGTCTCTTTACTTTAACAGTATGTACTCTTTTTTTTGTTATAGTTTCAATGGGAGATCGATCTGTTTATAAGCAGGTGCAGCAACGAAAACTGTTGTACAGTTCAGTAGGGGGTAGGGTGAACGAAGCGGGGAATAAAAGAATTGTAGTTATTAAATACGGATGTCAATATTCAAAACATCTTTAATCAATAAAAATACTTGAATGGGTTATTTTTGAATGTTTGCACGCGACATGTCGATAAGGGCGCGTGGAGATAAAGCAGTGAATTTTGCAAAAGCGTGTGCAACGGCTGACTTGAGCATGTCTAGTAGTGCAACGAAGCGTTAATTACCACAGATATCAGTAGTCTTTTTAATTTATTGCTTACTAAGGGGTGATTAAAAATAAATGAAAAGGGACTAGACTGACTAATTGGATGGGAAGATAAATGAATTGGTGTGTTTTTTTTATTAGATGTAATCGATCTGTTCGGGACCTTGTCGGTCCCATTATTTACTAAGTCTAGATTTGGGACGGGTTGTGAAGCTTTTTAATATCAATAAACATAAAACAATTAAAAAATGTAATAAACAAAATTACGCAATAGTTATGAAAAAGTTGATACCGTCTCGATTAGGAAGAGGATGGTTGAGTCTTCTGAATAAAAAAAAAATTAAAATATTTTCAACATCTGTTATTGGCGCCACGCTTTTTATATGTTTACGTAATCTATACAAAAACAAGCAATATTATATATTCCTGTCCTAAAAACAGACCGTGGATCCGGAAGAGGCCTATTCGAAAAAGTTTCGAGTTGAAACCCCTCAAGTTTGGACGCCTACCCAGCAGGCAAAAAATAAAAAAAATGTACACATTGTCTATACCTACAAGAAGCCACCACCTCTGGTAAATCCAGACAGGGTCATACCCTTTACATGCGAAGAGCAACATGTCGCACCCAATGTCGAATTGGCCCCTCAGAGAAGGGTCTCACCCTCCACTTACGAATTTACTTCATCCGATTCGGGTAGTGACCTTTCACCGTCTTCTCCCGATGAAAATACCGTAGTTGATGCTCGAAGGTATCAACGATGTAAATTTGACAAGCCAGCTGGAATATCAATTCGACAAACCCCTACTCCACCATCCGATTCGGACGAAGGACCAGTGGATATACTTGATAAACTGTTATTAATGGCTCAATATAGCGGACAAAATAATAATAATAAACATAGCGACTTTATGAAGATGGAAGCAAAATTGAAAACAGCTAAAGATAAAGTAGAGAAGGTTTGTACGATTTTCCTATCTTCCTATTCTCTTTTGTATTAGTAAAGAATCAGAGAAAAGTTAGGTAAAAATAGCTCCTAATAGCTTTCAGTGCTTGAAAAACAAAATGATAGGCGTATACCATGGACGCGGATGTTAACTGTGTCGACAGTAAAAAGTTATTACGTAATATGAATTATCTTATCGGGTGTTATGAAATTTGACATAAGTGGCTTTCATCGATTAGTTTTTTTTGTTTTCTATAGGATTAAGTCTAGGAACCTAGAAATGTTTACGTGACAAATATGACATAGTTTTTTCCTTTAACTTTCAAACAATCTATTCTCAAAGTGCTAGTTTTGTTGAATATAAATATCTATATTTAGCCGCCGAAGATCTTGTTATAAATCCACTCCGCCACCTCCCTCCCTCCCTCCCTCCCTCCCTCCACGCTCTTAAAATATTCTTGTATATTTTTCTCTTTGGCCATTTATTTATTCCACTCTATATTCATTTCAATAAACCGGATGGGTATCCAGGCCCGAAGGTTATCTAGTATGAATATGCAACAGTTCTTTTGCATAACATATATAAATATGGGATTTTTTTTTGTACACGTGTCAAGGTCTCGGATTATTTAATAAAAAGAAAACAAAATATAGGCAAAAATATACTTGACCGCCTCTTTTTTTTTTTTACGTTTTCTTCTTCTTTCTATCTTTGCTATTGTAACTATCCTTCACCTTGTCCTCTTCATTTTTTCTTTATATAAACCGAAGCCAGAAGCTTTCACACTATTGGCCTGCAATTTTTTTCGTTTGATGGTGAAATATGTAATGCAGATGGAGTGTAATTTTTCTTTTTAACTTTGCCTACATTGTTACGTATATATATATATACAGTATACAGTATACATACTTGTATGAAAGTTCGCGTGTTAAATAGATTTCATTCTTTCTTGTTCTTTTTCCATTGTTTTTTATGAGATTTACAAACAAAGAGACTTTTCTTATACCACCTACTTTATGCATGTATAAATAGATTTGTATATCTTTTTAGTAAAAACAACGGGTTTCCTTCTTAATTGGACATATTTAGTAATTAACTTTAAAAATTAATTTACTCCTTTCATAGAATTAATTGTTTCTCTTCTCCCTTTTATCTAATTTCTTCCGTTTTTTTATCCCTCTTAGATATTTTTTCTCCCTCCCTGTCCCCCCTCGCCCCTCTCCATATCTCTCTCTCTCTATCTGTTAAATATCTTCTCTACTCCTTTCTGGTGTACTTAAACAAATATATAAAATGTTTTTATTAGTAGTATCTAATCTATATATATTTTTTATTCTTTATTCCCTATTGCTAAATTCCTTTCTTTCGTTATCTTTTATTTTAGTTTAATGATAATTTTCTCGAAAAGTCTTTAAACTAGGTGATAGAAAGAATTAAAATATACATAAATAACGATTCGAAATCAGATTATATATCTAACTTTATGTGTAATGTAACATTAAATAGTCACTTTATTTAATTTAATGGATATAACATTTTCATTCTATTTCCATAACAAACTTTTGAACAAGTAGTTCTTTTATACTTAGAGGTAAATATTATTCGACAAAATTTTTTACAAGGCACCACTCACACTTGACAAGTTAAATAAGAGGTAAATAGTACTATAATGGACATATGCCGTTCTTTCGTTCTACGTTTTAAGATCTAGGAGGCGCTGAATTACGCCTTCAACTCTTTTCCTTTTTCGCTTAATGATAATTATTGATTAGAATGTGAACGCTTCTTCGGGATTACAGTTGAATTTAGATATGTAAATTTTATTTTTAACTTAGAATGATCTCATTTGTTGCTCATCAATCAATCAATCAATCATACGGGGTATACTTCCTTTTAGCTTTCTCACACTTTACTTCTCTGTCTGGCTCAGTCTCCTCTCTTTTTTTTTTCTTCTCTCTCTCTATCCGTCCGTCTCTACCATTGCCCGCGCTCACAACAATGCACGGTTAAAAAAAAGAATAAGGTTGAACATAAAATTCTTTTTTTTTTTTGGGAAATGTTTGCTCAACTCCACCCGAATCGTGTCTTTAGTGGATGGATTGCCAAAAACATTCCCCCCTCCCCTCCCCCTCCTGTCTAACCAAAATAACCTTTTCGATCTTTCATGCTGTCTCTCTTCTTTTTTTATCTATATTTTACCATGAATGTTAATCATTCAGTTTGCAAGGGTGTCGCGTTTGCTTCGTTGTTGTCATGGATCAGAAGGTTGTAGCGCAAACTGCCAGAACAGATTTTATTGCCCTTCAATTCAAATTTTATTTAGCCGCCCCCTTTGACTAGTCCATTTACAATAATATATTTATAGCCGAAATTTATGTACATGATTAAATACACTAACAAGTATTGCGCATAAAATTGGAAATAGGTTGATGTATTTCTCTCTCGGTGTTAGTCGACTGCCTCATTACAAAATTACGTTTCACTTGGGACCGACTTTGTTACATTTATGGAAATTTTCCCAATGGAATATTGCAAGCTATTCTTTTGATAGTTATACGTAATTATAGCTCTTTCTAACTTAATTAATAGATTAATGAGATACTTTTTGCGGTTTCTCGTTTTAGCGATAGACACGTTTCAATTTCACTAACCGTGAAAATTAGGGAAGGATATAGTTCTCGAACGTAAGACATGTAGCGATGTGCACTCTCTCACTCTCTCCATCTCGATCCAGTTGTTTTTCCTGCACTTCAATATTCTCCTAATTAAATTAATTATCGAATGAGATAGTTAGAGTTAGAGGAAGTGAACGTAGGTTAGGAGCTTTATTAATCGACTGTAAAGTAATACGACTCGTCTGTTACAGTTAGTTTTTTGCGGTTGAGCGAAATTGAAAAGCACGAATAGGCATTTCGGTGAAAAAAATTCGATTAATGTTTTTCCTTTCGCTCTATTAGGAATTAAACGACTGTAAAGAAGCTAAAAAGAATGCCGAACAATGTTGTCATCAAATGAAGAGTCAAATGAAGGCAATGATGACTAGAAATGCTAACGAAATTTCAAACGTAAGTTAAAGAATTTTCTTTTTATTTACTTTTTCTACAAAAGTTTGTTCTTTTTCTTTTTTTTTTATTCTTTCGATTTCAGAAACTAAATCAATTTTTTACGTGTAATTTAATCATTTTCACATTTAGTCAATGTTTACTCTCCTTGGCCCCATATTCCATTGACATTTGTTTTTCAAATCTTGTTTTCTTTCCTGTCGTTCATTCAATCAATCTTTTTTTCTTTCTCAAATTCTGTTTTTTACGCATTTGCTTTTCAAATGTTTCTATTGGAAATAGAGAAGGGGAGAGAGTGGTAAGATGTATATACAGTATAGTATATACATACATACTCTTTTGTCTCTTTCTTTCTCTCTTAGTCTACTTTCACCCCCACCGTCTGCCTTCCCCCTAATTCCGTTCTCTTTATTTAAGTATATATAAAACTACTTACGTTAAAAGTCAATTGACTAGATCCCCTTTTTCTCTTGGTTCTCTATTTTTACCTTTATACTGTTATTATTTATCTTTCTTGATTTACATTTATAAGATGAGACAAAAAACAAGAAACATGATAATTGCTTATTGACATTGCTATTTCTTTTTTGTTACAGGTTAAAGCGAAGTACAAGGGTCAAGCAGAGCACTTCAGAAAGAGAGCAGTTGTAGCCGAGCAGCAAAATATTCAACTACAAACTGAATTAGCTCGCGCTCGTGAACAAATAGGAAAATACAGTTAAGAAACGAAACCACCAGCACTTATAGACATTGGAGCATCTTATATATGTAACCTCAAACAATTCCATATTATATTGAGACAGAATAGTTCTCATATCGCATCTGAAAAAAGAAAGGGGAAGGGGGAGAAACAGAAAAGAAATGTTTCCCCCCTAATATATATATATAATATATATATATATATATATATATATATATATATATATATATATTCTTTATTATTACTGTTATTTTCATTTTTTTTTTTGGGTTTTTGCTGCAAAAAAACCGAGTTTGTTATTGTATAGATTCGTAAGACGGTGCTGTTTGTTATTATACATTCGTGTATATACAAAAAACATGAAAGAGATGAGAAAGACTATAGTGTGCAGTTAAGCGGCAGGGAAAATGTTGCACATTTTTCTTGTCATTTTTTTTTGTAATTTTTTTTATCTACTCAGCAAAGAAAGAAAGAAAAAAACAAATCCTTTTCCGTGAGACAATTTTCTCTTAAATAATTATGGCTTTTTTTTTTTTTGCTTACTTAAGTATTACCGTGATATATCCCACCTTATATCAAAATGAATTTCTAAGGGTTAGAAGTAAGGAAAAGAGGATCGAAAAATCTCGTCTTAGCTTCTTTTTTTTTTCCTCTCCTTTATTTAAAACTGCTCATAATCTCATATTGCTTTGCAAGGAATATAGAGGGCAGGAAAAGGAAAAAGAAAGGAAAATAACAATGATAACATAAATATTTTGTCCTCTCTTGATTCATTCAATTTAGTAATTCTTTTATGTTTTTGTTTCTTTTTTTTATTAAATTTTTTTGTTTTGGTTCTTAATTTTGGATTCCTCTGTTCCTTGTTAATTAATTAATTAATTTCCAAAACTATTGCTGTTTATATCTCGAGCTCGTTTTACTCTTGAATTCTTTATTTGTAAAAATGAAAGAAAAACGGAGGAAGAAAAATATAAGAAATAAAAATAAAGAAGCTAAAGATGAAGAGGGAGAAAGATACGGATGATGGTTTCCACAAAATTTGGCTCTGCTTTTTTCCTTACATCTCTCTTACAGTTATATTGTACATTTTGTTACCTGTACAGTTTTCCTGTTTAATTATATATATATTATGTTTGAAAATGAGTAATGAAAAAGGGAGATAGAAGCATTTACGGGTTAAAAATTCGATGCCATAGTAATTATATCTGGTAACGTAACAGAAAAAAAAAGACGAATGTGATAGTAGAAAATTTTTCCTTAAGAAACGACAGAAAGAGAGAGAGAGAGAGAGAGAGAGGGAGGGAGGGAGATATAGAAGACTGAGAGAAAGAGAAAGAGAAAGATATAAAAAAAATGAGGAAAATAATTAAAAAAGTAATAAAATATCTTGTGCCATTTTGAGCCTTCTTTATCGTCAGTAGAAAGGGGAAAAAATAACTGTCTTTTTTTTTAAAACGTGATGTTGCAGTTGGTTTATTTTTGTTTTTTGGTTGTCGAAACATTTTTAATAATAATCATAATGAGAATAATTTCAATAATAACTAAAATAATAAAAATAATAAGAATAATAATCTGTTTGTTTTTATTCTATGAAACTATACACGCCCTTTACAATAGACACTCTCAAGGTGTTGATGAAAGCCCAAATTGCTATGAATAAGGGTCTATATCAAGGTTTCATTCTTATTCATTGACATAGATATCTTGCCTTAGGGGGCTCACTAGACATATTTGAGACTTTTTAGGGTAATAGGCCGATTCGGTCTTTTAACTATCCTTTTACGAGGTGATCTTTTGAATTTTTATTACGCGACTTTTCATCAAAAATAGCAAATGCGTACATAAAGGCAAAAAAAAGTAGAACAGAAGGTAAATTTGGATATATTCCTTTCTTTTATAAGTATTCAAACTAGCCTTTTATAGACGTCTATTAAATTCTAATCGAAAATGGACCACCACCGTCGTTGAAAGACGTTTTTTTTCTTTCTCTTTCTTTTTATTTTCTTTATCCAAATCCAAAAACACTCCTCTTCCAGTCGTTAGTTTTGATTAAGGGATCGTTAAGAAAGTAAGAAAGAGCCTTTCAAGTATTATCTTCTTCAGACATTAGGAGTCGGATTAACTTTTTGTCCGAACGTATCAATTTTTTATCAACACAAGTAGTATAACCAATTTCTTTGTGTTCTACTGAACAGGGTTAGTTTGTAAACAATCTTTATTTATATCTATATATAAAGATATTTAGAATGATAGATAGATTTAAATAAGGAAGATCAAGAAGATTATAGACGAAATAAGAATACGAGTTGGAAGATTGAAAGAATTTAGTGGCGCTTTTTCCCAACAACTACCTTAGCTAAGGAATATATACACACATTAACACGTGGCTGAGCTTTTAAGTGAAAATAGATCACATCGACGTTTCCTAAAAGCCCTTTGCTTTTTCTCTTTATTTCTGTGGAATAATCCACTCTTTTTTCCTTTTTTCCCGCTATTTTATTCGTCAGATTCGCCATATCGACTGTTTTTTTCAATTAAGATGCCCTCTTCTTAGTGACCGACAACAGAAGCTTGAGAGGCAGAGAGATAAAAGAAAAATCGTCGGTGAGAAGTTGCTAGAGTCGAAGGAATAAAATAGTAAATGAAAGAATTATTGACCTTCCCGTATTTCTCTTTTCCTTTGCCGGATTATCTATCATGTCAGACACATTCTTATTTATGTACTATAAATGCCTTACACCTGCCTCTAATATATAACAATGCATTTTTACAGAAGCACCATGTTTTTCTCCTATTGCATAGAGAATAGAAGACGTATACGAACAGGGCTGAATTAAACTGCTTGAATATTCAAGAAGTTAGTTAAGAATAAAGGATTTAGATGAAAAAGACTCAGACAGACAGAGAGAGAGAGAGAAAGGAATGTAAGAAAAAGAAAAAAGACGGTTCCGTCCCGTCGCCTATCGCATGCAATTTAGATGAGAGATGAGGAGAGGATTAAAGTCATGCAAATCTATCAAATTAATAAAGCTTAAGAAAATGTACCGCATATCTAACGTAACTTTATTTATACTCTTTCTTCTGTCTTGTAGCAACAAAAACTAAGTTATCACTATTAATTATTAAAGAAAGAAAACTCATACTAATATAGACCCGTTCTTAGGGACGGAATATCTGTCAAAGGTAATTTTCTTACAGCTTACCAGCAGCCCTATAATGTATCTGAATTTAGGGAATGGAAACAAAAGTATGCCAATAGAAGTCTATTTAATAGAAATAATAGGGTAAATAAGGGGAAGGCAAAAAGTTAAAGAGACATAATTGTAATAAATAAAGACTACAAGACCGTCTAGACAATATAGTCACAGAAACTATTAAAGGTAATCTTTACTAGACAGGCAAGAAGGATAAAATCATCCCATCCAGGCAATTATAGGATAGATTTTCGTTGTTTGAAGCCATGCCAGCCATGTTTGCCTATTCCGTGATCATTTTCTCTATTTAATTACCTTGAAAATAAATGAAAAAACGGGAGTTGCCAAAAGCGTAAAATAGAAAAAAAAATCTAAACAGGCAATTAATCATCGTAACGAGAGTCTCCAGTGAAAATTAAGATAAATTCCCTTGTATTAAGCTTATTTCTATAGCTAAAATAATTGTACACATTTCAGACTTTATCGAATTAATTAATAATCTAATCAACTTGTAAACATAAATCTTTATGATTTTCTTATAAAAGAGATAATGAAGAAGGAGTGGAAGAAAAAGAATAAAGAGATCGGGGTCGTAGATCGATAGGTGGAGTTGAGAAACGCGTTCAATATCTAATCCAGAAATCTTATCTTTTGAAAATCGAGATAGGGATGAGTAAGTGGGCGGAGATGAATGAAAGAAAGGGGTTAGTAGAAGACACAAAAAGACACTCGTTCTTTTTCCCTTATATATATAGATTCTGATCTTTTAATTATCTTTTCCTGTTTTTATGCTATAATGAAATAATAAAAAAAAAATAAAGGTTAAAAAGCCGTTTATAAAACCATATAGGCTGATACGAAGAGATAGATAACTGTTTAGATGGAAGAAGAGAATGAAAGAGAGACTAATTGTCCTAACAAAACATTAAAATTCTATTATATCCCTTGCCAAAAAAACGAAGAGTGAAGGAAGTTTTGGCCTATTTGAACTCTTAACTATTTTCAAACTAGACTAGTACAAGAATATTTTTATAATAGGACAAGGAAGGGTTAAATATTACAAATAAAGGAGATTATAGATAAACATATAGATATATAGATATATACAGACATCTAGATAAGTAAGTATAAAGAACGAGAAGAGAGAGAGAGAGAGAGGAGAGAATGAAGAAAGTATAAATATATTTGATGGAAAACAAAGCCAACAAGAGAAAAACAAAGGAAACGATAATACAAGTAGACAGATGAAGTATAAAGAAGTAAAATAACTGTTACTTTTTTAATTAACGGAATCAACTAGTCGGTAAACGAATACTTTAAATGACAAGCCTACAGTGTTTTGCGTGTCTACCCAAACGCTTAGCAAAACATTTATGCATGATTTGGCGGGGAAGATGAATAGGGAATAGCGAGAATTTGATTAATTATTATAGCGTGAATCTTTCTGTAAAATAAACAGACATAAATATCTTTTGATATGTTTTATTCGATAAACGACTAAAAAAAGTTGCATATAAAAAACTTATAGATAAATACAAAGTGGATATTCTACTTCCTGTCGATGCCAATTGTCAGGTCCAAACCGCAAAATATTATCAAGACTTATACACATAAGTATTGGCTTAAATTAAATTCCAACGATAAGTTATAACGTTATAAAAGTCTGGCTTGGACTTACAGGCTGCACTGTCAAAAGTTGAACATCTATCACAATATTTATCTAACAATATAAAAAAAGAAAACAAACAAACAAGGAGATAAACTGACTTAATGACTACTACATAGCCGAAGGTAGCTTCACCCTATTTCCCATCCCTCTCAGTTTTAAATGTCCATACCCGGCAAAAAGTCTACTTTTCTTCCCCTAAACCCTTTCCCTTCCCTTCCCTTCCCTTCTATCCCATCCCTTCCCAATTCTATCCCACCCATATTTTCTTCCTTTCTTCACCGTCTATTTTTCGCTCGTTTTCTTTCTCTCTTCTTCTTCTCAGACACAATCTTCTTGAGACATGAGGAGTGGATTAATGTATTCGAAGCCGTCGAATTCGCTTTGTTCGATCTTGCTTATCACTTTGCTGGAAGAAACGTGCACGAAATAGAACATTTGGCGCGGAACAAATGCCTAGCTAGCAGTAAATCAAATAAACGGCCGTAAAAACTCAGTAAGAGCTCGTTTCTCAAAACGAAACATTTTCAATAAAACCGCCTACCTTCCACCCCTTTCCCCTAACCCCATCATTCTACTATATGAAAAGTCACCGTTTGTAAATTTTCTAAGAAACAAAAAAAAGAATGTGATGATCATAGAGGATGATCAACTTTAAAGAAGTAGCATTGAATACCTATATTGCAAAAATGTTAATACGCAATTTTCCTCAATTATCAAAACAATTATATCTTTTATATTGAAAAAGCAATTATCGATCTATAGATCATAATCCTACAAATATGCAATGATAATAATAAAAGACTATTAAGGAAAGACAATCACAACAAGTTAATTAATAAGAAAAGAAGTTGAAAAAGAGAGAAAAATAGAAAGATAAATTAAAGAGAAAAGGAAAAAAAAATCGGTTAATAATTGGATACAAACATAAATCTGTAGGGGAAATTGAGTGTATAAATAATACTAAAGACAGAGAGAGAGAGAGAGAAAGAAAAAGAGAGTGAGAAAGAGAGAGAAAAGAAACAATTGTTTTCAATAATCTATTTTGTAATAAATTTCTATAATATAGAATAGAAATTGTCTAGATTGGAAGGAATAGAATATATGGTTTTTCTTTTAAATATAGCGATATAAGGAAATATACATATATCTATATATCTATATATATACTGCATATATATATAGACTGTACTATTATTAATGCTTGTAAACACTAATGAACTTTTGCTATTAATTAAAAGAAGAAACAGATAGAAGAGAAAAAAACAGGAATAAAAACGAAAGAAAACAAAAATTAGAGACAAGCAGGTAGACAGAGGGAGAGAGAATTAGTGAGATTGAGGAAGGAGAAGGCGGAAAAATATACATATATATATATATTATATATATAAAAAAAACAAAGCACGAATAAAGAAATTTTCCTCCTTGTTCCTTCTCTAAACGCTTCAATGGAGCTCTACATAATTTAATCGTTGAAACGGAAAAAATTTTTTTGTTTGTTTTTGTTTCCTTGTGTTTAATAGAAAAATTGAGTATATTAGCATAAAAAGAATGAATAGGGGTATGCCTTAAACATAATATACTGTATATTTACAGCTACACGAGATATATATATATATATATATAGTGTATTCTGACTATTAGTAAATTATATCTATTTATATTTAATCTAGAATTAATTTTGTATAGAATGTTATATATTTTAATGCGATTTGATATTAGCATTGAAAGATTAGTCAACTTCTACTAGGCATTTCCTTTCATTAATTAAACATAAAAAGTAAAGGAGTGAACTGGAAAATGACACACTTCATGTTGATTATGCGGATAAATCGATCGGTTTTTTCTCGCCCCAAGACGTTTGCAACGAACCGGTCGATTTTTAAAACATAACCGAATTTTATTTTTAAATATACACCTCGATATTCGACCTTCTGATGACCACTTTTGGGACGATCGCATGAGGCATAAACATCACGTGACTTTTATCGTGATAAATGCGTTACATGGGATGATTATTCCTTTTTTTTCGAGATGGCGCCAGTTTACTAGAGCGATAAACTACCCCTTTATCCCTTTTTCTAGTTTAATAGGGTCAATAGAAGCTGTTAAGGATCCAACAACTTAATAGGAGGCCATGTGCGTTTCAGATCGACATGTTAATGAACATACAAGGTTAATTAAATAAAGGCACATCCTATTCAATATACCCAACATTTCATGAACACAATTCTTTCGATTAATATAGTACAAGTCGAATGTACTCTGATTAAATCTAAATGGATTAAGTTCCCGCATTCCCATGTATATATTAATTTATACTAATATATATACATAGATGTATAATTATACAGTATGTAATACATTTAGCAAGCATTCATAAATAAGTATATATAATACATAAGTCGTGTAGGAAACGCCTCATTTTTCCCTTTACCCTCAACAATCGCCCGTAATCGATAAAAGAGAGAACGCTAATCAATTGTAACAAAGAAAATTTTTAAGTAATAGCGGAACTAAATCTATAAACCTCGTCATCTTACAACAAGCTTATTTACAAATAAAGTTTGTGACAATTCCTTTAGCCGCCTATATCCGTTTTAATGCTTCCCAAATAGGAGTGATACACCTTAAATCAACTAAACGTTCTTTTATGATTATTTTTTTTTTTATAAATTTGTACTATCTAGCCAAGCTAGATTTATACTGAAATCAGTTCGAGTAGGTGAAAAGGAGCGTATTACATTTGGATGTAGATAATTCATGTATTAAATTAACACTCCCTGACATGGAAAGCGTGCAATTTCGTCGATAACGTACAACTTATGTTTCGTAGAGTGAGATAAGCATAATGTCCACCCAGAGGCATAACAGAATATTTTAAAGAGGGAGATTTAAAGAAAAAAAAAACACTTCGGACCTCTAGCTATACCAGGGGGAAGCATAACAGTTTCCGGTCTAATAAGCTCTTCCAAAAGGTCTATATTTACTTTTTATCTTCTTACAGCGCGTATGTACGATTTAGTATATGAATTTTAGAGTGAAATAATTACACCTTGCGGTAACGACCGTATTACCTAATTTACTGCTATTCATCTTGAAAATATAATGTAAATCGACTATTAGATATACGTACGGATCATCTGGAGTTAAAACGACCGGTTCCTTAATAAATGTTGGATCAAAGTGAACCAAATCCCGTTCACCTCTTACTTGAGGCTTATAGGGCGGAGGAATTTGTTTTGCATATAGTGCATCAAAATCCAAAACTCTAAAGAATGGATGAGTTTGTATATCTTCAAAGCCAGTTTCAGGATGACAACCTAGACGATCTTGTGGACTCTGTATGGAGAAAAACAATTATTACTTTATATATATACTAATATATATTTGCATATATCCTATGTGCCACAATAAACTGTATAATAAGAAAATGATTTGAATTTAATAATTCGCTTCTGGAAGGAAATTGAAGGTTGAAAATTACTTTTTTCTTTCAACGTGCACTCAAGTTTAGCAATAACCAAGTTCTCTACGTGATTAAACAGTGATCTATACGTCAAGAAAAGATGAAGGAGAAGATTAAGTCTTACATTTCTAGAGGAACTATCATTACAAGAAAATTAAGATACATGAATTAATTCCACCGATACTTCAAATGCGACATTTTTGTTAGATAATAAGATAGAATACTCTTCTCATCCTCTTATAAAGCGAAAGTGTTAATAAATGTAAACATATATATATATATATATAAAGTATATATGATTTAAGCGATCTATTGGGTTTCATTATACCAAACAAACATTGCAAACTGGGGACAAACTTTGGCCTGTTAATATTGTTATTAGAAAAACCCCGAGCACCTTTCTTAACCATATCGAATTTTCGACAATCTTTAATGGGATTAATAGTCTGGAATGTTTACAACCTTTACTCCCTCTCACATGCTCCCCACTAACTTTATTTTATCAGCATTTTAATCAGCCCCTTCAGTTAAATAATATAGAAAAACAGAAATAAATCAAGATCTTTTACAGCAAGGGAAAAAGCAAATAGAAATTTATTATCATAATGCTTAAAATAGTACAATTAAAAAATATATATAAATCCGATTTACAAACCTTATTTAGAAATCCTTTTAATACGCCTGCAGCTTTGACAGTTAATGAACGGGGAATCCTAATCGGCTTTTCCAAGATTACTAAAAAGGAAATAAAATGTATTAAAAGTTCAAAAACCCTGTCGAAGTGTAGATCAAACTATTAAATATCGTTTAATTGCTCTGCGAACAATATTAAATTTTTTCTATGAGAAATAAATATTTCTACCTTGAAATAGATAATCTTCAGTATCTTGATCAGGATTATCAGTCTGACCAACAATTTCAAAGGGTGATCGACCAACTAACATTTCAAACATAAGTACTCCAAGTGCCCACCAGTCAACACTATAGCCTAGATTATAATTAATTTTGATAAATTACACATTTGATCTTCCAATTAGTTCAGGGTATTTGATAGTTACCATACTCTTGTCCTCGTAGCATTTCAGGAGCAATATAATTTGGTGTCCCACAGAAGGTCGCCGTCAGTTCCCCAGGAGCCAGATTTTCCTTTGAAAATAAGTTCAAAGTTTAATTAATCTAGAGAAGACGCCTAATGTGTAGTATATAGCACAGATACACTTCACACGCTTCACAACAAGATGTCATTTGCATTTTAAGGTTATTACAAGTCATTCGACTTTTATTAATAGATTCATTCATAAGATTTTTATCGCATCGCCGAAATCACCCAAGGATATATTATTAGCACAATTACATATAGTATATTTATATATATAAATATATATATATACAAGTGTATAGAAATATATAGGTGATCGATATATCCTTCATTTCAATAATGGATAGCTATGCTGTTATCGACGTCCTTAACCACTTTGGAATAAGGAATCGCCTCTCTTTGTTTCGTAGCTATAAAGAACGGTTTTATACCTTTTAAGGTTCCTTTGTCCACAAAGGCGTATCTGGTAAATTCATTTTTGTGTATCATAAAGTATAGCTAATTATATATATATATGCTCTTCCTTTAAATAAGACCACATCTTTAAGATAAAAAGATAAATGAGATCTTTTCAATGAGATAATCTCCGAGCTCTCTTGCAAAGTATAAGCCAACTTGTTTTGCAGTATAAAAAATTAGTTTAATTGAGTCATTAAATATACGATAAGAAAAATACAAGTCGGATCTAAGATTAACATATTTAAGATAATGAAATAAAGCATTTATCGACCCATGGGCTTTAATAGGAATAGGGTTTTGTGTATATAAATAATTTACAGTAAATTCACTTAGGAAGCGATAAAAAGAGGGTTTTTTAATATTCAATTTGAATAATTCAATAAAAAATTTTGTTTGAATATTAAGGATTTAACACTGGAGGTAAGTAAAAAATTTTAAAGCTATTATATAGTAAGCCGTCTCTTTATATCAAATATTTTTGTCTAATTTATTCTAAAAATAAACGCCAGAAGAGATTTTTTTTTAATAAGAGTCGTTCCACGCCACTACTCCACCAGGCTGGTGTTTAAAAAAAGTATTTCTATTTCGATTTTCTTTCTTTTCCTCTTCTTTTAAACATATTTAACACAAATATAATAAAGGAAAACAAAAGGAAAAGCTAAACAAAGGAAACGGCCACTAAAAAATATATCTAATCCTATTAGTTTGCGTTTTTGCATCTACAGTTAAGTATACTTTTATTCTAAAAATCCAATTATTTGCACATTATTGTGTTTTTCTTGTTTTTCAAACTTGAAAGTCAAAAATCAGTAAAACTATATTTAAATATAGCAAGTGGTGAGCTAGATAACATAATAGAGTTCCTGATTAAGTTACTTTTGATGCGTGCACTTCACATAATTTCGTATTCAATTTCCGATTACATAGAATATTCCATAAAAAAAGGTGCTAGATTCAAAACAAAAGAATTCACTTAAGCTGATAGAAAAACAAGCATAATTTACATCAATACTTAAAAAACTTATCTTAATAACCTTTAGGATTGAGGATTAGTTTATTTACTTTCTACTGAAATTAGTTTTGGTTCAATATTAATGTAAATAATTATTATCCAGCGTTCTTTCATTCCATAAATAGGAGATTTATTTATTTTTTTATCTCTACCCAAGTTTCTACTGTAGTCTTATATCCTTTCTATCATTTTTTTGCTTTATAGGAATTTCTTATAGTATATGGACTCTACCCTAAAGATTTGGATATAAAATCTACAAAAATCCTCTTTTTATACTCTCATATCATTTTCCTGTTATTCCCTCGTCGATTCTTTTTTGTATAGAAACATATATATTGTATATTCTCTTACAGATTAAAATGAGAAGGCAGGGATAAATTTTTACTCAATATAAAACATGGATTTTTTTTTTACTTAGAAGTTTCCAAAAATTAAAGAGGAAGAATTTTCACCCACACAACTTTGTAAAGGACAGTTCAAATATTTAGCGCGTGACATCATGAATAATGACTCCGCATACTTAAAAAGTAGGTAAACACAAAAAAAAACAACTAAGTAAATCTGTTTATATTACCTTACATAATCCATAATCTGTCAACTTTATATGACCTTCCGAATCTAACAGTACATTATCCAATTTTAAGTCTCTATAAATAATCCCTCTTTCGTGTAAATAATGTAGGGCAAGTGATAACTCAGCGGCATAGAATCTCCCATGCTCCTCTGGCAAACGCCTTTGTCTTTGCATGTGAAACATCAAATCTCCGCCGTTAACGAATTCGATTATGTAAAAAAGCCGACTGGGAGTCTGAAAGCAGGAGTGCAGACCGACCAAAAATGGATGGTTGGAAGCCACCTCAAAAACGTGTTTCTCAGTTTGAACCCAGTCTATATCTTCTTCATTAGCGACTGTTTCTTTCTTAATAACTTTCATAGCATAGAGACGTTTTGTTTCCTTTTGCTCGACAACCATCACCTATAATAAAATAGTTTCAGATAGTCTATTATGCACGTACATTTCGGCAATCGTGATCAAGTAGTCAAGTAAAGGAGTAAAAGTAGACAACTGGAAAGAAAGCTCTCGGCAAACTCCGACCTTATTTCGCTTTATGTATGTATACACTGTATGCTAAGATTGTGTTCAATTCTAAAACTTATGCCTCCATCTTTATCTTAATAATTAAAACTTAATTATAAAAGTATAAAATATTCTCATTTAATTATCAAAAGGTTTCGTTAAGGATGTTAATTAGCAGCAAATATTAATGAATAATATAATATTTACAACCTTGAGCGAAAGTATTCAACTCAGCTTCATTAAATATAGTTCTAGTAAAAAAGGTTATTATTTATTGTTAGTTTTACAATATATTTTTTTGCTTTCTCTATCTTTTCTATTTCCTTTTTACAAGCTTAAGAAGAAGGTTGGATGGAAACATTAAATAACTTTATTACGATCTAATTTGACAGTCATTTACTTTCGCCTACTAAGCCAGTATTCAATTTGTACCATTCTTTTACAAAACTGTTTAAGATATTAATTATAAGGTCGTTTTAAAAAGAAATTTTCTACCACTTATCTTTACTTTTTGTCTTTTAGAAACGCTCTTGTATAGGGATAAATTGTAAATTTCTAAATTTGCGAGAGTGTAAATGTCAAACCTTGGCATAAGAGCCTCTTCCAATAACATTAATCAAGTCAAAATCTTCCAACGAAAAACCTCGAGTTGGAGCAGAATCGTCCGCCGTCTACAAAAAAAAAAAAGTTGTTTAAGTTTAAAGGTTATACAAATAATAACCAATAAACTATTTATTTACCTTTTGCACCTGAACAGCGCTTGTCTGCAAATAGAAAGAATGACAACAAATGACTTTTTCACAAAATTACTAATAACATACCTCGCAATTCTCAGGATTATTTTCCTTTCTCATCTAAAAAAACATTAACAAATAACAAGTAAGCAATATAAAGTCCAAGTGAACTAAGTAATTTAGTTATTATCGTATATTTACTTGATCAGTTACCATTGCTATTTGGGTTTGTATCGCCGATGATGATGCAGCTGTATTTACATTCCGTAAATATTAATCGTATTAAGTACAAAATGTCTTGTAAATATTCACTTTGAAAGAAAACTAATAAGAAAAGAAGAAACTACAAAATTTTACTTAAAGAACCGTTTCTTTCTTTCAATTTTTGTTTCTTTTTTAAGGGAAAACTTTCCAAGGCATTCAACTATAAAATTTATTCTTTTCATTTTTATATAATAGCTCTTTTTTTGGTTAAAAAGAGAAAATGAAAGAAAACGCTATTTTCTAATATTTCTTTTTCTTATTTATATTTCTTTCACAGTAAAAACTCATTATATTAACTATGAAAAAAAATTAAAGAAAGAAAATTATAGAATAATTACGTTTTTCGCCATTTTGAGAGCCTTTATTCTTGTTAGAAATGGCTGCTGTCTGTCCAGCTTCTTCCTGTTAAATGAGACAATTCTATAGCTAAGATATCACTAATAGGAAAAAGCAATCAAAGAAAAATATAAAATTGATATTTATATTTATTACTATTATTATTATTAATGTTATCAATTTTTGAAAAAAAAACTGTTAACCATAATGTATAGATGTTATATTTAGTACCTTTAATCTACTATCTGGTGCGTCCTATAAAATAATTCTTTTTTTAAAAATAAGATAGAAAGAAAAGAAGAAGGAATAAATATACGCCTAATAAAATACACTTACAAAAACAGCTCTGCAGGACAACTTTATCAGTTTGTGACATTTTTTGTGAACCAACAATTTGCAGTTGACACATTTATAGCCCTGTCTTCCTAGGCCCCAAATTCCATCATTACAAAATGCGCATTCCACTTTCTGTAAATAAAATAAAAAATTGTAGACTAATTAATACATTTATATAAAAATTCGATTAACAACTAATTTTAACCAAACGTGATATCGAACTCAAAGAGTATTAATATATACAGAACGTGTTCTTTGTAGATAGGGATACGAGAAGAAAAGAGGTTTTGGGGAGGAATGATAACATTAGAGAAAAAAAAACTTTATTTGGAGCAAGTGAGCGTAGTTTTCATTGATAGGATTAATATCGGGTTACAATTGCTACAACGTCGAAAGAAACAAGGGTAGGAGTATAGCTAATTTGTAATGACAATAAAAAAATTGATATCCTATTGACATTGCGTCGACTTTAATAAATCCAATAAATCAGAAAAGGCAATAAAACATTAACGTCCAAAAAGGAAAAGAAAAGAAAAAAGAAAAAAGGGAAAAAGCTATATTTAGTTATATTTTTACTTCCCCCTCCCTCCTCTTTGTTTTTATTATATTTTTCTATGAAATAGCTTATTTAATCTAATTTCTAGGAAAGTATCTACCATAATCCATGTTTAATACTATTACACTCAGCTTATAGTATCAATATATATATATATATATATTAGTATATAAATTATATACATATAAATTTATACATATATGCAGTATACAGTATATAATGTATATATTATATACAGTATATAGCTTCTTTGTATAATAGTCTGACGAAACAAAAATAGCTAACCATCCATTTTAAGAATGTACACAATTTTTCTCTTTCAAATCGAGTTTGGATAATTGGTATTTACTGACCTACCGAATATTTATACAGGAAATATTATGCATTTACCTATCAACTGTGAATTACCCAAATTTAGCCGCTAAATCGTTCACGGCACTTAATTCGGTTAGAATTTTCTCATTTATAACCTAAAATTAGTAGTTTCTGACTTATAACTTGTAGTGTCGCCAAATCACGTAAACCTTTATTCATCTTATTTTAATCAATAACGACTAGCGCCATCTATTGATCGGGTTGTATATCGTACTCTAAACAAAAAACTACATAATCTGAATTAGTTTCATTTTGTAAATGTCAAACGATATAATAACAATAATGAGCGACACTAGCTGGTCTTAACGCAGCTGTCAAATCTAGATTCATTATTCATTATGCCCAAAACAATAATAACAAACAAAAGAATAGAAAAAATGAGAAAGATAGATGAGGAAGAAAGTAGAGTGATAGATACTTAAATGCTATTCATCTATATCTTATATTATTCCTGAACGTATTCTTTTCCCAGTTCGATAACATTATATCATTAATATTAAAGAAAGGATTCCCTTACCCTGGAAAATCGTTTCGCCTGATATAAATGGCCATTAACTCTATATAATTTTCTCCATCGTCTTGCTCCTCTTCTATACATATTCCCTGATTGGAAAAGCATTTTTAAATACATTACCACTTCTAATCTTTATACCTTCATCTGTATCACGTGACTCATCTACATCCTTTATTAATTTGTCTTTTTTTCGCCCAAAAGATTCACTAATTCTCTTCTTCAGAGATATTAAAAATGATTTATTGTCTTTCTCGTCAAAATTGTTATTATCAGGCTCTCTCTTTATTCCCTTTTTTCTGTGGATGGTTGTCGATACAGCTCTCTTAAGCACACCGAAGCTAGCTTGCACGGTAGAAGATGCATTTAAATTTAGCGCAGATGCTGAATGAACACTTTCGTTGTCTTTTCGTTTTCCTTGTCTTTCGTTGCTTTCTGACCATTGTAGACCCAATAGTCTCAAGTGCATACTGTCCTTGTCCACTAATAAGTTAAGTTTTTCTATAATTATTCTAATTCCATTAACCTGAGGAGATATAAACTTATCTCACACCAAATAATGACAAATATCTGCAGTTGTATATTTATTAAGGCCAATTCCTTATCTTCACTATGAGTCGTAATCAGTTGTGTAATTTATATGAATTGGTATATTCAGTCTTTTCTCAATAAAGGTAAAACATTCTCCCCCCCCCTTTTTTTTGGCACAATGAGGCCATAACGGTACAATATATTTTCCAAGACGATAGAAAGTGTCAAAGTCACGTGATACATATTGAAAGTAAATGTTAAAACTCACGGTCTTCGCCTTGACACGGCATTCCTGGTAGTTCGGGTACATTGGGGAATACTGGTGAAATGGGTATAAAATTTGATGAACTGATCTTTAAAAATGATTTAAAATATTCCATATTTCTAACAGTTTCACAAATGATTAATAAATTGAATATAGACAATAGTCGATTATCATATTTTTAGTGTATAATAATCAATATACCAAAAAAAACATTATTAAATATATCTAATAAAAGAAATAAAATAAAACGGCGTAAAAATCAAATAAGGCCTATTTCTTTAATATAGACAATGCAAATTTTGTTTTTTTTAATATTTATTTATAATTTATCCTAAAACTTTTGTTTATCGGTTGAGAGAGAGATAGAAAGAAAGAAAAAGAGAGAAAAGCAAAAATACGATTACAAAAAAAAAAAACAAGATAAGAAAACTATTTTAAAAAATAATACTGTACCGTGTAAGGTAACTTCGTTATCGGCATTAACTTCGTGCAATCTAAGCATTTCTTCCAATTCTATTTGAGAGGATACGGTACAAGGGTCTCCTATGAGGGGGGAGGGTACAATACATAAAATAATGGAGTTTATATAATATATCTATATACCAACAATATTAAAATTATCCAAGTTTGCAAAATATTATAATCAATATTTAAAGCAATAATAACACACATATTTTTAAGTTTTTATTTATTTGGTATGTTTTTTATACGTTCTCATATTTATCCTATTTAATTTTATATAGTTCCTTTTAACACTTTCAAAACAAATTGAAGTTAAGCGTTTCTTTTTCTTTTTCCTTTAGCTAGGAATTAAATCGATACTAGTCTACTTTCTGATTCATTTAAAATTCCATTAGACTTTGCTAAAACGATACATTTCATTGCTAAAATCTAATGATAGTTCCATTAACCTTAATATATATATACATCTACTAGGCCTAGCACAATAGGAAAATAGATGTAATAACTACTTTTAATTTAGTTCACCTTCTTTTTCTTTATATTATATTGTTTCAATTTTATTGTTACTTTACAAGAATCTTTTACAAATGGAAACAAATACAAGACATAGTTACTTTAGAAGTCGTATTTTAAAGATTTATCACTTTTGTCATTGGATACCTATGTAAATAACAGAATAAATTTCCTCTTTACTTTTACGGAAATTGACTTTGAAACTTTTACTTTCTTATTCTACTAAAGAATTATTTTATCTCATTAAAGCTTTCTTGATTAACTTTCGTCTCATTTCTTTTCGATTTGATTATTTAATATTATTATTAGAATAGAAAAAAAATATGTTTTTCGTCTTTATATTCATATTTGGACAGTTATTTAAAAAATTGTTCTATTTGTTGACAGTTTCTTTTTAAGTTCTATTTAGTGAGATGGTAGGTGTGAATGAACATTTTTTTTTTTATATTTTTACCTTCTTCGTCAATCCATTTCATTGTAAAAGGTTGTTGAGCATCAAAATTGCAAATATCTCTAACTTCAATTTTCATTCCTTCAAAAGTGATATCATTGTCGATTGACGCAACCATAATGTCCCTAAATTAAATATATTAAAGACTTTAAATAAACGTTTTTAGTGTTAAGCATTGATTAGTTATTATTCAATGTAACTATACGGCCGGGCGTACAATTCAAAGCTCTTTCTCAGTGTTATTTTGCCTATCAAATTAAGTATTTTCTACAAAGTACTAGTAAAACTAACCCATCGAAATGACATTTCATACGAATGGCATGTAAATCGCTTTCTACAGCTGGCATTCTTTTTATTCCTTGACAGGTGTGCTTCTAATCGAGTGAGACGTTCCTTTTTACGTTGTGTAGTCGATGAAATGAAATCAGCGATTTAGTTTATTATTTCAGTTAGGAAAAGTCCACTTTTTCCTAAATTAGCTGATATAGCTTAATTAAATCACGCTAATCTAGTTAAAACTTGAAACTGTTTTTCCTTGATCACGTGACTAAGGTAAATCGATTTTTTCGATTTTTAAACTGAGGTAGAAATGAGACCAGGTTCCTGGTCTATAGACGATATATCTGGAAAAGGAATACGGTTCCATTTTAAAATTCTTATAGGCCTAAGAATATTTTTTTTTACGAATTCTAATCAGTTGATAACGTCAAAAAGGACTATCAATCCCGAATAGAAAAAATTTGAAAGTTGATAAAACGAATAAGAAATTATACATTCTCCATTTCAGTGTTTCTCTATCTTTGATGGTGTACTTAAAGTCGATTTTTTCAAAGTTCAAAATAGTACTAAAGAGTATCTCTACAAAACAATACTTTGATGGCAGTTTGTAATTTCATACTCTTGTTGGTAAGAAGAGTGAGGGGGAATTATCGAATAATTATTGCATTATACGAATTTTAAATGTGACTAAAAGGCAAATGGCGAATACTTAGTTTTATAGGGTATATCAATTCCTTATACCTACACAAAGAACTATGTAAAATTACAGTAACAATGGATAAAAATATGAAATTAGATACTCCAATAGCTGCCAAAAACTGTCATATATTTCTAAATCATATTGTGTGACAATAATAATAACAATAGCAACAACAACAATAATAATTTTTAACAAAGACAACTGAAAGGAGATATAGTTTACTTGTATTAAAAATTCAAGTAAAGACACCATTATCATTATTATTTTGGTTTGAAGGAGAAATTACGCTTTCTGACATTAAATTACACTGTAATTCGAAAATAACCTTTAATGCTTTATTTTCATATTAGGATAAAAGGGAAAACGCGTTAGGATAATTTTTTTACTATTAATTCTTATTCACCTGTTCTATAATAATAATCTGTATTAGGCTTAAAAGGAGGACAATGAGACACCAATACAGTACATATATATTTTATTATAGAATAAAAGAGTTATAGTACAAAAGTATTCGATCGTTTATTGCTGCCTAAGCATGACACTTAAAATGCTTTTTATCTTTACCGCAAACTTCGAATGAAAAGATGAAAGGAAAAATTTCAAACAATAAAAAAAAAAGGTAATTGCAAATCTATGTTCTGTTGTTTAAAGACAAAAAATGTACAATGCATAATTTCTCCTGTCAGAAAAAGTACTGAATTCTACTGGGAAATTAATATCATATCATAAATCAAAACTGTAAACCCGATGGTACAATAGCAATCATATTACCTTAATAGAAAACATCAACAGAGCGTAAAACTTTAGGGAGTAGACACATTATTTTTATTCCTTTTTTTTCTGCTATTACTTAGCAAGATATTACATTTTTCGATTAAATATTTATGCTGATTTTACTTTTGATTAGTAAACTTTTGGACAGGCATGAAAAAGACACCAACACAGATTATTAACTATTTATGATTATAGTCATTAAACCAAATAAATTGTTTTTATTTTATTTTAATAGGAACTTTATTATGCTTTCATAGCAATTTTTTCACCAGATGGCGCGAGCTCTCAGATAAAATAAATTCAATTATTGATAATCATTTACCAAAGAATTAAACAACAATTGGCATTGCATTGTGTGTAAATACTAGACTGGCTTGGTACATCAAAAGAATAACTGCTTGTAAATCGATCAAGTATTGGATTAATATTAATTATTAAAGGGAAAAACGAGGGGGTATAGAACTGTTCATTTTGATTGAAAAATTTGAATTTCACCGCGTTAATTAAAAATTCTTTCATATTATATTGCAAAATTCAACAAAATAGTATCTAAAAATTACAGTAGTACTTGTTAAATTGTTGATTATATTCAAAAATAGATTAATTCCGAATACGAAAATAACTATTATCTGCTGTGCAGAATATATTTCAGAGCCCGGATGTTTATTAGATCTGCCAAATATTATTGAACGAAAACGCCTAAATATTCGTAAAATAAAGTGCTGTTTTTAATCATAAAATATATATTGGAGAAATCATTATAGCATTAACAAAATAGTCTGAGAAATTTGGTCGATTTGCTTACTTTTATATTTTGAGGTAGAAATGCAGCAACCAATCGATCGAATACCGACAAATTATTGTCCTAAAGTGTTTGTTCAACGAGATTTTTCTGATGGAATGTTTGTCAAATTTCAAAGTAGATTACCTCCAGAACTGGAGGGAAAGGTATGGAAAAAAGATTACAATTTTATAATGATTAAACAAGAAATTTTGGCAATGTATTATCTTTCAGATCGAACGTCAAGCATACGAATCAACAATAACAAAGCTAAATAATTTCTATGCGGACGCCGAAGCTTTAAAAGGAAGTGCATACTGTGAAAATTGTTTTTCGTGCTTAACTTGCTATTTTTCGATGTTCTGTATTAAAACTCACTACGATAAGGTAAAAAAAACTATAGCAAAACAAATAATAAATATACATATGTATATACCATTGGTTTTTAAATAGGTTCTCGATAAACTATCAACTTACATTGAGGAGCAAAATAGCAAAGTGTATATTCCAAGGAACTTATTGTTAATTAATCCTATTGAAAGGGGTCTTAGAACGGTTAGTTAAAAATATTATATATATATTTTTTAATTTTAGTTTAAAAAGACGATCACGTAGTTTTATTTGATATGAGAATTAGGTTATTTGTTCAAAGTCTTACTTACCTTGAAATTTTAAAAACTAAAAATTATTTATTGATTGTTAAATTGTCTCACTAATGTTTTACTTTCATCTCAACAGTTAGAGATCGTGATACTGCAGGACACACCTAAATAAGGCAGAGCTTCATCGTTTTCAAATATATATACATATAGATTTTTTTTTTATGAGTTTATGATTAAACCTTTAACAATTAAGACTACAACATCAAAATATATCTTCAAGTTGCAACAGCAAGACTATATCTTCCTCAACTTATTTTTTAACACCAAATTTGAAATTAACATATTCTATTAAAGAACAAGAGAGTCTTATAATATTGTTTGATATTGTTTAACTTTGGAAAGAGTTCTAAAAGTCATTTAAAAAATAAAGTACTTGTTTGTATTCGAATATTGGCCTTTTGCCCTGTAACGATAATCAAGATATTTTGTGCATATCAGTAAATCAGGATATGGTAATTAAACAGATTAGAATACATTTTTACGAAAAACGATATTTTGGATTGTAAAACTTGAAAAAGTCTAGGATATGTGAGATCCGCTCCAATGATTTTAAATTTCCCCATTTCCGTAACGTAATTCCTTAGAACGATTTGCCGACATTTTTTCTAGATATTCCACATGTCGTTTAAACTCGCTCGGGCTTTCGTTCATGTTGTCGTTGTAATAATCTGGCTGTAAAGTGTAGGACGATAATATAGATTTCTATGTATTATTAGCATGCGGTATGCAAATTGGATTTACTCTTTTGCGAAATCCAGGAAGATCATAGTCCGTATGTTTCTCTAAATCTTGAAGCTCGTCTCCTGAAATCTCTTTTTCGTCTGCGGAATCAATGTAATCCGAATCGTCTTCAGAGTCGTCAGAACTTTCCGTATCCTCAATAGTTGAGTTCACTACATTTAGAAAACACGTGTTAGAAAACGGAAATCAACGATACAAAAACCTACTTCGCTCATTTAATTCATTCAATCTTTTTAATTCATTATATTGCAAGCTGGTGTTTCTTTCTATTTTTGTCAAAAGATCAGGGTCAATTGTCTGCTCTGGCTTCTTTACCGTAAAAGTCATCATGCCGTAAAAATATATGGTTGCCGATATCGCCCAAAATAGACATCTTATGTGAAACAAACCATCTTTTACAGCTTCCTTGAACTATAAGTATTATATTTATAGAAATGAAGTAGTAAGTAGAACAACAACTTATAGAAAATATTACCGCTGTATTTGACAAAAGAAATACTTCAAATCCACACTCCACAGACAATATCATTAACAAGTACTGTCTTGTGGTCCTTGCCCAGTTTGGCCATGTCATAAGGTATATTATTAAAGCCAGAAAAACTGAGACTGTACTTAACTGTACATAGTTATAGAACATTGAGAGTGGAGAAGAGGACATTTTCCAGATTACTTTCGACGGTTTTTACTACGTTCTACGGAACGTTTCTGAACTTACTGGCTTCAGGACGGGTCAGCTTTAATTAAGTAAATTTTCTGTTAGGAACTCTTAACCCAACTATAAGTTACATGGTTATTATGAAGTTAACACATGCTCAAGTTGCTTATGTTCTTTTCGTAACAATGAGATTTGAAGCTTCTTAAAAATACTTGTAAAAAATCGCATATATTTTATATTATGTTATTTCCATATCAATATTGCAAAATACTTGGAAAAATATCCGCAAGTATTGAATTGGCTAATTTTTTATTAAACAAATAATAATAAATTCATTCACAGGTGGCGCCTTAGTACATTACCCATACCCAAGAAAGTAATAACTCTCAAATATAATCTTAGCTTTTTGAGATTTAGATAACATGCCTCAAAAATTATATATTTATATATAAAATAAAAGTAGATTAATAAGTACTTGTGAACAAATTTACTCTCTTTCCTTTCCTTCCCTCTCTCTCCATTTATATTCATATGTTAAAAAGGAGTAAAAGGTTATCTACTGTTCAGGGAAAAAAGAAACATAAACAATACGTAAAAATGGAGAAGAATACTACGTGATGAAGCTTGACACTAAGACGGAAATACAAAAGCTTCTTGATTAAAGCTCTATGGATATTAAAGTACTCTAGCTTAAAGAATTTTTCAAATTAACCTTGACAAACGACATTTCGGCTATTGTTAAACCTTTTCTTATGTTTTTTTTTCTAATTGAAATGTAAAATCTAAGCAAAGGTCATATTCTATAAAATTATTTCTAGATTAGCAATTAATTCGGCCTATTTAATTGCAATATTTTTTTATTTAATCAGCCTATTATCGAAAATGTATATTTTTCTTATCTTTTGTTGAAATATAACTATCAAATAAAAAAATAATTTAATAGATACACTAGATGGCATCAGCTGGCGTATTAAATATTTATCTAATAGAATGTTATATATTAGCTATATTTAGATTTACATTTAGTTTCTTTTTAGTCCTTGGATGAGGAAAAATAGATATAATTTTCAATATATAAAACTTTTGAATGTGTTAATAAACTGTTTATTTAGTTTTGTCTTTGTTTGTTATATACATATTTGCACAAGATGGAATACTAGTATTATTGATCTTTAATTGATTGGCTATTGAACAAAACAATGCCATTATTTGATTCAAGTGCACAAGTTCATTGAAGTAGTTGTTTTCATGCTTAATTATTGAAAAAACTCATCAAATGATAATATGCATAAACAAGTTATATATTGCCGACATTCTGAACAACAAACGAGTGTTTGCAGTAGCTATAAATATCGTAATATTTATTGAATTTTCTTCGTACCCGGCAAATATTTTGCGCAATACATTTAGTTTTTAATGGTACGGTATGCTTTGTTCTTATTAATTTAACCATTAACGATGCGGATCACGTACCGTATAAATATTTAGACTAAAGAAGGCGCCTAAATCGGACGACACAGCTGTTTCCTTTGTTGATTGCACTTGATGAAAAAAGACGGAGAAAATGCATACCTTGAACGAAAGAGAAAGAAATTCTAACACCAATCTATCAGATAGCACATCACAGTACCGTTTTGGAGTATTTGGTGTCTATCCCAAAGTTCTACAAAAATGCAACAACGCCTTTATGGCCTGTTTTTGGTTAACCATTGCAAAAATTTTATCAACTGTTTTAACTGCCGGAGTTGTTGGTGCTACCTTACCACATGTTGAAAAAAGATTTGGATTTACTAGCAGACAATCTTCAATTTTCATTGCAATCTTTGATTTCGCAAGCGTTCCAGCTCTAATCTTAGCATGCGTTCTAGGTATATCTTTGAAGTTCTATATAGTTTATATATAGATATATTTGTTGAACGAATAGATATCTTTTAGATTTAGATTTAATATCTATATATCATAACTCTTTCTTCTTCTATAATATACAATAGAAATGATTTTATATATAAGCGGATTTAAAAAGTCATTTCTTTATATAATGTAATCTTTATTATATATAATCCTATATAAAAATTACGTAATAGTTCTAACCTAATTTTATATGAGTTTTCTTATCAAAAATTATCAATAACCTTTTTTTAACCAGGAAATTATGAATAGGCTTATTATAAAAAATATAGAGGGCTGCTTTTTATAAATTTTTAAAGTCATTATTCTTTTATTATAGTCGGAAAGATAATTTGATCTAACCTAATTAGTTATGTACCAATGTTTACTTTTTAGTAATATGCATTTATCGTTCTTTATAGGTGCTCAGTGCCATAAACCTAGAGCCATTGCAGTTGGTATGATAATGTTGAGTCTTTCGTGCGTAATTACAGTGATACCTCATTTCTCATCAACAACATATATGCCGCAATTACAAAATAGTGATAACGAAACTATAAGTCTTTGCGGTGATTCAGATTTCAAAGGATGCTCAAAGGTCGGAACGGAGCTTGTTTCCACTACTCATTGGGCGCTGGTAGCCCTAATTTTTGCTAGAATATTATGTGCCTTTGGAAATACACCATTGAATACATTGGCTTATAATTACATGCATGATGTTGCGCCAAAGGAACAATTTAATATAGCTGTCGCCGCATTGAATATGTCGATGATGGTAGGAACAGCAATTGGATATTTAGCAGGTGCTGCAACTCTCAATTTACCACACACATGGCCCTATAAACCTGACTTTCCTAAATCGAGCCCGAATTTCGTAGGTGCTTGGTGGTTAAGCTATATCGTTATAGCTGTAACCACCGCTGTTGTTGCTCTTCCTATTGCTGCCTTTCCTAGAGATCTGCCTGGGGCTGACTTAATGAGGAAGAGTCGCAAAACCGAAGCTCATAAGGGACAGGACGATGATGAAACTGCTATATTTGTTCATTGGAGAGATATAGGGGGACACGCCAAAAGACTTATAACAAATGGTCCCTATGTTGCTCTCGCTCTCTACTATTCCATTAACTATTCCACTACGAATGGATTTGCTGATTTTGCTCCAAAGCTCGTGCAGACTGGATTTGGTCTCAGTGCACCTAGTGCTGCTGTGGCAGCTGGTTTAACTTTAGTATTAGCCGCACCAGTTGGAACAATAGCGGCCACAGTCCTCAGTAACAAACTAAAGTTATCTTGTCGAACACTTATGACATGGGTTTGTGTTATATCTTTGACAGTCTGTCTCTTTGCGCCCACTTTATTAACTCCTTGCCAAGGTTCGGAATTGCGAATTTCAAATGAAACTTGCTCAGTTGGAGTTTGTAAATGCACTGATGCGGAAATTCAAGCGGTATGTGGTGCTGACGGTTATACGTATAAATCAGCTTGTCACGCTGGTTGTACTTCAACCAATTCATCGGCGGTAAGCTTCTCCTGTTCTTATTAATAAGGTTATCTTTTATTGATAAATTTTGATAAAATTAGATATTCGAAGGTTGCGGCTGTACAAGTAGTCCATCAAGGACAGCCACAGCAGGACCTTGTCCCCATCCTGGATGCGGTTGGAGATTATATGGTTTCCTCGGTATGGTGTTTGCTTTTTGTGCTTTACTCTTTGCTGAGCAAACATTAGCAACAACTGCTACTGTAAGAGTTGTTGGAGCACCTCAAAGGCCTATGGCAATAGCCTTAAAATGGATTGGTATCCGTGTCATCAGTAAGTACCTTTGTTCTACTTTTAGTATTGAAACCTAAAAAAGAGATAACATATAATTTATCTTAAATAAAGGAAGGTTAAAGGTAAATCGTTTAGTTATCAACTGTAGATAAAAAACTAACAAAAGGATATAAGAAATTATTGAATTATGAAGTAAATTAAAGTATCTTTTACAATTAGTAAATTAAACTACAGGATTAATTAAAAAAAAAAGCCCATATATACAAACGAATATAAAATATCCTTTACAGTTTGGTATTACAATTAGTTAATTCAAAAAAAAAACAATAATCTATTCTAAATGTATTAAACACGTTCTCTTATTTCCTTTTTTTTCTAAATATAGGTCCAGTTTTTGGTCCATTTAGCATGGGAATCATATTTGATTCAGCATGTAAATTGTGGAAAAGTAAATGTGGTGCTCGAGGATCATGTGATCTTTATGACGTTAAATCCCTTGCTCTTAAAATGATGGTATTACAAATATTTATACACGCTACTTCAACAGTATTGGCGGTAATCGGTAGATGGCGATATCGCAGACCTGTTAAAACTGATCAAAAGAATGGCAACTGTATCACTGAAATGGATAATATAGTCGTAGATAAAACCAAAGATACTCATCAAAATGATATGAATGGTAATGCAGATCATAACGATACAAAAATAGTTCCTTTGTTAAATAATCATAGCTCAGATAATAGTGCCTAAGAAAAGTATATACTGTTTTTTCGTAAAGGAGGATAGATTTGTGTCTTTCTTCAAAATTAACTATTGTGTATAAGTGGATTATACGGGTTTGTTGTCTAAGATATATATTTTATAAAGAAAAATGTAATGTTTGTTATTTAACGTTTATACTGTTTCTATTTATGCCATTACAATGCATACTCTATCAAAATACGAAAAGAAAATAAGGGAAAAAGACTTAACGAAGAATGATAGATTATGGAAGAGAATGAAGAAATAATTTATTACAAGTAATAATATTTTTTTTTTAAAAAAACAGAAAAACACAAATGAATAGATTATCTTGAGAAATTATTAGTTTGTTTGGTTTATGTTGTTTTTTTTTTATGTATGATTTATTTTAGATTCTTCCAATGGGAAACATGTCTTCTTTCATTGTTTTTTTTTTGTTCAAATTGGTGATTGATTGATTGTTATTTATTAAAATCTTTGTATTGCAGATTCTTGATTTTTGAACATTTTAAAAGTATAATAATACATTATTTAATCTTTTAGTAAAACGGGGAAATATATATTAATCTTAAATTTAGTTGTTATTGGCTTCTTCTTCTTCGTTTTGTTCCATACCTTCACCTTCGCCTGCATCTTCGTCATTAAAGATATTAGCAATTAGGAGTGGGAGACCAGTTAAAAGTTGTTGAGATGATAAACTCTCGGCGCTATTATTTAATTGGGTTGAATAGTAATTCTTTATTAGATCATTCGGAATTATCATTCCGCAATAATCGTTACTATCTTCATCCAAGAAATTCATTTGAAAATTTCCAGCTTCATTTGGAGTTTCCGATTCTTTTTGTTTAATCGCCTCAAAACCTTGAACAATATAATGCTCAGTATACGATTTTAAAGTGATAACTTCTTTCAAATGTTCACAACTTTGAATTAATAGACGTATACTTTTTGAAAATGGTTGTTTAACGTGCCTTCTTAAAACGCAGGAACAAAGAACTGAAAGAGGTCTTACTAGGGGTAGTTCGTTACTTCTAAGCCAATTTACATCCATTGTGATCCTATTGTCTAGCGATAGCCACATAAGTGAAGCAATTCTCTTGTCAACGTTTCCTCTAAAAACAAATTTAAATAAAGTACCATGTTTTATAAATATGGATAGCACAGATATTATAGAAAGTGTAACGTGAGCTCGGTTAAATTCGTTGCCTCCAGAATGGAGCTCATCTAAACAAGTAAGGAAATAA
Organism: Dimorphilus gyrociliatus; assembly: GCA_904063045.1. Lineage (NCBI taxonomy): Eukaryota > Metazoa > Annelida > Polychaeta > Dinophilidae > Dimorphilus > Dimorphilus gyrociliatus. The sequence continues at coordinate 374,589 of CAJFCJ010000016.1, read as the reverse complement.
TCTGTTAAATAATCCATAGGCAATTCGTAATGTGTTGAAAAATTGACAACAATATTAATAAATTTCAATAATTTTAATGGTTCAAAATAAGGTAAAAGAATTGAACCAGTTTCTAGTAAATCTTTCAATAGCTTCTTAGCAAGTGATAATCCATAATTACGTATTTTAAATATAGATTCAAAAAGTGTTAGACCAGAAGTATATTGAAAAGAATGTATTAGTTCAGTACAGAATTTATCACCAGTTGTTTCAATATCCAAAGAGATCCATTTAACGATTTCATCTTCGTATCTAAAGAATAGATAACGTCCAATACTCGTTGGGAAACAATTATATAAATCTTTATATAATTTAATATCAAAATTTAATTCAATTTTATTAATAATAAATCTAGTTAGAAATTGAAATACTTTATTATTCTTTCGTTTAATCGATTCAATTGCTAATTCTTCTATACTTTCATTATTAAATTGTCTATTTATAGCTTTCTTTTTAAATTTATAGAATATCTTTTTAAATATCCAAATATTAGTATTAACGCTTATACAACTTTTTAATAACTTTGTTACTAAAGATGGTTTTTCAGCCATATTCATCTTAGTTTTCACAATAAAATGCGCTATATTCGACTGATTTTTAAATAAAAGACCAACCGAGTTAAATACTATTTCGTTATAGATGTTGAAATTGTAATTGTATCTATCCAATAAGTAAATAGTTATATTACTTGAACCAACTTTACAGCTGTAATATAATAAACAATTGATAATATTCTCTTTCCAATAGTAGGTATTATCTAATGATAAAAGATTTAGAAAGATATTCAAATTATCCTGATTATCTTGTTGTATTAATAGTTTTAATATTGGCCATATTAATTCTTTATAATAACCGAAAAATTGGATTGATTTTGATGAAGTTTCACCCGTTTTACAATGTATTTCGTAGTTGGATAGAATTCTTAGATTGATTAAACCTTTAGTGTTTTGTGAAATTCTTTCAACTATGTCTTTAAAGCTGGGACCGTTGAGAAAAGACCATTTTAGACAAGTTGTTAATAGACCATTTTTAGTATCGAAAGCGTCTAAAAAGTATATGTTATTATTTGTCTCTTCCATAACTTCTATTTCATCATCGTCTTCCTGTTCTATTACTTCTTCACCTTCTTCTACCTCCTCCTCCTCCTCCTCCTCCTCCTCCTCTTCCTCTTCTTCTGCTTCTTCTTCGTCAACGACTTCTCCTTCCATAGTTATACAGTTGTTTTACAAAATATGTAAATGTTATATTTAAATTATTTTGAATGACTTAAATTTTTCAAACGATTTATTTAAATTTATTCAAATTATTAATATTATAATGAATATTTATAGTGAATCTGTATTGAAAAGTATTTAAATCTCCAAGGCCTATATAATGGATTTTACGCTTCGTTTAACTTCTATATTGAAATTTCTTTTAAAGTATTGTAGGCTTAGGATCCCTAAAAAAGGAGAAAATGAAGCAGACGTATTTGATACTGGGGCACATTTTCTTGTTTGTCTGCCAAACTTTACTAATTTTAATTTTTTTTTCGTATCAAATGAAAGATGGAGAGAAGAACGATAAAGAGACAGGTATGGACTCTATCGACGGTAGTCTTGTTGATCAAATTGCAAACGACTACTGGAAATGGAATAATGAATGGGACAAGTATACTATTTATATATTCATTGAATTAATTTATTCAAATTATCTCTCTGTTATGAAATAATAAGGCATAAAGGATATAATTCACCAAAATATGTGAGAACAATCTACCTTATAAGGCATGGGCATTTCATAAGAAAATTGGGTAATTATAATGATTCATTATCACTTAAAGGTATGAGTTTTATACTATTAGTTATGGATGTTAATATTGATAGAATATTTAATATTTTCAGGTGTTAGACAGGTTAATTTACTGGGAAAACGTTTAGCAACAATGAACATTAACTTTACTAATATTTATACTTCACCTTTCAAAAGAGCTAAACATACAGCTCGCATAATTAACAAGTACCTTCCGGATAAAAGAGTTAAAGTCACTGATTTCCTAAGAGAAGGTAGACCAGTATTCCCTGACCCTGCTCCAGCATACTGGAGAAAAGATGATAAAGTATGAGCAAGATTAAATGAATAATCTTTATTTTACCGCAAAGTGTATTAATAATTAGGAAATAGTAGAAGACGGTCCACGACTTTGGAAATCATTTAAAGTATTATTTCATAGGAGTCAGAGTAAGAAAGATATCAATGATATATTTGTGTGTCATGGGAATATTATTGGATTTCTTATACTAAGGTTTTGAGAAATGAAAATTCATGACACTTTAGCAATATATTCTATATTTTATTCCGCCTTTAGATCTTTACAACTACCGAGTCAGAGGTGGCTGCAGTTGCCTGTTGGTCACGCCAGTATTACGAGAATTGAAATAGACTACAATGGGGAAGTTTTTGTTAAATCTATTGGCGATATTGGGCATTTACCTCAAGTTATAACCTCCGGTTAGGAGAGAGACACTCATCGTTATATTACTAATATTTCTATTAATAGATATTTGTTAGGTTTTAATTACGTTTTCTAGATAACAGAATTTATGACGTTTGTCTAATTAATTAAACTATTATTTATTCTATATTTAAAATAAGAGGAATTAGCTAAAATAACAACACTTATGCCATTTACATTCTTTTTATAAAGAGATTTGAAACAATTGTTTCTAATTATTTGACTAATGAACTACTTTTTCTCACTCATTATAGACAGTACGTAATACTTAAAATGTATTTCTCATTGTGTGAAAACAACCGTTTCACTCAGTACATTTATTTAAATATTATTCTTCCACATAATATATATGTACTGTATATGTAGCTGCCTATGTTTGAAAACAAATCGTTGCAATGTTTCATTTCTATATTTATACAAGTAAAGAATTCTGTTGTTTGTTTGTTATTTGTTTGTTTTAGAATTCAATAAATATAATAAATTGTGAATGAAATACATAATAAAATCTTAGGGAAACATCTTCTAATGTTACTCTGTTTATAATTCAAGAAAAAACAATACTTGCTGATATGTGAACACATTATACTATTTAATCTTCTTTCACTTCTCTTCTTCTTCTTCTTTTCCTCTCTCTGTCTTAATTTTTATATTCTAATTTATTGTTTTTTCTTTTAAATGTCTTGTCCCTGTTCACGGAGAGCTTCTTCTAACTTTTTGGTTCTTTTACGATCAATAACTTCCATTTCTCTGATAAGCTATATATAATATAAAATTGTAGTAATATTTTGCAGTTGTTTATATACTATATACATATAGTTAACTTACGCGGGATATTTCCGTGTTTATTATATGCCTATATTCCTTTCCTTTTCCTATTGATTCCATTCTGTCAAGAAATGATTTACGTTCTTCAACCTCTTCATATACTGTAAAAGAAAATGAAAAGCTTTTACAAGAAGAAACAATAACAACAAAATTATTTTGTACATTCTTCAAAACGATCTTTCCTATGTCGTCTATTTTCATCACTCTCCTGAGCTTGACGTAGTCTTTCCTTAAGGTCTTCTAAAGTGGGAGGTTTCACATCCTCTCCAAAGGCCATAATATTTTGCAGTCTTTCCTTATCTCTAATTTTAAACTGATTAATTGGCTCAGGATTGTATCTATCCCTTTCATAAGCCCCGGAAGAGGTAATTTCCTTTAATTTTCTTGTTCCGCTATTCAATTTTCTATTGGAAGTGTAAATATTTATTGTTCTATTGGCATTTTTACTGATTATTATTTCCTAAAAATACAAATAATATGACTAAGACGTCTTTAATATTTAAATAAACATTAATAAATTGTGCACGATATTATCGTCATAAACAATCTGTTTGTATTTATTTACATACTTGTGAGAAATATTCTAACCTCGGATCTACTCTTGGACCTTTTGGCAATGTGACCACTTGTTTGCTTTGCTTTTTCGCACTGCTCGTTGGATTACATCTAACAGGTAATGCTTGACCATTTTTCAACGCATCATTTAGCTGTCTTTGCTGGAAGCTCGTTAAACGTGACTCTTGCATTGCCGCTGAAAATGATTTTATTAAAATTGGCTTTTCAAGTTTGAATGAAATAATAAATATACTTTTAAGAAGTTGTTGTGTTTGTTTACTAATAGGAGGTTGGGCTGTATTCCAAAATCCTCCCTGGGCAACTGGATGATAAGGTTTCTCAGCCATTATCTGAACGAAATCACTGTGTTTTTAGTGTTTATCGGTTTCTATGGAAAAATTCATAGCAGACGATAAAGGTTCACTTGTTTTTGAAATGGAACAGGGAGCCGGTTTTTGTAATCGATTCTGATTTTTGTAAACGATAAGAGTGGTCTGTCGATTTTTGTGTAGAGTATATAAAATGAATTCTGTGAAATCGATATGATCAAATCGAAAGTCGAAATGTCTATATTTCAACGTATTCTGTTTCGATTGTGTTGTTTTCATGAATATCTTTGAGGGGTACCACAATAACTAAATTTCTCCATTTTTAAAGGACATAGCATATATTTAGTAAGTATTACATTTATTGAACAGCAGATCAGAAAAAAAATTTTTTTTGATAAAAATTCTGTACGCCTGGTAGGCCATAGAAAAGGGATTTTCCTTTATTACGAGAATGACGAGATCGGTACGAAATTACTTTGTACTATATCAGATACTATAATAATGAAACTTGTCTATCTTTTGAATTCCTGCCGATCTCTTTTAAATGCTTATGTGCACTCGTATTTTTGCTATTATATAGTATATTTATGAACAGGAATATGACAACATTTTGTATTAATTTTCAGTATTAACCTGCTTCAGGGCTATGTCATTACAATTGACAATTAGAGATTGGTCAGGTGAATCGTATCGGAAAGAAATTAGATATTCAAAGGATATAGAAAAAATAACAATTTATGACTATATATTCATCAAATTGGATCTTTTAAATGAACTTTGTGATTCCGCTAAACACAGTGATTTTGTTCTAAGCAGACAATCAAATGTTGAATGGACTACATATTTAGGAGATTTAATAAAAGATAACTTGCGATTTATTGATATTCGGCTAACAGCATCATTTAAAGTATCTAATGTTAATCATGATGACAGTCAAATACCTGAGAATGAGACAAGGCGGATATCAAATTTACGTTTGAATTCTGGGGGGCAAACTGAATCTAAACCCGAAGATGAATTTGTAGATATCAGAGAAGATAGGAATTCCAACGCCCATTCAAATCCTCTTCTTTTATCAGTAAACTATACTTTGACGTCGGACGATCCCAGTCAAAGATCTCGAGATGAAAAAGAGCTTCCAAATTTTATTAGGTGTAGAGAAGAGTTTAATAAAAAATTACTTGAAGATGTACATGATCCAACAAAAGCGAAAAGGATGATAGATGGTACAACATATCCAACCTACCCCAATGAAGGAGCATTTATGAATAAATATAGAGACTCAACAAATGGTTTTGATTTAGATATACCTGAAGAGTTTATAAGAGAAATTGAAAATGAACAGGGCTTCTTTAAAAATGTTTGCCGCAAAACGCCGCAATCCATTGTGAGTTTATAGCATACCTTATTCAAGTATACTTGATGATTTATACTATTTATCATGTTTTCTTTCTTTTATATCTAGCTGTTGGCTCATTATCAGCAATATGTGCGAGAGAACGAAAACAGACAGCACGATGGTAAATACCTAATCTGGAAATTTGATTCAAAAGCTGTTTGCATTAGTCCATTGTCAGTAGAGCATGTTAAACTTTTGAACCCATTTTCTCATTTTTTATTTAATTTATTAGATACGGAACGGCTCCAAGGCATTTCAAAATTCGCTATAGAGAAGTACCCAATGGCGAAAAGTTTTTTTATTGTACAAGAGAAGGGAATAGGTATCCAAGCCTTAAATCTACAATAGACGCTTATGTTATGAATAGAATAAGACTGTATTTGAAAACGCAAAGAGGTAGCAGTAGTTCAGCTGATAAGTATCCACTATTTCTGAAGGAACCTATCTGCTTAGAAAGACGAATAGACGGAATAATAATTCCTGAACAGAAGCCTCAAAGGGAAGAAGACGAGCCTTCCCCCTTAAAGAAATTCGATGCAACATAGTCTTTTGGTGAAATATAAATTGGAAGTATACTTTACAAGTTATTGGAATCATAAGAGAAAACGATTCTGACGCATTTGACTATCAGCAACAAACAGCTTGTTTAAAAGATGAAAATGAGCGAAGAAAAAGCTCCCTTCATAGGAAGAGATTCTAAAGATTTACCTTAAGAGAATCTATTTCAAATTTGTCTTGTGTTCAGCATCAAGTCGGTATTAATAGTCTTACAAAATATTCACGGGACAGCGTTGGCTTATATTTATACTTGGGAAGTTTTTGTATTTATACCTTAACGGTAATATTTAAAAATTATACTTTAAATGTATTAACCGCTACTTGCTGTATTCTCTCTACACCCTGTATCTCATGATTGTTTTTCATGTTTTGTTTTGTTAATCTAAAACATTATCCATTGAAAATCATTTTCTCTTAATAATTTGTTAAGCAATGACCAGTTATACTTTTTAACTGTTTCACTGGTTCATATATTTTTATATTGTTAATACAGTTATATGACTTTACATGGTTCAACTACTATGTCGAAAGTAGAAATTGTAATCTTTATTAATTAATCTTTGTTTGGTTGTTTGTGTAAAGAAGATTAATCATTTACTAAATGACGTCAGCTGTTGTAATTTTTCTATTTTTGGTTTTAGAAGCTATTAAAAGGCTAAAAAAGAAGTGAGTATAATGTGTTTTTGTACTTGGTTTGCCAATTATTTTTATTAATTATTTAGGAATTATCTTATTAATTGTTAGCACTTATCTTCATCGTATACAGCCGATAGTGAAAAAGAGTAAGGCAGATTAAAATCGTCAAAGGAACCAGCTTTCTTTTGAATTGCTGTTTGATAACTAGCTTCCTCAACATTAAATCTAACTGCGAGTGGTGAATCTCCAACTTTTTCTGGAGAAAAGCCCAATCTATCTCCCTTTTTTGCTACAAGACATTTTTCTACCACTATCTGTTAAGGTAAAAACGTTTGCTTCAGCAAAATTATTCATATATATACAGTATATGCTCTATTTTACCGTTTGGATAAAATCTTTGCCTTTAGGATGAACTAGCTTTTCGTAAATTAGTTCATAAGTACCATTTATTGGTCTCCAAAGTTGAACTTTAATCAGCTTGGCGTTTTGAAAGAAAGCAAGGAAATATTGAATTCTTACACTTCTTTCAAAAGCTTTATTGAGTATTATAGTTCTATTATCAGTTTGTATCTTTGTGTCTCCTGGAATAGGTTCTTGACCCAAAATATCTAATCTAATAGGAACATTCTTACACCAATTGCAAGATTTTTTGCAGTAAGGTATCATCCAAGCAGGATTTTTTCTACATTCACCTATTTTTGCCCAATTTGAACAGGAAGTAGAAGGTGAAAACACATCTCTACAGCTGTCTTCTGTTAAAAATAAAGAAAAACATATTAATTTCTTATTGTAGTAAATATTTATAATATAAGTTAACAAGTTCCGGGATCAGACGCAGTGACATAAATAGAGAAACGAATTAAACTAAAGAAAGGATCATAGGAATAGAATCTTTTCGCTATCTCTATGGTTTGTTCTACTATCTTCATCTAATTTTCTAACATAGCACTTTTCCTGATAGATGATGACAATGCAAACAGGAAAAACAATCAAAATTTCAAGAATTTTCCTTCTGTTCTATGTTTTGTAGGTGACCTCCATTCCATAAATATAACATTACCTGTTGTAGTATTCTTTGACGGTGTACACCTGCTACATGCTTTAAAGCAGTTGGATATCATATAAGGGGCATTTCGATAACATTCGCCGATATTTGACCAAAATTCACATCTTTCATCATCTCCCAAAGCGTTATGACATTTTGCGGGACCAGAGTAACACTTTTCGCAAGATGCTTTACAATTAAATTTCATCCATAGAGGATTTTTTGTACATTCTCCAATGGATTCCCAATATGGACACATATTATCTCTATCAATGCAATCTGTTCCTATCAGATTAATTATTACTTAATTATAATTAACAGTATTTATTTATATGAACACCAAAATAGATAATTTACCATTTTCGGCTTTATCACAATTTAAACAAGCTTTACGACAATACGGCATCATCCAAGCAGGATTCTTTCTACATTCATCCTTGGACGCCCAATAATTGCACTGTCCATCATTTTTGTAAGCATTTTTACATTCTTTTTTGTTTGTTTTTTTAAAAAAAAAAATTTTCTTTTTATTATTTTTTATCTCAAAGTGGGAATAAATTATTTACCTATAGTTTTATCACTATCGCACTTCCAACAAGCTTTTCTACAGTATAGGTTCATCCAATCGGGATTTTTTTTGCAATCGCCACGATTTGCCCAAAATTCACACTCTGCGTCATTTCCATAGCTGTTTCTACACTCTAGGCAACCATATTCAACTTGTAGATAATTTCCTCTGCTATTGGATGGGCAGCTATTGTCAAATGTTGTATTTAAAAGGCATCTCTCTCGTTTATCACATAACCTGCGATAGTACTCATCAACTGACGATGAGGAACAAGATCTATTATTGCTAGATGATGAGTCGCATAATTTATCATCTTTCTTCTGTCCAAAGAATGATGATTTTGTTATTATTAAACGCTTAGGCGGACAGATAATCGATAATTGACCCTCATTCTCGCATGAAAATCCATGATAAGTCTTAATTTCGCACTGGAAACGAACTGTAAGGATAGGAGATGAATCTTGGCAACCAATAATGCCAAACGTGTTTCTGTCAGACGGAATAGAGCATTTTTCTTTTCCATTGCACATTCTTTGGACAACTTTTAGGGAGGTTGTTGAATTGGTTATGCATTCCGTAATATTTCTATTAATCAAAAAAATGTAATAAATATTAGAAATGTTACATTTAATAATTATTTATGTAATAGTTGTCTGAATATTTTATTATGTACTGTGGATTAGAATTTAAGCATCTTGTCTCATTGGGCTTCCTATCGAATTGAACATCGGTTATTTGTATAATATAATCGTCTGGACACGATATTTTTAAGAGAACACGTTCGCATGCATAACCATTAAATGTAACTGCTTTGAAGTCACCGACTAAAAATATTGATTATTTTAAATATATCAGTATTTTATAGAAATAAGTCATACATTAATTTAAGTTATCTTGATATACTTACTTTCACCGTTGATTATCGTGATTAATTCTGCATAAAACGATAAAATCAACCATATAACACTTACAATTTTCATTTTTATTCAAGAAAATTGAATATGTACCATTCAGTGCAAAGGAGACCGCCTCTTCACATATAATATAAATAGGTCGATGTTATACGCTTTAGCGATTCTAAATATATTTAGGGATAGGATTAGGCCTTTTTTTTCTCTTTTTAGTAAAATTAATACTAATAGGACGTTATTCTTTTAATATAAAACATTTTATTTAGTTCTCTCTTCCCACTCTTTTTCTCTCTCAATTTTAGGCACATTTGATTCAAATAAGTTTAGTTTGACAGGGTTAAAGTGCAAATTATATGTTTGAAGTTTCCTCATGTGCGCCTAATTATAAAAGAAAAGGCACTGCTAAGAAAAAAAATTGACTGATAAACTACTATACACCTAGTGAAAGGTTTCCCAACGTTATTTACGGCTTAAATTTAAATAGATCTTTGGATTATATTCCTCGTCATTCAATATCTAATAATCAATTCTTGGATGCAGAATAATAGTTGAAAAGAAACATAAACCTAAAATAATTTATGCCATGGGAAAAGAAAAGAAAAAACACAACAACAACAATAGTTTTAAACTTCCGTTAGAGGAAGATTATATATTTCAAGTAGTAATTATGAATATTAACATTTTAACAATATTAAAATATAATATACACAATTAATTGAATAAAAACAAGTATAGTGAAAATATTTTTCAACTTTTTTTTTTCTCTTTTGGTTCAACAATAAATAGTTTTTTTAGTTAGTGACTTTTTAGATTATTTGTCCTGTGCTTTGTTTAACATATATATGTAAATATATGTGCAAAGTAGATATGAATATATGAATATTAATTAATTAATTAACAAGTAGTAATACGACTAGTAAGTTCTGGTGATTTCTTTTTCAGTAGGGACGTTTCTTCGTCAACAACTACTATTTTATTAATTGCCTTTAACTTTCTTTTCTCTTCTCGCCACCGTAGGCAGCATTTTAATGGTATGCATATTAAACCTGATGCAGCAATAGCACCACCAGCTACATAAAAGGCCAAACGATAGTTTCCCGATATATCATATAAAGCACCTAATTATTAAAATTCATATAGTACTATAAAACTTGTACATGTATTAATATATTATAAAGTAAATAAACCTGCAGTTGGAACTCCGATGAATGTTGAAAAGCCACGAAACATGTTTAAAAATCCAAAAGCGTTGGATAGTTTTTCAAGACCTAATAGGTCGATTATGATAATTGCACATAAAGAAACATATATTGCTGAAAGAAGAGATTAAATTATTAATATGACAAAAGTTAATCCAGTAGCTATCTTCCTTTCCAGTTGTTTATGCTTACCAATTGTTATTCCATATATGGCAGCGTAGATGCATAGTTGCCAATAAGCTACCATAAAACTGACAAACATGGTTGTACATCCGCCAGCAATTAGAGCAAGGTAGTATATTTGAAGTGGGTCTACTTTCGAATTGTCAGATATTAAACCGCAAACAATTCTACCCAAAGTATTAAAGATACCAAATAAACTTAGTAAAAATGCACTTTTTCTCCGACTAATCCCTTTTGATATTGCATAATCGGGCAAATATGTTGAAGGTACAAAGAATCCTGCAAAACAAATATGTATTACATTATATTAATATATGAATATTCATTAGAAACTAATTAACAAGCGAAATAAGTTTGATAATATATTTTAATTACGACACGTGCTGATATATATATTTGTATGGTTATACTTACTATTGAGAATAGATAAGGCTTACTATCGTATTTAAGTATACAAACAGGTGATTTGTTAATTATGATATCTAATCGAAAGAAATTCGGATTTGACAAAGTACAAGCTTATAAATTACTCAATAAATATGTATATAATATATTTTAATACGCCATCTATTGGAATATAATGTACATTAGTAATAGTTCTTTTTTTTGTTGTTTGACTAACTTCAATTGACATTGCTCAATCGTGATTTTTAAATAGATCATCTACCTTTAACTGATACTGAAGATAAGCCAAGTATAATCTGATTTTTGAACAGATTAGTTTTGTCTTGAGTATCTAGTTTAGATTTATACATTTTCATTAAATTAAACTTAACTTGTTATTTCTACCCCTAAAATAATAGAGGTTTAACACACAGGATAATAAATAAATAGCAATAATTTAATATGTTAATAGCTCACTATTTATGTGAGAGAGAGAGAGAGAAAGAAAGAGTTGGATGAAGAAAGACAGATAGTTATATAGATAAATCAATTAAACGACGTAATATATACTTTGTAAAGTGTTATTTTCTTTTTTTTTGTACATAATCATGACTTGAACGACCTCGAATTTTAAATTGTGTCATGCTTGAATTATATAGGTGACATTTAAAAATAATGTCCTCTCAGTAAAAGAGAAAAAGAAAGAAACTACAACATTTAACTTACCGATTGCGCAGAGGAACGATGATATACAGAAAAGCATAAATGGGATATTCAGAAGAAGTTTAAAGTCGATTGTTCTCTTCTTGCCTTTATTTTTCTCATTTGTTCCATCAGCATTTGTTGTTAATTCATTTACACTTCTGAATGTCATACCTATTACGCAACCTTGTAAAGTAATACCAGCATGTATGAGTAACGCTCCCCTCCACCCAAATTGTTCAATTAAGTAGGCGGAAAGCGGAGCAAAAACGAATGTTCCCACACCCGAACCACATGATGAGAATCCAGTGGCGAATGCCCTCCATTTGTTAAAGTAATGACCAATCATAACATACGAGCAGAGATACATTAAACCCATAGATATAATCTAGATTAAGTCGCATTGTCTTAATAATAATAACAGTAATAATTATCTGTTTTCTTCTTTATTATTCCTTTCCTCCTCCTCCTCCGTCATTAAATAAAAGAAAGAACAACAATCTTTGAATTATTCTCTTATTTTTTGTCTAAGTACATCTAGATTATTTCTATGACTTACCAAAACCAACACCAGATATAATACCATAGGTAATTATTAATTGCCATATTTCTGTACAAAAAGTAGATAAAACAAAACCCGAAGCGGCTAGAATACTTCCAATGATAGTTGTTAATTTACACCCGAATCTTTCTGCTAAATAGCTCGCAAGCGGTCCAACGAGAGCGTAAACGGCGCTTATAGTCGAACCAACCCACGAAGTTAATGCATGACTCGATTCGTAATGAAGTAGAATTTCGGGAAGAAAAATACCAAATGAGAATATGATTCCGTCAAAAATGAAATTTGAAAAGAAGGCGGATAAAAGAATCATCCATGACCAACCCGAATCAGGCTCAAATTGTTTGGGATATTTCTTCTCCATAACTTAATATCTGTAAGTGTTTTAACCAAGTTTCTAAGGCCTTGAATCCTAATATCTATTTGTACCTTATAATATAGGCCTATTCCATTAAAATATGACACTATCGTAATTGTTTCGAGCTCCTTTTTTTTAAGTATGACAGTAAAACAGGCTTGAACTTATTAGAATATAGCTAAAAAAAAAGCATTTAGAATATACGTTCTCTTTAGGTAGCTAGCGACATCTATATTATGAACAAATTAGTAATCAAGACATAATTTCAACGCAGTCAGAAAATTTAGGCTCAAAAAATATCGTTGAAGAAGCAACTTTTATTGATTATTACGACTCCTACATTTTCAATTATAAATAAAGGTACAAAGACTGGAATAATTCTGTGTAAATTGTTGTAAGATATTTCATTTGGTAGAAATTTTCTCCCAAGTTTCATATAGCCCTTTAAATTCGTTCCAATAATGGATTCGGACGAAGTAGAACAATTCGATTACCTCTTCAAAATTGTACTAATTGGTGACGCCGGTGTTGGTAAAACGTGTATAGTTCAACGTTTCAAAAGTGGTCTATTCATGGAACAGTACGGTTCAACAATTGGTGTTGATTTTACAATGAAAACAATCGTAATTGATGACAAAAAAATAAAGGTAAACAAATTCTTCGAGTTACTCTATATTAATGTGTAAAATAAGTATAATAGAATCAATTACTACATAGGAGAATATATAAGAATAATAAGGGATAGAGTTACTCCTCTTCTCTTTGTTATTCATAAACCAATAACATTTCTATTATTCATTTTCCATTCGAAAAAAACGAAAAAAACAGCTACAAATATGGGATACGGCGGGACAAGAGAGATTCAAGACAATTACTCAATCCTATTATAGATCTGCACACGCTGTTCTCTTAGTATACGATATTACTAAGGAGAAATCATTTGAAAATATTGAAAAATGGTTAGAAGATGTTCGAAAGTACACTGGAAATAACGTACTTAAAGTATTAATAGGTAATAAAGAGAATCATAATTAAATAGTAAAAGTTAATTGAATAAAGGAATTCTGAATTTAATTAATTATGAGAGAATAGTGACTTTGAAATATTCTATTCTAGGGAATAAGTGTGATTTGGAACAAGCTCGACGGATTAGTACTGAAAAGGCAAAGCTCTTTAGCGAAAAATATAATATGTTTAGTATGATTGAAGTAAGCGCAAAGGATTGTTGTAATATAAATGAATCATTTATAAATTTAACTAAGGTTTTTATTATTCAATTTTCATCTTTTTCTTTATAGTTTAATATTAAAACTTCTTTTCTTCTCATAGGAACTAGTCTCTTTACATTCCGATTCAAAGTTTATATCAAACGACATTAATCTGGTTCTAGGTAAATCTACCAAAATTAAGACTTGCTGCATATAATAAAGATACTACCTAAAAAAAAAAGAAAGTGTTCTAATTGTTTTTTTTTCTATTTATTATTCTTCTGCTTGTTTTACATTCCATTTTATTGTAAAACTGTAATTAATTTTTGTTCCATTTTCTATTGAAAAGGTTTGTCACGGGCTTATTCAGCATCTGTATTACTTACTGTTCAATATAACTTTACGAGTTTACTTCTGTTCAAATAATACTCGAAACTGTTGAAATATTTATTGCAATAAATGGAGGAATTATATCGTCATTTAATTTATTCATTTTTAGTTGTTAGGAGAGAGAGAAAGACAGACAGAGGAGAGAGGGAGATATGGAACGAGAGAGTATAGATAAAAATAACCTTTAGTTAGGTTGTGTAATTAGAAGAAAAAAAATCAGCTTCAATACATTTGTTTGGTGAGGATAGTGGCAAAATATTTAACATTGTTATTGAGACTATAATAATTATTGTTGAAAATATGAGCATCAAAATATAATTGAGTCTGTTTGCTATTTTCTTCCATCTTCTTCTAATTTCGTTATCGATTTGAGAAGGTGATAAATCATTTCTTAAATGATTCTTTCCAAAACAAATCTTAGTTAATAATTTAGGCGGTTGTTTCTTATTGAAATGGAATCTTATAATAAACATTGAAGATAAAACGGATAAACCGGATAGAATCATTGTAATTGTCAGATAAATCGCTGTTAAAAAGATTTAGTGAGAGTTATTTCAATCTAATTTGGGAAAAATGGAAAACAGTGGAAGAAAGGAGCATTAACTTACACAGAATTGGTGTTGATAGACTACTTTCCGGTATGGAATCGGCTAATTTTAATTGGAATACGGTAAATGATAATAAGACTGTTATGCCATAGGAGATTTTTTCACCGGCTTCGCTGGGTATTAGAAATCCCAATGCGGCTAAAATCGATATTACTACACAAGGTACTATAATGTTAATCATGTGATAAGAAGTTCTCCTCTTCAAGCAAAATAAATAAGATACTGTGCTTGTTAATTCGAATCTACTAGCCGGAAAAATTGTTGGTTCGACTCTTGTCCAAAGAATCACCCAACCACCGTTCTCTTCCATAAAGCTTAAATCAACCGTTGAGGACAAGTTCTTTAAAATTAAAGTTCTTGTACTATGAGACCATGTTCCAAGTGTTATGAGGCACAGTTGGTGATCGAAAGGGAAATAGGTCATATCTAATTGACAGAAAGTTTGCAATTTACCGCCTATTAGCCAAAAGATGGAGCCCTGGTATGTAATTTGAACGTCGCTGGATTCCCAGGCTGATCTTTGGTCCATCTTGGCGGCACTGTTAGTTATAACAATATCTGGTAACCAGATATTGCGACCTTTTATTTGTAGAGTATAAACTGGTCCCGTTTGAGTGATATTCCAACCTAATTATTTATAGTAAAATGTTAATTTACTATCTACAAGAGAGCAGTTGTTTAATTACCCAAATAATCATCTAACCAACTTACTACTATTTTGCAGGTAGTTGTAAAGGTTTGCGTTTGTTCATTTAGGTCAAAAATTTGTAGAATACTTAAACCAACTTCAACGATAACTGGTTTAAACGAATCCTTTTTTGGTCTAGTCTTTGGATAATCTTTGAAAAGTTTCTCATAGATTTTCTCTTCAATACTCTCTGTTTCGTTCAAATATCTCATCATATATTAATATTTACTTATTAATATAACTCATAAGCATGTATACAATGCTCTATACAATGAAAAAGAAATTAAAAAGTAAACTTTCCTTGAGCAAAATTTCCGTTGATAAGGCTAAATAAGCTGAAGAGAAATAAAAATATCCTCATCCTGCTTTAGATAACCTAAAATGGAATGGAAAAAATTGACCGGAACTTATTTGATATCCTTTCCCTTTCTTCTTAGAATTCAATCTCACGATCCGCTTTGATGCGTTTCCTACCTAGCTTTCCAATAGTTTAACTTATAACTCGGAGAAACTTAATTTATTCATGAGAGTAAAGTAAGCAATTAGCTGAATAAATACTCTAGGCAGTGTGATCATTACGTATTTAATCGTTAAGCTACAAAAACAATATGGTAAAGAGAAGAGGGAAAACCGGAAAGAGAGAAAGACAGACAGAGAGAGAGAGAGAGAGAGAGAGAGAGAAATAAAGGCCAAAAGCGGGAAAAGGATAAGGAATAAATCTCAGCATACATTAAGAAAAAAAGGCTATAAAAATTCTTTAATAATTTTTTATTCTATCATTTATTAAATAAAGAGAGAATGAGAGAAAATGAATATATAAGCGGATTATTAATAAGAAAAAGAAAGAGGAATTAGGAATGAAGGGCAAATTCTTGGAAAGGAACAAAGAGAAAATATGATAAATACAATACTCAATGCAAAAGTTATATTTATTCATATTTATTTATTAGTATTAATTACTTGTAAAGTACATTCATTTCTTTACAATATAGCCGTTAGATGGTGCTTTCTTTGATTTAATCGAGTATTATAAATATAAAAATAGTCTTTATTGAGTACTTTGACATTAAAAAAAAAATATATTGAAGAGGAAAAAAAAAGAGAAATATTATATTTTCTGTTCTTTCTATTCTATTTTTTATTGCGCATGCGTAAGGCGCTTGAAAAGATTGATTTTTAAATTACTGTCTAGTATTTATTTATGCATTACATATATTAGTATATGTATATATGTATATAAACCGTATAAATAGTAATACTGTATATGTATTTTACAATAGTGAAAATTCTTAATTTTCGAATGACTGATCTTCAAATGAACCTTAAGGGATGAAATGGTTAAGCTAGTCTAAGACCAAATACAATTCTCCTAATTAGTCATGATACAAATGATAAAAATATACTAGTTTAATTAAGTAAATAAACGAATAAAATTAATGATTTTTTTCCTTTTCAATATAATTTGAAAGTTGATAGTTTAAATTAAAATATAATAACAAATTGATACTTTTGTATAGAGAAAATTTTGTTTCAAAGGAATGGGCCACCTGGTGTGTAGTTGATAATCCAGAATGTCTCTCTCTCTCTCTCTACTTGTATGTTGATATGAAAGAAAGAATGGAGTAGACTAGATAGATAGATAGATAGATATACAGAAAATGAAAGGAAGAAGGATGTCTACAGTTATTATTTACGATCTAAGCATTTCGGTTAAAACAGCCGAAATGATTCAGTTTTTATATTAAAATAATAAAGGGGATAATTACGAAAAGATTAGAGGTAGGGTTCACGGTCTAGGGAGAAGGTTTATAATTAGTGTTTGATTGATTACACTACTTAATTAATCCGTGTATTTCCTTCGACACAAATAAATTATCAAATTTAATGTATTATTCTATATAAAGTCTACAATATATCCTTTGTGTCTTTCTTGTTGTTTTTCCTCTAGTATCTTTTATTATAAGTTAGGGTTGATTAACCTATATTTACTAATTTGCTTTTTATCTGTCATGTTTGTTACGAGAATCCTTAAATATACAACAAAATATTCAATAAATATAATCTTACTAAAGTATTAGGGAGTTTAATGGATTAGTATCTGACTGTGTCTATGTTCCTATAAGTAGACTGCCGTAACAATCGACTATGATTTAATTCGTCTCAAAGGTATTCTGAAATGAAAAATATTGCCGAAAGCCATTTTTGTTTTCGTATTTTTTCTTGTTGTCTTAATACTTCTTGATGAATATTAATATTTTTAAATAGTAAAATTAAAGTATAAAGGGTTTAAAAAGTTAGTTTTGCCTTTAAAATATGAATTATTAATTATAAATATGACGGAGATAACATCTTAATGTGATCGAGAACATTATTCATGTTATTTCTCTTTCTCTCTCTGCCTGTCTCTGTTCTAATTCTCTCACAATTTCTTTCTCTTTTCCCCTTTTCTCAATATCTCTGCCCCTCTCCATCTCTCTCTCTCTCTCTCTCCATCTTTTTCTTTATCTTTCTCTTTTACCACTTGGAACTCCTTAACTATCGTATCATAAACATATAGCATAGGTCATAGTCATCTTTCCAAATATTCAACTTAGCCCCGTATCATATCTGTTAAATAATAAAGCTTTGTAATGCAAACCTAGTCGCCCTTCAAACAAGGAAACTCTACCCTAAGTAAAAACCTAACTTGCAACCGAAGACAACACAACGAAAGATGTAGAAATATTTCCTAAGAAGGCCTAAAGCGTCCCGAATTGGATGTTGGAAAGAGATTATATCAGATTAACGTTAATCCGGCTTTTGAGCAATCCTAAAGTATTAGACATAATGTTATTAACATACGGGTTTTTTTCCCCAAAAAAAAAGAACTACTGTATATATCTGCAATATAATGACATATAAACATAATGTTCAGCATGTTGCGTGTAATATTAATAAACTTATATATATATAAATAGCTTAGAAAAAACTGGCAACAATTCAAGTAAATCAAATAAAGAAAGAAATTAATAAATAAATTATTATCAACAATTTTTTTTTTGTATTAAAATTTTTCTTTTGTTATTTCTATATAAAAAAAAATGAGAAAAAAGAGCCTTTTCTCGTGTTCGAATACATTAAAATCAATGTCCTAATTGTCCTTTCAGCATCTAATTACCGAATAATTAAGTAATTGGTATTGTTTTTTTTTCTTCTTCTTTTCTTTCCTCTTTTCTCTTCTTTTTTAACTTTTCTTTCATTTTTTCAAAAAAAAAAAAAATAGTAGAGATGATTAAAGGAGGAAAGATAAAGAATAGAAAGAAGAAGAAGATGAGGAAGAAGAAGAAGAAGAAGAAGAAGAAAATCAACGGTCAATGTATTTATCTAGAATTAATAATTTTCATGTTTTTGAAAAATTCAAGATTTTCGGTGGATTTTTTTTTTGTTTCAAAAAAAGAAAATAATTTTTTGTAAAAGTTTTTCGTTTGTCTTCTTTTTTTTTTTAAAAAAAAAAAACAAATAAAAATTAATAATTAACTTATTCAGTTAATTATGAATCGTTAATAAAAAAAACATTTCGGTGGTAAATTCAGTTAATTAGTCTTACTAATATTTTTTTTTTCAAATTTTTTCCTTTTCGTGCTTTCACGCCTTTAAAATCCTTTCTTCTTTGCTTGATTCCCCACTTGAAACAGCTTTCTTTTGTTCATTTCCCCTTTTCTTCATAATTCTTCTCTCTATTAGATATCGGAATGCATTTTCCTGCAGTAATTGGTAAAATCAGCTCTTCCGTTATCTCATGATTAATTACTATCTTATTATCTGGAAGACAAAATAGATTTTTTTCATTTTTTCTTTCTCTTTTTCACTCTCTTCAATTAGGAGAGAGCGTTATTAAAAAGTCTTAAAGAGCGTGGAAAATTCTTCTTCTCTATAACCACATTATACTGTCTCTTCCATCGGAAGTTGGAACTCGCTTACGAGGTTTTTCTACATCTATAGGTGGCTCTGCAGTCAATTCTTCAATAACAATGTCCGGTATCCTCGTGGGTATACGAGTCCTTGGACAGTCTAACCTTCCGTTATCTTCTTTTCTTCTGTTCATTAGGCTATTACACTCCTCCATTGATATATCCTGATCTGAATCGAGATAGGATTTTCCTCGATTCCAGAACTTTTTGAATTTTCTCCTATATAAAGCTTTTTTACGACCAACTTGACGAAGGTCTGTTGCAGAAGCTGTTGCTGATGGTGCTTCCGTTGCAAAAGAATTTTCACCAGGCAACCTCCTCCTACTTTTGGCAAATTGGCATCTGAGAATACGGACGAAGGCTCTTTTAAATTCCCGACTCGAGCAGGCATAGATTATAGGATTCATGAGGCTGTGAAAGGAAGAGGAAAGTACATCATCAAGGGTGAAAAAATCATTTCTTTTTCATCCCAACAAGGATTTTAGAGTATATATTTTTAGAAGAATATGTAAAGTAACATTTAAACAAACAGAGCAGTCCAGTAACTTTCTTATTACAAAGTTTCATTAAAAACGTAATACCTCGACTTGTTACTTTGTATATTTGTTTTACACCAAAAGGAGAGTTCCCACGTTTTCTTTTCGTAAAAAAAGTATTCTATATACTATGCATAAATACAAGAAAAGTGTCATCTTTTTTGCCCTGCCCCACCCTGTTACCCTTTTAATATTCTCTTATATTTCCCTAGTAAGGAAAGCGTCTCTCGTGGGATATCTCAAAAGGAACAGAGAGATTATATACGAGTGATGAAATATTCGTACCTGTTGCAGTAGCCCAACCAAAAAGTTATAGTAAACAACCATTGAGGTATAACTTGCTCTCTATCATAGACCTTGGCAAATAGCGCCTCTGCAAAAAAAGACAAAAACAAACTGGCAATTACAAGAAAATCCTGTTCGCCTATGTAATCAAAGGCGTTTAGGCGAAACGTCTCTTTAATCTTAACGCTACAATTTCGCGCGTCTCTTAACGGCGTTTGATGGAGTACGGTGATTTTCCATCGGTAGTTAAGGTTCAATTCACTCTAGTATTATTATTTTTTAATCACTCATTTCTCTAGTCGTATATGATATGAAAGAGATGATATATATATATATATATATATATATATATATATATATCCTATCTTCTTTAAAGGAAGCTATAAGTGGTAGGTATAAAAAGAAAAACAAGGATAAGGGTGGGAAGTGGGTAAAGTGAAAGAATCGTAAACTTTAAATTAATAGGCTTAAACAAGAAAGTAATCTCTATTCCTAGTAATGCTTAGTTTTTCTCTTATCATTTTCACGCCCAATGCTTCATTTCTCGCTTTGTCTTTGTCTTTGGGGTATTTTACTATTTTTATTTTATATAACATTTTTAATGGATTTACGTTTAATCATCTTAAAAAACATGTACATTCAGCAGGAGATAGAGAAAGAGGGAGAAAAATAATCGAATAAATAGTCAAATACAGACACGGTATAAGCATAGGAAAAAGAGTAAGAGGGGAAGAGAAAGAAAAGAAAATAAAGATAAATAGAAGACGAAGAATATTTTCCTCTTGTCTGACTTAGTTACAGGTTTTTTTTTATGTTTTATAAAAAAAGTTAAATTTAGAATATTTCGTCCTAATTCTGAGCTGGTCGGTTCATTGCACATGGTTTACTTGGATTTGCTTCTTAGAAGACTAATCAATTTCCGGACAATATTTCAATTAAACCTACCATATTAAGTCTAATGACTCTAAATCACGCGCCAGTTAGTGCACTACAGAAACATTTAGAAAAAAATACAAGCAATTGCTTATTGAACCTGAGGCGAATGAATTGTCGTTGATGGATTCAGCTGTAATAGAATAATATCAATACTTTTGCAAATACAAGAGTCATTTCCATATTTTCTAGGGGAGGTAAGGAAATAATACAAGCTTCAAAAGCATCATTGTAAATAATCAATGATCTCTTCACCTCAAGATTCCTACCTGTAAAATACATAATATTACATCAATTCATTAAAGAATTAGCTTAAATTCGAGAGTAAGACTTGGAAAAAGCTTAAAAATGATAAAAAAAATTAGCTCTAACAAAGAAGTTTCAAGACAAGAACTTAATTCTTAAATTGTATAATCGAAGGCGTTAGGCTTGCGTAAACCAACGATAAGCGTAAGGGATTCGTTACGGCGATCGATATAAGTTTGCATAAAGAAACGGAAATAGAGAATCAGTTTGTAAATGGCGTTCGTATTTCTTTATATATTGGAAAAAGCACGCAGCTGTTTAAATCTGGATTGAAAATTTGTGAAAAACCTTTCAATAATATTTACACTTCATATATTTACATTTTTTCCCTTCATTGCCTAACGTCCGCCTTCGTGGACTGTACTTAAGTATATATATATATATACTGTATATATACAGTATATATATAAATTTATGTATATATATCAAAGTATAACATGTATATTTTATATAATTATATAGAACATTAAGATATATAACAAGCTAGGTGTTCTATTAAAATAAAGTCCTACTTTTAATATATTTTTTCTCTTTCAAGCCTATTTCCAGTTTCTATCCTCAACACCTATTTCGTTTAATCTCCATCCAGCCACACCTATGTATTTCCTTAATTTTACCAACTTTGTTCATTTCGCTAATAAAGATATCATACAGATACGGTGTTGCTCAATATCAAACCAATTATCGCACCTCTTTTAAACGAATGTGCTTAATATTTATTAAAAATAACACCTATATTACAATATTGGATTTTGTTACCGACAGCTTAGAGAATCAGCTGTATATTTATTCAGCTGGTTATCTTTGATAAACAAGAAAACAATTTCTAGTGAAATCTTGCAATTTCCCGCTGTGCACGATGGATGAAAATGGATTAAATGGATTTTTTAAATATTAGCCTTAAACAACAAAAAATTGATAAATAAAACCTAAAAAACGTATGGACCGGAAATGATTAAAACCTAAATAGACATGAGATCCGAAAAAATGTCTGGTTACTCTCTTACTCCCTCGTTCTTTGTATATCAATTCAGTTTTCAAAGGGAAAGAAAAGACAAAAACAAAAGTAAAAAGGGAAAAAGAAAGATTTGATATCTTTATAAATTAGTTTTGAAATTTTGGGTTAAGAACAAGTAACTTTTTTCCCCATAGTTTCAACAGCTGCTTCTTAACCTATGGGCAGAAGCAAAACAGGAAAATAAATATCTAAAACCTAAAAAATTTTCACTCTTCTATTTTTCTACCGTTGAAGAATTTTTAATAATTTTGTCTTCCTGCTTTCATATAGAAATGTAGACTGAAAAGTACAAAAATTTCACTTGGTACAAGAGGGTAGAAAGAGGATATAATTAAAACCCATCTTCTTATATAAATTGAATGAAATTTTGAAGATTAAGGTTAAGAAGGAGCGAAGAAAACTTAAATATTCCGTATCCTAGGATATGTTTCAGACAAACAGAGAGAGAGAAAGAGAAAAGAGAGTTAGATTGACTACTAACTACTTATTTAAGGAAACTATTTCCCTCTCTCTCTCTTTAGGATCTGCTTTCATTTACAGTTTTACTGACAGCTGGTTAAAACTAATTAGGAAGACGAAAGATTGCTTAAAAGTTTTCAATTCTGTATTGAAAACTTAGTAGGATCATTTAAAATTTCTGAGAAAGAGAAAGAGAAAGAGGAGGATGGGAGGAGAGGGGAGAGGCATAGAGCATGACGATACATAAAAACAAATATTTTACAGTGTATACTTTATAATTCTATTGAGTAATTTATACAGATTGGTAGAGTAAAGTTATGTTTACAAAACAATCAGTTTTTTACTTTTTTAAAAACATCTCGAGGGCAAGTATAGCAAAATTAACACCTTTCAGTCTCTTCTCCATCGCTACAAAGTTTATTTATAAAGACTACGTTATACTGTATACGTAGAAAGATCACCTATTTTATACAATTTGTTCCAATACAACTCCCTCTCTCTCTCTCTCTCTGTTGTTGAGGAAAGGAGACGCGGTTTGGATAGAATTAATCAACTCCTTATCGGCCTAGGATCAATTTCGTTGGGAAAGGTCGGTCGGTTCCCCAATAAGTAACAAAAGGATTTTGGACGGTTTTATTACCAACAACGATGACGACGCTTAAGAAAAAAGACGAAGGAGAAAAACAAGTAGCAAACCGACAAACGAACCGCATTCTTCCGCGAACAATCGCATTTATTTTCAACGCGGCGAGAAGCCATTTAGAGCGACGGCTATCTTTCACTCATATATCCGTCAGCATTTAATAGACCGACGCCGTCAGGCGTTCTCTCGCAAACGTTTCTATAAATGTATAGGAATGCAAAACCGTCGGTTTAAATAATATAGATGATTATACGTTGTTTAAAATGAAATAAAAAAACTCTTTGAAATATATGGCCTATAAATATTCATTGTTTATATATAAATCTATAGCAAAAGGGAGGAGTTGAGAGTCGAGAAAAGAGGAACAGACCAAAATGAAAAAAAGGATAGAGAGAAAGCGAGAGAAAATGAAAGAAGAGAGTAGAGAGGAATAGAATTTATTATAGATGATTTGAATTACGCGCCAGAAAAATTACCCAATTAATTTGCGTTACGATCTTTTTTTCTTAGCTATAATACAATTCATCGAGCCGACCCGACCGCAATTTGCCAAACGTCATCGGTTAATATATAGGAAAGGCTTGGAAAAGGCTCGTCATGTTTTGACGGCTTTGACATTTTGCCAAACTAAAAAACTACCTACCATTTTCTCTTTTCACTGGTATTTACCTTTGAATATAGGCGTATTAACGGTCAATTCGCCATGTGAAGTATAGGCCTTTCAAAAAAGGAATTTACATTATTCTAACTTAATAAAGATGTCTCTACTCTGAATATTTAAAAAGGAAGAAGAAGGAAAAAAACAGAGACAAAATTTTAAAAGAAATCATAAGAATGAATTACAGGCAAAAATTAACTTAACTCTGAATATTTTGGTCAATTTAACTACTTAACCCAATTTTAACAAAAAATAATACTTTAGTAGAATAAACTATATATATATATATTTATAGAGAGAGAGAGAGAGAGAGAGAGAGAAAACTCACTCTCTCAACCGTTTAGAAAGATCAAAAATTTAAGTATTAAAAAAAAAAGAGACTTCAATAGAAGTTCCTTGATTTTCTCTTTCTTCCTCCAGATAAAAAGAACAAAATAAATAAGATACTTGTATCAATTTCCTAAAGAGAAAGTTAATTAGATATACTGTATAATTAAGCGATAATAAAAAAAGCAACCAATTAGGGAATATACAAAATTGATATGATCATTTCGACATATTTGTTTTTTTTCTTTTCTCTTGTTTGACAAACTAAAGGGAGCTTTTTTTTGTTTTGTTATCAAAATCTGAAAATAGTTAAGATTATTGAAAAGGTGAAAAAGATAGGCTATGGAATCAAAAAGATAAGGAAATGAATAGAGGCATTAAAAATTTGTTATAATATATATCAAAATATCAAAAAACCAAAATATCAATAATACATATACAGATACATTGTAATTCTATCCTTAATAAAATCTAATCGAACTTAAAATATATGGAAAGCTATCAAAAACTATTACAAAATGATAGATCAATATTTTTAAATATGTCATTGGAAAGTAAATACATTTATAGAATATGTATGGATTATTTTGCACATTTCTCTCTCTCTCTCTCTCTCTCTCTCTCTCTCTCTTTCTCTTCATTATTTTAATTTCTTTCATGTTACAATTCCCTGTAGGCATATAGTACATTCATACATACATACATGCATATATACAAACGCGTACACGCATATATATATATATATATATGTATATTTAGACAGACAGAGAGATGGTATATACTAATACCCCCACCCTCTCTCTCACTCCCTTTCAATTTCTATTATTCCTACTTCTCACTAAATATTCACTCTAATTTCTGTAATAGTCTTAGCCGCTTTAACAGTTTGTCCTCAATTTAATTAACATATAAATAAAGAAAAGGGTGAGAAAATTTTAAAAGTTCATTTTTTTCTACATGTAGTTTGTATAGTGGACTGGTGTATTTATACAGCGGCTATGTTGAAATATCTTATGTTTGTCTAAGTGTTTCACTCTATATAAAATTCCATAATCTGTGTAAAAGAAAGAAGAATCAATAGATGTTAATAATAAAGACACAAGTCTATCTTTCTTGTTATTTTTTATTTCTTATTTCTGTTTTGTTATTCTACTAATTTTTCCCATGTTTTGAATAGGCCTATAAAGGTGTTGTAGGAGTTTAATTTTTTTTGTGTGAATGCGTGAAAATCTAGAAGGAGAGTAACATTTAGAAATTACTTGATGGAATTTGATATCCTGTATATTAATAGTATATTTATAGATATATATTTTATGAAAAATAATATTCATAGGTGTGTTTATGAAACAACAATTTATTAACTACAATTGTTGATTATAAGATAAATATAAAGATTTAATTACGTAATACTTAAACAGTTTTTAAAAGAGAAATATTTTTTCATTATATTTTTTTTTTAAAGAAAAAGCGATTTCTCTCGATTTTTTTTTAACAACCGTTTAATTTTTTTTCTCACCTATACGAACTTTATAAAGGGAGCGGAATATAAGCAAATATTTATACGTAATCCAAACAAGAGAAAGGTTATATCCTGAAAAACTAAAGACGCGAATGATCTCTATCATATTCTTCCACTTTTTATATTTTAAATACAAGTCAAAATATATCTTATCTAATCACTATATTTTTCAGATGTTGAAAAGAATTCAGTGGAAAAAAAGAAAGTATAGATAAGAGAATGAGTATGAATGAAAGTGAGTGTACACATGAGAGAGAGAGAGAGAGAGAGAGAGAGAGAGAAAGTAAAGGATCAAAAATGAATAAGTGAGGAAGGGTGGGGGTAGGTGGAACGGATAAGTGTTTACATGGTTATACCTACTTTATAGTAATTTAAAATTCTTTTAAAAAAAAAGTAATGAAATAATTTCGATTAATAATGAAAAAATGTATAAAAATAGAAAATTGCCTCTATCTTTACGTCTTATTTTCTTCTCTTATGAAAATATGCAAGAAGAAAAATACCTATAATGTATACACGTATGCTTATCTTCTACGCCAAATAGTTTGCCTGTAACTTTTAACTTTTTAGGCCTATGATTAGATATGAAGGTATTTACTATTGTCAATAACAGATATATTGTAGATATTTATATCAATATACAGAATATATATATATATATATATATATATGGTATACTATATATATGTATAATCTATCTTATAGTTTTACGGTTTCTTTTCAAGGTTGCAATGTAATACTTTTAAAAATAGGTTTAAAAGCTTTCTACTAGTAAAAATATTCATATTTTTTGTTCTATATAAAAAAGACAAGGAAACAAATAATAGAACAAAGTTTAACATCGATCAACTTCAGGTTAACCGCAAAACATAAGCTTTCATATTATATATATATAAAAAAAAGAGAAATCTAGACCTTTTTTAACCACTGTTCAATAAACGACACTTAATAAAACTGCATTAAGGCTTTCGGTCTTTTGATTGGACTATTAGATATCACGTGGTATTTTGGTAACACTACTAGTTTGTAACACTATGTGACAAGTGTGTTAATATTGATGAGTCTAATATGGAATATTTTTCTGAGAAAAACAAAAAAGAAATGGAGCGTATGAGAATATTTTCTTTTTATTTTCCTTCTTGTTATTATTGAAAGCGACTCTTTACTTCTTATATAGTGTAACACTGGAAAGGCGTCTCTTGGACAGTTATCTTCCTTAATGATCTCTGCCCTCTGAAAATCGGTCCGATCGAAGGGTGGTGCGCGTTAAGACTAACAAACTACAATTTGTATGTCCAAAAAGAGAACAAAAAAAAGAGACGTGGAGAAAAAAGCATTTATATAACGAAAAAAAGGGAAAAAATGGGCATCAGAGGGAGAAAGAGGGAGACAAAACGAATAGAGGAAGCAATGTAAAGAATAGGAAGAGAATGAAAAAGACTCTTAATAGAGTTCAATAAAAACTCCAAACATTATAAACAAAAGATAGGAATAAATTACAAAAGATTATTAAAAGGATAATTGGAGACAAACTATTATTTTACTAATGTGAATTTATTTGTCGGAAATAATTCAACTTCGATTAAAAAATTTCCAGGGTCTTAGGTCAAGGGGAAAAGCGAAATATCTATCTTTAGAACGATATATCTGACCTTGACAATAATTTTCTAGAATAGTTGAAGAATATGAGGGAAAAAATGAATATGAAAAATACTCTCGTCTTTTTTTTCAATTCCTATGCCCCCTTCCGCTGCGTGTTTATAGACAAACAGTTGCTGTGTACAGACTATATTTCGACGGCAATCTGCAACCAATTGCCGTCGGCTATAGTATTCCACTATATACGAGGAAGAGGCATGTTGTGAACAATATGCCCTCGCTAATGCAATATATAACTAGACAGCAATTTACGTAATGTATATGACTGCGGTATAGCGGGAGCGCGCGACTGCAATCAATCAGTATAGCTTGCAGACTCAATTAGTATTTTCTTTTAGAGCCTAGTAAAAGAGAGGGTCTTGAAGGGTCCAATAAGATAGGCGAGGAAAAGAGAAAAGAAGGGGGGGTGAAGGGGCGTTTAACGTCATTTTCTCCTTTCTGTCAGACTATATAACCTAAAGTGTATTTGTATTGCAATAGGCGCGGAGCATTCTTTTTTTTGTTTACACGAAAGGTATATAGGTCTATAATTTCTTCTATTGCCCATCAAACGTGGAAGAATGTTAAAAAAGGCGGGAAATAAAAGGAAGAAAAGAAAAAGGAAGTAGTAAGGATAGCGTGCACTGGAATTAACGTTTCTGTCGTTATTTTTAGGTTAGGATATGAGCCTGCGGATGCAATCACTGTTAATCAAAATCCATAGATATCCCAGTAGACGTACAATTAAAGTGATAAAACACTGCTAATTTCACTTTAGACAATCAATGAAACCGTTTTTTCCCATGAGACTTAAGTCATTGATAAAAAAAATAGTATAATACGGAAAATCTGACGGCCAAAGACTAAATGAATTTTTCCTTCAGTTGACACACACAAAAAAAAAACAAAAACGAATAAATTAGGTTGATCTCTCTCTCTCTCTCGGTTTCACTCCTCAACAGTTTATGTATCGTTTCCTACTATTTTCACTCTGCCTAAATGCTATCCCAAAAGCTTTAGAAATTATCTCTATTCTGTTCCCCGTCCACCTTTCCAAAATACATACTCCGCCCCTTTTCTTTTTTTCACAAAATTCAACTTTCCGCCTCTCACCTCCTCCCATTCTACCCTTTTTATTTTCTTTCCTATTCTTTTCAATAGTTTGATCATGGTTTCGTAGCATTTTTGCGTGTTTTATTGTAAGGGCAATTTACAACTACGAAATAGTTCTTATATAAACTTTTCTTAATTAGTGTTTTTGTTGAAAAAATAATAGATGAATTGAACTGCATAATTAATAAACATCATTTTTTTCACGCTTTGATAAATGTATATAACTAGAAGCTTATTAAAATTTAAAATATGCTAATAGACCAAACAACGTAGAATCAAATGAATAATAAAAGAGAAAAGAATAGAGAGATAGAGAGAGAATGAAAGAAAGAGTAAAATATCCAATCAAACAAAACAAGAATTGTAAAATTAATGATTCTTTATTACAAAGACAAAAATAAATTACATTAAAATATAGAATGATAATATAAAAATTGCTAAATAATCTCTAAATACTATTTATTTTTTTAAGGCCTATAAAAGTAGTTATTTTCAACTAAATTACTTAATATAACTGAAGATATTTCACGTTTCTACTAAAATACAGAGGTAATAATGCAATAAAGTACAACTAATTTACTTAATGCAATGCTATCGTCTTGTCGTGACGATATATGGATAAATTTCAGAAAATAGACGAGAAATGAAAAACGACGCCGAAAATCATAAATCTATTTATGAAAAATATATATATATATATATATATACATTTTCGTTTATAAACCTCTTTCTCCAACGTATATTAGTTAAACAAAGAATATCTATTTAAAGAGTACTCTTACATTAAATATTTAAACCGTTGTTTATATTATATTTAGACTATCGCTTTACTATTTATAACTTAAAAAATCATTTCATAAACTATCTAATTAATAAACATAAACACTACAATATGTAAATAGACACAAAACTATATTTATTATTTATATTAAATAATCACTTTCTTTTCTTTATAATAGGAAAAAGGAATAGTTTTTATGAGTGGTAAAAAGACGAAATTATTGAATATATATATATATATATATATATATATATATATATATACGTGCTAAGGACGCCATTTCTTGCTCCCTCTACTATTCTCTCTGTGGAACCAATGATTATTGCAGCTGTATAAACTAATTATGATTAATCGACTGCAAATTTTCTTCAATTGAAAAGTAACGACTATAATTGCACTATGATTGTAATTAACTTTTACCATTCGTATAGCTTTTTAATGGTCAATAGGCCTACAATACCCCTTAAACAAATAACGCGAAACAGTTGAACAAAGATGTATTTAATGAGTTTGGATGGGTGGTTTTAAAGAGAAACGGGTCCTATTGTATAAAGTAGTATATGTGTATAAGTATATTAATAAAAACACCAAAAGAAATGTCGATTTTGAATTTAGAAACTGTTATTTAGAGAAAGGAAGGAAGGAAATTAAACTAAACTATATAAAAACAACTAAAGAGGACGGGGCGTAGGAGCTGTATGGGAGAAAAGTGCGCAAACAAAGGAGAAGGATGGGTTCTACTAGGTGGGTGGTAAACGGGGTGGATTAGAATGTCAAATCTTTTTTCTACCTCTTTTTTTTCTGGCGATGAGCGTTTTGCTAAACTGTTCATTTATTTTAAGGGAAAAATTAGAAACCCTATTATAGTCTAGACTGTCTTTTATCGTTTTCTTCGAACTGCTTTTCCTTTTTACCTATTTATTTCCATCAAACGCCGAGAAAAAGTCACCATATACACAAATTTGTTTATCGAATATACAATTTGTAAACATTATCCTATAATCCAACGGTTTGCCGCTTCGAGCTATATATTCTATACTAAATTATACTAACCTAACGGAAGTAGAAAGAAGAAGGGAAACCAACAAAGTATAAAAACGCCCACAACTATACCCAGAGTCTTTGCAGCCTTTTTCTCCCTTTTAAACTTCGCCATTTTGCCGGCCAAACTCAATCTTGAATTCCCAAAGTCAGAAGAAGTTTTTCGAGTATGAATCCTTAATGTTACTGTACTACTGCTTTCATCAGTAGTTTTTGCAGTTTTTACTCCAGTGGATAGAAATTTTGATTGTGATAACGCCTCCTTATATACACGATAGTAAACCAGGAGAATTATAACAGTTGGTATATAAAACGAGCCGGAAACGCTGAATAAGACATAACCGAGTTCTTTAGTTACTTCACACTTTCCTTCCTCTTCGTTTGGCGTTTTCCAACCGAAGAATGGTGCTATAGAGATAAAAGTTGAGAGAATCCATACTCCTATAATGACCAGACCTGCTCTCTTTTCTGTTAAAATTGTTGAATGTTGCAAGGGTCTTGTGACGCCAATGTACCTGTTTTTTTTTCCTTTAGTTTAGAAAAGATAATGACACATAGTAAAGGGTAGGTCAGAGGTCAATGTTATTCCTGTATAATTTATTATTAAATACAAGTGGATTTACATGGCCTGTCTAGACAATTCATATTTTAGAGGCTTATTTTTCTATGGGAAAAAACTGTAAATGTTTATTGTTATTGCTGTATTGCTGTTTCGAGAGTAGTCAATTAATATTAGGGGAGGAGAAAGTTCTGAGTAAATGATTTTGCTAACAATTCCCATTTATCGAATAAAAGCTATTAGATAAAGATATATTTCAAAGAAACTATTGTACTCAACAAATAGAGAGTCAGACAGAGGGACAAAAAGAAAGGGAGGAAGGGTAATTACGGCTCAGTATAAGAGAAAATATTATAGGAGTAGAGTAGAGTAGAGAAGAGGAGAGGAGGGGGAGAGGAGAGGATGGGATAATGCAGGATAGAATAGGAAACGGTTGGAGGGAGAGAGAGAAAGAGAGTGGGAGAGTAATACTCCAAATGAGGGAAGGATAGATTGATAGATATAAAGAGAGAGAAATAGATAATAAAAAGCGATAGAGAGAAAATGGGATAAGAGAAGAAGAGACCCGGAAGAAAACTAAGCCTTATATATATATGTATATATATACATTATAATTTTTAAAAAGACTAAAGAAAGATTTGATTAAGAACAGTATAAAAATAATTATGATATACTCAAGTTTACAAATATTAATGGAATTTCTCTGTTTGTCATACTGTTTGTTATTATTATATTATTATTTTTAATTTAAGCTAGAATTAAAAGGAAAAGAGGATAAAGATATCTTTCTTATTCTCTCTTCCTCCCCCCCACCCTCTTTCCTCCCTTCTCTCTCTCTCGCTGTCTTTCGCTTAAAGCGTTAACTTTTCAGATATAGAAATATATAAATCTAAATACATATATATCTATATCTGTGATTTTGCTTTCTAGTAAAAAAGTTTGATTTCATTTCTATACATATATATACTGTATGTAGAAGAATTCTCTTCATATTTTTCTCTTCTCTAATCTTTCTTTTATTCTATAACTTTTCTTTTTTTAGTTTATTGACAAACTCTATACGAGTTTTGCAATCTATTTCTTGCTCTGACCATAAACATACCTATCTATTGAAATAACACAGAGTGATAAAATACTAGCTGTACAGCATAGTACATCCATAGCAGCCCAAATATCGCAAAAGAGACGCCCGAAAGGCCAGTCTGAGCCTACTTCTAATGCCGCACTAAATGGCAAAACAAAACATCCCAACAATAAATCAGCGCAAGCTAAATTCACTATAAAATAATTTGTAGTACTCCTCAAATGCCTGTTTATAAAAACGGCAAGCAGAACAAGTAAATTTCCAAAAATTGTCATTAAACAAATTATAGTCAAAGTAACAGATTTTAAAATGGCTAGCGTTAATCCATCGCCATTTTCATATGTAGAATTCGAAGAATTGTAGAGGAGGAAAGAATAGTTGAAATCCATCTGCAATTTTCCAGAATTCTGACGGAAGAAGTTTTAGACCCGCGCGACATCTGGCGAACAGATTTATTGGGCTTATAGGCCTATAATTTTTTGGGGCGGCGTCTCGAGATAAAAGCGTTCGGCACAGACAGGTCGGTTAAGGGGATTAGGATTTAAGTAACGAATTATCTTAGTTAATAGGGTTTTTTTTATAGCTTCTAAACGTGTACCAATAGATGGCACTGGCTGATTAAGTGAATAATCTTTTACATGAAATTAGCATTTATTAGAACTTTTATTATTTACTTATTTCTTTTATTTGTAATTCTCCTCAAGATTTTCCCCAAATTATTGATGATTTATATATTGAATAATAAAGCGTTCAATTTTATTAGACGTCAATAACGTTAATGTTAACACTAACTTGGAAAATAATTAATAATTAATATGTAATTATTCATAAAAAATTTACAACCAATTGGTAGGTTTACGATAATTTGAAATTTATAGACTGAGAAAAAGAATATAGGACATGAAAGGAGGGAGAGAGGCAGACAGACAGACACACAGACAAATAGAGAGAGAGAGAAAGAAAGAAAGAAAGAAAGAAAGAGATAGAGAGCGAAAAAATGCTACATTTCTTTCTCTTCTAAAACTCTCATACTAGTGTTAAAAGAGTAACAAAAGACTGCAATAGAGAAATATGGAAAAGACGTAAAGAAATATTCCCGAAGAGAAAAACAGGTTTACGCACGAATGAACGCTCAGTTCTGATAGTATAATCCTTTATTTTCTTCTTTATATTCCGACCTATGTTACATTCTTAGTCGTCACCAGTTACAACACTTAAACGCGTAGGCCTAACTATCATTTAATTTTATATTATTAATAATAAGCCGAATAAATGAGTTTTAAAAGAAAAATCCCTCTTATACAAGTAAGAAGTCAAGGGGAAGAATACTTTTCTAGTTTAAGAAATATATCGAACAATATACAAGAATAATAATGGCAATATTAGACATACGACATTCACTTGTTCAAGTTTACTTGGTTGACCTTAAATAAACTTTACACACAGAGAAAGAGAGAGACTGATCAACCTCAAATCTTTGTTAAATTTTTCTTTTATTATTCTCTTATTCTCTTCCCAAGCTTGACTGTTCCCAAAGTTTTTTTTCATTCTTCAAAAAGAACAATTCTCTTGAGGTAAAGAATTGACTTTTTTTCTGACCTAACTTCTAGTCGCATTTCTCTAAACCTTACCGCCCTCTCTGTCAGCCACAATCTTTAGGTTTATTTTATAAAGAGTAGTCTTTCTTCTCTTCCTTAATCTCTCTTTGTTTTCTTTCTTTTTTATATTCATTTCTTTAACTTCCGTGAATGTTTTTTTCCTCTCTTCTTCTATTTTTAAACTTTTAATTAAAAATTCATACTTTTTCTCCTTACTTCTTATTTTATTCTCTCTTTCTCTCTCTGTGTGTGTATTGTTCAATTTTTTTTTATTCAATCATTTGGCCGCCGACCCTTTAACAGGAATAGTCAAAGAAGTTGACAAAATGAAGAAAATCGTCGGATTCATTATTTGCAGCCTATTCTCCGGTTCGTGTTGCTTTAGATTTAAACAAAGAAACTTGCTAAATTTGCCAATGCAATATAAGAGCATAATCTACTTATTATATGTTTTATATAAACTATATAAAGTAAATTTATGTATATGAATATATAAGTATATGTAGTTTTTTATGAAATATAGTAATTTATATGCCAATACTCATTTGTATATTTAAATAAAATTGTAATTTTTCTCTCTTATCATCATCTTTTCAGCAGCTCATGTTTTTTTTTATTTTCTATTTTCCAGTTTACGCCGTCGATATACCGATAAATCCACAAATTGATGACGGTCAATACATTGGTTTTCCATTCGATTTCGAGGCAAAATTAAACAATGATGCCGTTGATAGAACTATTTTTCTTTTTAATAAGTTAGATCTATTTGGGTTAAGATTATCTTATAAAGGCCTATATTATTTTTTATAGGAAAAAATTGCCGGAAGGTAGGATCGATGAGATTTACGCTAATTTCATATCGGAACACAGGATCGAATTCCAAGTCTGGAGAGCGACAGGAAAGAAAGATGGTCAAAGTTCACTTATTGGTCAGTTTGCCTATAAACCCACTAAGCTCGGAAGGGTTGTAGTAAGTATAGACATTTATATTGCAATAAATATAATGTTAGATAGGATTGCGACAGAAGATGATAGAGTAAGCGAGAGAGATGATAGAATATAAACGAGAGGGGTGAAATTGTAGTAAAAGGGATTTTACCAAAAAGGGTGGAGATATCAATGTAAGCATGCTGGTTGACAGAAGGAAGGGAACAAGAATAGTAAGAAAAGATAACAATTTATTTTCTCAGCCACATTATCAAACAGGATATACAGTAGGACGTAAATTGCATTACCCTTTTCTTCTAGGGAGAAGGATCAATATACTTTTATATTCCTTTTTTTTCCATTTTTAAAGAGAAAAATACTTCTATTTCACTTTTTTGAATGACGAATAACTAACCTTTCATATTTCTTCGTGCCCCTTCATATACGACAATTGTAGATTTTGAGAAGATAAACATAACCAAATTTGACAACACAAGATTTTGTTTGCATTACTAAATAAGACAATCTCTTTACAGTTAATATTAAATATAATGTATAAATATGCATGAAATATACATATATATATATAAATTGCATAGACCCTATATAAATAGTATATTAACATTTGAAAATTCTTTTATTAATAATCTTCAAAGAATGAGAGATAGAGAGAGGGAGAGGGGTGAAAGTTAGAAAAAGAAAGAAAGTAAGGGAGAGAGAGAAAGAGAGAGAGAGAGAGAGAGAGAGAGAAAAGAAAAAATTGATTTTCTCTCTTTAAATTTTTAGGGAAAAAACAGAACTTGTTAATATATTGAAAATATATATATTTTTTATTTATATAATTAATAGACCGACAAAATTTTATAAACAAATAGGATTTTTACTGTACTTTTGGTTTCTCTGTTTTGGTTATTTTAACCATGCAATTCAATTTAAAAGTTAAATATATTTAAAGATTGTTTGTCCTTAGCGTATAATCCTATGTACGATTGTTTGAATTCGAAGAGAATTAACGAAGGAATTTCTGTTTGAAATATATATATATAGATAACTTTGCTAGTCTTGCCGCTAACTATACAAATATATACATATTCCAGTTTGTTTAAGGAATTAGTGAATATAATATAATAGTTTATTAATTTAATTGCAGATAAGATTAACGAATAAAATCTACTGTAAAGATGGTGACATGTTAGCCTTTCTAACACCGGATAAAAGCTGTCCATTGGGCTATAAATTGTCAACGGCTTACGATGGATGCTTTTTACATTTCTATACAAAAGATAATAAACCAAAAGTGAACGATACCATTGATTTTGATATATTGAAATTACCTTACACATTTTCATTTGGGGTTGGCGTACGTCAAGGTTATTTCTCCTTTTATTATTTTTTATTTAATTGTTATCCTATACTAAATCTATATTTGATTAAATTTTAAGTATGCATATACAGTTTCAACAGGAACTACGATAGCCGGTACTTCGGGTAAATATAACAATAAAAAAATTCATTTAAAGAAGGATTTCTTTCTTATTATTACGTTATTAATAGAAATATTATGACCTATTTTCTTTCTTCTTTTTTTTTTGTTACGTAGATAAAATCACTAAAAATTCACAACATTCAACAACTTCACTTTTAACGCCTGAGAAAACACCTAAGCGTAGTACGAAATCTATTAGGCCTACTAGTTCAAAGTCTTCAACAATCTCATTGACGACCAAAAAGCCTGTATCAATGCCTCGTTCTACAATTCGGTCGATTGGCCAAAGTACTAGAGCTAGTGCGGGGGCCAACGAGAGAATTTTAGGGGAGATTAAAGTCGAACAGAATATTCAACCTTTGCCAGAAGGATCCCAAATGTTTCTCTTCTCTGACTTGAAATTTCCAACAAGTGGGATTATAACGTCGTTTTGGATGCAATTTATTAATAAAGGGGTTGTTATGTTTCAAATATGGCGACCAAACTCCAATCAAACAGGGGCAAGAAGAAACTATACACTTGTTTATTCGTATACATATAATGTTAATAAAATTGGTTCAACATTAGTGGCATTAAATGAAAGATGGGAAGTTAAAAAAGGCGATACCGTAGGTGTTGCAAATCCAAATGAGAAAGGAGTTTATGGATATACCTTTGATATTTCGAACGCCGATAATCTATACTATTTAGAATATCAAAAAACTGAAATAGGAGAAAACGTTATCTTTCCAAAATCAAATTTACCGTACAGAATCACTTTGGCTATTAAATATCAATCTGGTTAATTTCTTTTATATTTATAATGTGTATATTAGTTTATAGATCACTTATATTACGTAATATTCTCACTGTCACATTTTCTTTTTAGATGACCTACATGTAACTAAACCCTCTCACCCAACAAAGACACAAGATCATAGAGGTTCTATATTTTTATATACTAAAATTCAACAAAAACTATTGTCGGTGTATACTTTATAGTTTGAGCTAAAAAAATTTCCTTTGTAGTGTCACTATTAATTTTCTTTTAATTGGTTTTTTATGTAGGATTTCACTTTTTTATGTTCAACAAAATCCAGTTCAGAGTCTTTCAAGACTGCAAAATGTTACTTGCACTCTTTTTAAGTTTATTTGCCTCTCTCTCTCTGTCTCTCTGTCTTTCTCAGCTCGCTCTAGTTTTATCCTAATGTCCTTTCTCTTTATATAACTTTATATAATATACTAAAATATTTCCCTCTTGCTCTTTTTTTTTCATTATATCTAACCTTTATATTAAAAAAATCTAGGCCTAAGTTATAATCAGGGAAATTTAATTATGCTTATGCTTTGTAAACAAACTCTCTGAATAATTGACAGTGAAAGGAATGTAGGGAAGGGGAAAAAAAAAGGGGGAAAAAATGGAACATTTCTGCTTGAGGCATTTGTCAAGAAGTTTATATAGAGAGAAATAGAAAGAAAGAATAAGGCTTTTTAATAAATGAACTTTCTGCCCAATAGAATATTTAAGTATTTATTACACAATATCCAATTAAAAATCAACTTTATTTAAAGGTAAAAATTGATTAAATCATTTTATAGTTGAAAATCAAAAGTAGACGTCTAAATAATTCTGTTAATTCTAAATTAATTTATTTTAAATGTTTTTATATAAAAAAAAGAGATAAAGAAAAAAAAAAAAGAAAAAAAAAGTTCTTTTATTTTTATATTTTTCTATATTTCCTATCAATCGATGCTCCCAATTTCATAGTTCAAACATCCCGGGGACAAGTAAACTAGTCTGTATGAAATTAAATTAATGTATTTGGGCGGCTTGTCATAGGCAATGGCCGAAAGGAAAGTTTTATTGGAACTAGTGCTATAAAACATTATTTCTATATCAAAAAGATATATATTTTTTATATTCATATATAACCAAGAATAATGTAAGTGATAGAGAAAAAGAGAGAGAGACAAAGAGAGTATATATATATATATATGTATATATACAGTATATGTATGTGATAAAGAGTCTGGTACAAGAGAGGAAAAACAAGAATAATTCTCTTTTTATGCAGTAAAATATTTACATGACAAATTTTATTAAAAGGTCTATAATTTCGTGATTTCTTTTTTATACGAAAATACTTTGATACAATGTTTTAATAATAACGTTTATATAAAACTATTAAAACTATTAGTATTTCAATAATATGAATATATTAACTTTTATAAATCTATACTACTTATACTTATTTGCCTTCTTTTATTCGTTTACAGCCAGCATTTTAAGTGAAAGCTCCCCAAAAGGTAACCTAACTTATCCTAATTTATTCAAACTTATAGGCGAAGGCTTATAAAAAGGACAAAATTTCCTTTTATTTAAGGTAATACAGCAACCGAAAGTAATGAACGTACGCCAACGAAATCTAGAACAACCAATAAACCTTCAAATCAACAACCTGTTAAGAGTTCCAGTGACAATGAAAACTGGTGGAATAAAGAAATTTATCATATTATCATCTTAGTACTGTTATCACTGATGTTTCTCCTTTTATTTATTATATGCTGTACTGCGTGTTATAAGAAGCAACGTACCGGAGAATCGTTTAAAGTATATGAAACTAATACGAGGTAATATTATAAATTTATTTTTGCCATTCAAGTAATTATGTTACGCCATCTACCTGTTTGATTGAATAGACTTATTATTGTTTACTATTTATCATTATATTACTATTATTATTATTATTATTATGATTTGATATTAGTAGCATTTGATTGTATTTGATTTGATGAATATGTTTTATTGACAAAAAACTGTTTAAAAGATAACATAAAAGGAATAAGAACATTCTTTATTATACTTTGTTGAAATATAGCTAAATGAAAAGAAGACAAAAAAAAGTAGTGCTATCTGGTGCTAAGTTACTAAAGTATCTTGTACTTTGTTGGAAAATGAGTAATTCTTAGGAAAAGAGTTCTATTGTTATTACAAAGAACGGTAAATCAACAGAGGTCGATGGCAAAAGTCAAAGAGTCGTTCATCTATAGTAATCTGATGAAAATTCGTTGACCTATTTCACATACAGTTATGCAAATGAACTATTGTTTTTAGCTGTTTTTCTTCTATTAGACATAGATCATCGACGGCTTTAAATCATGATGAATGGATGAACGCAATTAATGAAGCTGAAAGTAATTATCAATATAGAAGGGAAGATCGTCTAAAATCGGATAGACTGGCTAAAACGGCATCCGTAACTTCCAAAGATGCTATAATTCCTCACGAACATACCGTCGAATGACATTTACCACTTGGAAGATTGATCTGTACACTTATATCTTCATTCATCTTCATCTCAATATATATTACCAATTTAAAAAAGAAGAATAGCGCCATCTTTCGTTACGAGATTGTTTACAAGAATGTTGTTTGGCAAGGAATGATGGTTATGTTTATTGTCTCCACGATTTCATTTGGAAAACGTTAAAATACTGTCAAGCCCACTTGGAAGGAAGAAAACTTTTAAAGAGCAATAGATGGCGTTTTATTAAGCAAAAACCTATAAACATTTTGGTATAGTTATTGTTACTTAAAAGGAAAAAAAAATGCAGGGATCTTATATTCCAAACGGTATCTTATTGCATTTGTTTATAAAAATTAACAAAAATTTCCTTTATCCTGCTTATAGAAATACACTAATAATCGTTCAAATATCAATAAGCAAAATATTCAATTTATCTATATTCAACAAATAGGAACATAATAATTTCATTAATATCCGTTAGACGGCGGTTTATAGGACTAAAAGTAGGAACACAAATGTTTTTGGGGTATTTCATAACTATATATCTATTTAATTGAATAAATGTATAAATGTATTATAAAGTATATTACTTGTCGAAATGGTATAAGCTAATTGTCGTAATTTTTACAAAACAATTACCAACTTTTCAGCGTTTACTTAAGATAATCTATTCTCTTTCCAAGTATATTTATGCATGTAATATACATTATAAACATTTATATATATATATATACTGTATTTATACTGTACATCAATATAATAAATATATGTAAATAACCTATTTTATGTATTTATAATGTAAAAATGATTCTTAAATCGTTTTTAAAAACGGCTTTTTATATAACTAATATTTTTAAATCTTTCCTTTGTCAATTACTTAGTTTTTCATCTATTTGTAAACACCTATTTGCATTGAATACTATTTATCTGAAACTATTACCTATTGTCTTAGGTCTTAAATAGATAAACATATATATAAATTCTTTTTAATAACTAATTAAAATTACGTAGAATATATTACATATAATAGATATTATCTTCGTACTTACATATATGTGTGGTTGTTTTTATTGTGAAGGTTAATTACTTCTCTGTGTATAGGCTAAAGAGAAATGTTTTATAAATTTTAAAAAGATTGATTCTGTTGGAAGACTCTTTTTTTTTCATAAATCGACAAAAAAAGTGCATTCCATATGCCATATAGAATCTTCCTATTCTCCATCTCTCTATACGTCTGTCTGTCTATGTCTCTCTCTCTCTCTCTCTCTCTCTCTCTCTCTCTCTCTCTTTCTGTTTTTTTAATGTGAATAATTTTACATAGCTTATCTAGTTATTAAAAGTTAATAGTATAATAACATTTCTATTCTTGAATTTACTTTGAGAAATTAACTAATTAAGGCTTTTAATTCTAAATAAGGTAAATTAGAATAAGAAATGCATGATTATATTAAAGTCTATATAAAATAGTGTTAAAAATTCCCCTTATTTCAAACATAGAAAGTATTTAATTAATATCTTTTTCATGTTTAAAAAAAGAAAATAGAGAGAAAAAATTAAGTAGCTTTTTAACTGCTTTTTACCAGGCAATTTAACGACTACAACAGATGTTAGTGTTCCATATAAAAAAAATATTATTTGATAAAATTATCCTTCTTCTTTATATATCTATTTGAATTTAGACAAAAAAAACACTTTCTTTCTTGTCTATTAAGCTCAAAGTCTTTTCAATCTACCTCTCTGTTCCTCATTCTCCTCCTCTCTTTTAATCTATTCTATTGGTTTAGTTCTCATTTCATTCTTGTGTTGGAAACTCTATTGGAAGATCACGAGCTTTATATTACTAATCGGTGAATATGTAAGATAGTGCTTTTTTTCTCAGATTAACTACTTAAGGAAAGAGATGAAGTAAAACTATGAGAAAAAGTGGTAATGTACTGAATTACCTAGCTAATAATTAAACTGGCTATGGCGCCCAATATAGTTTTACCCGCTGATTTAAGTCAAGTTGAAAGACACTTAAGTCATTTTGTGTAGTTATATTCTATAATTATCAGATCAAAAAGAAACTGTAATATTACTTAGTGAATAGAGAAACTGAAGAGAAAAGTAGGAGGTAAAATCTCACTCTTTTTCTCCTTTCCTCCCACGCTTACCATCTACCTCTCCTCCGACAAATTCTTCATCTCTCTCTCCTTTTATACGCTTTTTCATCTTTCAAAACTATTATGAAATGTAATCCCATGAAACAACTATTTTCACCTACCCCCTCTAGTCTTTTATATTCAAATGAAAAGCATACAGAGATAAAGGATGAGAACTTTAGAATAGTAAATTATATACTGTATATCAGTATATGTACTAATATACATATATATGTGTATACAGGTTAAAAATAGAAGGATTATTAGTAAAAAAAACTACTAAATTATCATAAGAGAACGGATGGGAATTTTATAATAATTTCTCTCAAGATATAATATTACACGAGAGGGAAGAGCACGAACAAGCCTTCTCTACTTCTTCTTTTGGCTTCTGTCTCTGACAGACAGATATACTATAGGCGTAGTGAGTAAATTTTGACATGAGGTGTTTTTAAGGAA
This sequence comes from Dimorphilus gyrociliatus, assembly GCA_904063045.1. Lineage (NCBI taxonomy): Eukaryota > Metazoa > Annelida > Polychaeta > Dinophilidae > Dimorphilus > Dimorphilus gyrociliatus. The sequence goes on along the minus strand of CAJFCJ010000016.1, from coordinate 332,203 downwards.
AAACAACAGATTAAAGCTGTATAGTTTAAAATATTTCATTTTCTACATTAAACCTACTTTGCTCTATTCTTATATAAATACGGTAGTAACGTATACTTTTTTCATTTATTTGTCGACATTAAATTCATCTATCTATCTATCTATCTATCTATCCCTTTCTCTTTTATTTCTTCACTTTTCTCCCGTCGTCATCTCTCTCTCTCTCTCTCTCTGTGTCTCTCTCTTCGCCTTTCTCCACATCTGTCTTTCTATCTGTCTGTCTGTCTGCAATAAAAAATAGGAAAAAAATCAATATACAGGATTGTTTATACAAAAGTTGTTTATTTTCACTTGAAATTTAATAATGTAATAAATATAGTAGAGTGTTGTTCAAACTGTCAATTGTATATACTACATATAAATGGTATGAATATATATATATATATATATATATATAAATTTATATAGGTATTCAGCATACAGATATAATTTAAAACTACTATGGAATGATAATCAAAACCCAGGTAAAGCGATCAAAAAGACCTCTCAAGACTAGTTAATAATACACAAAGATGTTTATACTCTATATATTTTTTATATAGTGTATACTTTATAATATGCAAAATAAATTCCTCTACAAAAAATTCAGTAATGACATTTAATTAGACAGTAAAATGTCATGCATTCTGTTGAATAGCACTGTATTAGAGATATATGTTATATATTTAAAATTGAAAAACTGAATACTTAATTTCCTTTATTAGAGGAACGCTATACACATATGACTTTCATAATTATTTCTTTCCTGTGTAATTTTTTGTCATTAACCTCTTCATATTGGTAATATCATCAATCAATATAAGATTTATATATTGCTATTCTCTTTCCCTAACAACAATTCAGCGAAAAAGACAAAACTAAACACTTTATACATTTATACTCTTTTTATACTTATTTATCTTTTTTCCTCCTCTTTTTTTTATATCATACAATATATACTTTAGATTTTGTTAGGAAGCTCTCTAATTTAGACGCATCCTGCTTACTTTTGTCTATATACTTCTCATTTTTTCGTTTCTTTTTCTTTTTTTATTATCATTATTATTTCCTGTTTAGGTAATAATACTATTATTTCAATTTCTCTTTGATGGTAAATACAGTATAATTAAGATACGAAGAAAAAGGAAATATTCTATATTTTAGTTATAAATATTATGTGTACTGTATATTTCTACATACAGTATATATATATATTCTGTATATACTAATATATATATATATATATATATATATATATATATATATATATGTATATGCACTCATTCTAAAAAGAAAGGGAATTCTTGCTAATTACTCTGCTAAAGTACTGTCAAATTAGATAGAGCAGGAAAATGCGAGAGAGTATAAATTGAACTTTCTCCTTACTTTCATTTTTAGACTAACTGAACTCTATATGTAATATGATCGTATATACAATTGAATTTATAAAGGGAGAAGAAAGGGAAGGGAGTGGAAGATGAAAATTTAGAAAGGAACAGTGAGAGATTTGGGAAATATAAAGAGCTTTATTCGTTCAAAAAAGAAAATTATATCATATATTTTTTCCTACCTTTTCCTCTCTTTTATTATTACTTATTGAAATTTATTCATAAAAACTATAGATAAAGACTTTATACAATAGAATATATGATATATTTATAGATATATACTCTCATTATCTTAATTAATTAATTACTATATTGTCTGAATATTAATTAACTTTTTTAAATTTCGTTTAAATTAATAGATTTTTCTAGTTTACTTTTCTTTGTCTATTTTTCATCTCTTTGTGATATTTTATTTATATATTTTTGTGTTTTTATACATTTTTGAATAACCTTAATAGAGGACGGCACGAAAGCAAAAGTGAAAAAATAGTCGACAATGGCTGATAAATGCTTGAAAACAGGAAATGTTTACTAGATTGCTTCATATGTTTGTGTAGGCATGCTTTATGTTTCGGCGTTTCCTATTACTTCATTGCCTAAATATCTAATATAATATATATATATATATATGTATATTAGAAAAGGTATGAAATTTTTCATATATATATATATATATATTTATTGATAGAGTGGATAGGCAATGCATGGTATGAATAACATTGTTTCTTTGCTTCTATATCCTGTTTTCATTCTTAGTAGTTAATTTCCATACTCTAGAAAAGGATATAAGTGTCGACTCCAAGGTTGTTTAAGAAGAAACGCAAAAGGAAAATTACTAGGCTACTAGGCAGGGATAAAAAAGTGTAAGACTTTGAATAAGTATATAGGGGGAAAAAAAGACAATACACTTAAAATGATTATTTAAATACTCAAATAAAACTCCTCCCTCCTTACCTTCATCGATTTTTCTCTTATGAGAAAATTTCTAAAAATATCTCAAAAATATCAGTTCAATTACGTGTTATATAAAACAAGACGGTAACTCAATAGAGGACACGTCAAGTGTACAATATAACGCGAGTGCAGTTTTATGTAATTGATATGATTGATTCTAAAACAAAAGACAAACATTGCTCTTAAGAATAATCCTCCTGTATACTAAAAAGCAAATAACAAACTATCTGTTGAATTCGCTCACCTGATTAATAGAACATAGTATTATTTCAACTATTAAATAGAAAAGTACAATTCTTTTCAACAGTATAGTTTTAATGTTGTATAAATATATTACAATTCTCTGCAAGTAATCAAAAAAACTCTATTGAAAAGTTCAAGAGGTAGGATTTAAATTTAGATAATCTTTGACAATTAACAGGCAAGAAAAATTCAATACTAAGGTCATTAATAGTACTTAGCTTGCTTGGTCTTTTAACATTTATCTTTAAAAAACCTTCTTTTCTTTCTATTTTAAAAACTATCAGGAAGTCAGTTAATTCTTTTTACCATTATATTTCTATATAGTTAAGCAATATAGTTCAATTGTTTAACTTACTAGTCTTGAATTCTTGCTTGCAGTCTCTGAATATAATTTATACTGACTTTATATCGAAGGATGCGTCGTCCTCCTACTAATCGTATAATATAATTTAGCTACTAGCTTCTACTTTTATTCTTCTATTTAATCATCAATGTTCTAGGAATAGATGGTATATTATTAATAACTAAGAAATAGTAATAATTTGTCAAAATTATATAGATTTGCTAATTGAATATAGGTAATTGCTTTGAGAAGGAAGGCAACAGCCGTCAGCATGAATTATTTAAATATTTGCAGTCAGCAACTCCCCCTAGTTTTTATCAGAGACAGTCTACCGCAAAACAAACGTTGGTGTAAATCTAAATTCACCGAGAGAGCGAGAGAGTGTGTGTGAGCGAGAGAGAGAGGGATATAGAGAGAGAGAGAGAGAGGGAGAGACAGAGAGGGAGGGAGAAGGAGAATAGAAAAAGAAGATATTCAAGACAAAAAAAAGGACTTTGTACTGTTTTAAATTGATAAGCAGAGAGTAATTAAACAAACTAATAGAAAAGCCAGAAGTTTTAAAGTTTAAGAGAACAGAATTATCGAGAGGATAAAAGAGAATAAAAGGAAAAACTGTACAAAGATTAAGAAATATACAAATACTCCTTTGCTAACTTTCTACTTATCCCTTGATTAAAAAAAAGTTTAGTTGGATTTTTTTCATTTCAAACCTGCATCGTTCATTTCTTCAGGTATGCAAGTTTCTGTCAACAATGTGACAGTCATCTACAACGAGACGGCCCCGAATGAGGCACTGTTGTTATTGACTTACTATGTATCTGGTATAGGAGTTATGATTATCTGCTGTCTCGGCATCATTGGAAATCTTCTGAGTGCTGTTGTTCTTTGGCAAGATACAATGAAATCTTCTACCTACAGCTATCTTGCGGCCCTAGCACTCACGGATACGGCAGTTTTAATTTTCACAATGATTCTTGGCATAAGGGACATCATACCAGAGACAGAGAAAGTTCTTATAAAAACTTTTCCCTACCTTCATCCCAGCGCCATTACGTTTCAAGTAGCCAGTATTTGGTTGACCCTGGCTTTTACAGTAGATAGATATATTATGATTTGTCATCCATTCAGATCTGAGCCCTATTGTAAAATAAGTAGGGCCAGAAAAGTTATAACATCCTTAGTTTTAGCGAGTACTATTTACAATGTACCAAAGTGGTTTGAATATCGTCTGAAAATATTCAACGTCACAAGTAGCCCGGAAGTGTTAACTGATCTTACGGATTTAGGAAAGTCACCGGTAAATATGCTTATTTATATTTTTACATTGTACTGTATACTATGTATTCTCTGTTGTTTCTTTCCAACAATCTATTTTCCCACGTTTCTCGACGCGACTACAACAAAGCATCCCAGGGAGTGACTATCTAGAGGTAGTAGGGAGTAAATAGAATTGCATCGTGATTATAGTATTCAGCCAACAATTGAACTAAACATATAAAGATAAAGATTGTTAAAAAACAAAAAACAAGAGAATATTAGCCTCTTTTTTAATTCAAAGGTGATCTCGCCTCTGATCAATTATTCTAATTTTATTAGAGTACACGTAAATTCTTACTCAGAAACTTAGGCAAGCCTACTTTATGGACGTAAATATCTATAATATCTATATGGAGAAGTGCTCTTAAAGAATTTAAATCCATTTTATATTAAATATAAATTTGGATGATTTTCCACTATTGGCCCCTCAGCTGATCTTTACTTGTAATCAGAAATGAACATTGTTGATAATAGTAGTATAATTTTATCCGATTGATTATAAATTGGAGTTTTTTCTTAATGAATTAAATCAGATTTTACATCAAACATCATCTTCTCATCATACTCTTTATATACTACTCATATTTTCATTATAATATTTGGATTCTCTTATTTTTTTTTCTTCTCATTTGTATCTAAAGAAAGTATTAGACCTACTTACAATAGAGCTTAGTTTCCACAGATTATTAGGGGAGGGAAGGTATAGGGTAATATAGAACAAAATAGAGCAAACAAGAGTAACGAGAAACAGGGAAAAAGGAAAGAAAAGAGGAAAAATTGAATATTAAGAATAGAAAGGCAGAAGCTCATTAAAAACTCCAAAAAAATGGTAAACTACAAATTGAATCTTTATTTAGTAATCAATTGAGTTTTATTCCGTCTAGAGAGCAATGAATATATCTTGTTAAATTGAAACTAACATATTGATTATTAGTCGATGAAAATGTAGTCGTGTTAAGTAAATTATTGTATTTAGAACTTTATACGCCTAAGCTCACATCATCAGAATAGATATTAAACATATAGGTTAAAAATTCTAGCTTTCAAATACCTTTCATGTTAATTTTAAAGATCATTTAAAAAAAAAAACAAACAAGCAAAACTCAAGATAACGAAGCCAGTAACAGCTTTTAAATAAAACAAGAGCTATGTTAATAGTTAATAAGCAGTGAAAATTTATGCTCCACATTTTGGATATATCTAAATGCAACTGATAGAAACTAGATAAACCATCGGCGACATTTTGGATAATTTGTTTGATTTTAGTTGTGAAATGTAATCTATAGAATTTTAGCATAAGCTTTTATTACGTTATGTAAAAGAATGCTCTTATAGAAATACAAGATAAACTTTGCAGTACAACATATTAATATATATATTTATACGTATATACAGATTTCATTTTGGTAGTTTATAACAAATTACAATTAGGCAATACCTCTAATTATTTAGTCTTTTTTATCTCAAGTTTGTTTTTAGAGCAATATTAGAGTCACAAAATGCCGTGCTGAGAGAAACAAACAAACTCTACTAGCTCTAGATTTTTGCCGAGTCTAAAAATGTTTTTTCCTTCAATAATATATATATATATATATATACAGTATAGTATAATGTTATCCTTAATCATGAGAAACATAAACCTTATGAATATTCATAAATTTTTATCATTTTATTATCTCTTTAAATTATGCAATTAGATTTAAAACATGTTTTAAAGTCCATTTCTTTTTCCTTTCAATAACAGGTTTTTAAAGAGTTGTATCACTCATGGTTCTATATAGCTTTTGTGTGCGGTCTCCCGTTCTTAGCCATGGCTATTCTAAATGTAAGGTTAATACATGCTGTTAAGGAATCCAGACGGAGAGGAAGAGAGATTAATGCAGCCGAAAAGAAAAGAAACGATACAACAGTTATGTTAATAGGGGTTGTAGTTATTTTCTTTATATGTCAAATGCCTGCCCTGGTCTCTCGATGCATTTGGGCTTTTACACACGATACTGCAAGGTATGGATTTTTTAATGCAATATTATTTATAACTAATAAAAAATTGATAGTAGAACCCCAAAAAGAAGGGTATTAGCTTGGTCGAATAAATTGTAAACATAGGAAAAGGATAAAATATTCGCTTAGGGCTTTATCGTTGTATTTTTATCAATGTTAGCTCAGAATAAGATTTCTTTTACTGACTTTCTTTAAATTATTAAACTCTCTATACAGTGAATTACAAATTAGAAAGAGATTTAAAATGGTTGAAGGATCAGAATGCAACCCTTCTCAATTGATCCTCAATTTTATAGATTGAACTAAGCAATAATCATTTAAGTAATGAATTAAAATGAAGATTAAAAGACAAATTTAATAAGGATTTTCCCTATATAAGTCTCTGTTTCTCGTTTTTTAAATGTAACTCTTCAACATAAAATTTTCAATCAATAACTAAGTACTTAAGTGATTTAAGTTTTTCAACTTCAATTTTTTTCATCTTTCTCTCTCTCTCTCTCTTTCAAACAAACACACAAGAAGGATATGTAAACTTTCTATTGCTTAATTGTTTGCCCTTCCCAATGATAGATGACTTATATTTAAATTAAAAAATTATTACAAAGTCACAGCTTATAAATAAACAGTAATATTAAATTTCGACCGACAGTCAATGTTTAAAACAATAAATATATTAAAAAATCTCATAAAAATTTGCTTAAGACGTATTTAAAATTTATCATTTTTTGTTTAAAGTAACACTTAATATAATATTTATATATAAAAACAAAAAGGCATAAACAATATGATTCCTCGGGGTAACGATTTATGCTTTAAAAATTTTTGCAGACATTACTTAGTTTGTCATAGCTTATATATCACCTAGAATTATACGAGAAAACAACACGTACTAAAGCAACTGGGAGCGAGAGAGAGAGAGAGAGGAAGAGAGAGCGGGAGAGTATATAATGATAAAAACAAATAGAATATATAAAGTAAAAATCAAAAGATTTTACACGTTATAACTAAGATAATAAAATCTGTAAAGCTCACCTTGTTCTAGCTTAGCGAAAAGGCTTTTTTTAAGACGATAATAGACAGAGTTATATTTATAAAATTTCTTTCAAAGTTAAGACTCTGGGCAAAGGTGTTAATGAATACCTACACACGAAAGTAAATATAACCCTCGGCTTTGAAAATTAACGAGGTAGTAGATTTTGTTTATAAGGAATAGTAGAAGATGAGCTTTTCAAGTAAATAATAAACACAATACATTATATATTGTCTAATATGAGTAAATACATATTTTGTATAGATAATAATCCTTATATTACATCATTGGTTATTTATTTATCGAATATGAAACTCTCTAGGCATGAAAACGTATCTCTTTTAATTGAACCGGATTCTTCATCCCATTAGATATTTCTAGATGATATTTTTATTAAAAACACGAGCAGAAAGAATGCAAAATTATATGACTTTTTCATAAGTTTCTTTAAAGATTCGATCTGCTAGACAAGTATTATCAAAATGTCATATGAAGATAGATATAGTTATTTAGTATGTGATAAATGCTATCACATCTTGATGCTTGTATACAAGTTTATACATAGTGTGTATTAGCATATGCATATATACAGTATATACCTCTATTGATTTATATCTGGCACACAGGAAAGAGGCAGGAACCATAGTCCTGCCATACAGGTGTAAGATAATTGGATTTATAAATTTCTATTCTCATTTACTAAGAGTGTACTACCTGGTCTGTATAAACACTAATATTATAATGTATATCGGTTATTCTCAATTACAAATGCTTAGGCATATAAAAGTAAATAATACGAAACTAACACTATCTTTGTTGTTTACTGAAGATATTAATATATATAAAATTTACTTTAAATTAACCTCTTTTAAATAGTTTATATCTTTATTTCTTTAATAAACAGGCATAACGACCCAGGATTATACACCCTTAACGAAATATCAAATTTAATGGTAACGCTCAATTCAGCAATTAACATAGTGCCATATTACTTTTTCGGTCGCCGTTTCCGAAGGGAATTCATAAAACTCTTCTGCAGATGCCTTCAAGATTATAATGAAAACCCTGTCAGCTTTTCAAACGCCAGCCAGATTAAGGTCAGACCTCCGTCTAATGATAATATTAAAGCGAGCTGTAAAGTTAACTGTAAAAAGAAAAACTTTGGGCATTTCGAAGAAAGTCGTGTATTTATGGACGAAGAGGCTTTATAATAAAAGAAAGATATTCAGTGTATTTTTTGTTTTTTTTGTAACAGACTGTATCAACAATAAACCAGAAAAGAAAAAGGGATAAAAACTAAAAAAAAAAACCCATTTATTTTACTAAAAATCATTCAATAATAAAAAACAAACAAAAACAAACAAAAACGAATTCTTAAATGTGAACAAAGTACACTTTTCTTTTCTTGGTTTTTCCTTTTTTTTTTCCTGTTTATTTTCGAAATAAAAAAAACAAACAAATTTATTTTATCATCATGAATAGAATCTGCAAAAATAGCATATACCTGTATATATATGTATATTTCTTTATTTTCTTACTCCAATTAGCAAAGTCTTACAGGTAGACAAATAAATTTTAGCAGTAAAAAGTCACACTTTTGAGAATGAGATGATAAATTAAAAGTGGTTGACTTTGTTTTCCTTTTTTGTATTCATATTCTCCTTTAGAGTGCATATAAAGAAATATCATCACTTTCTTTCATTCTTTCTTTTCCACTGTCTTGCTCTCTCTCTCTCTCTCTCTCTCTTTCTAAATAATAACAATACTTACACATATGTGATAATAGACTACAATTCCTTTATTTAAACTGTACCGTCAGTTACTTTATAAATAATTATAATTGTTTTTCCTTCAGTGAACTGTAAACTGAAGGGAAATTTTGATAATGAGCTTTGTTCAGCTCTCTCGCTATATAGATCATATTCCTTGCTTATCGTCTAGCCTTCTTCCTGTCTTATTTACCATTTGTATTATATTTTATTTCAAATTAGACTAATATTTAATGCTTGTTGCTATTTTTAGGGCAGTTTAACAAATGCTAAACAGATGGTGTTAAAAATGAATAATAAGAGTAAACTCAACATTATTTTAATTATTTAACTTAACCTTTTGTTAAAATGCTAAAAAGAAAAACCTTACTCCACGCTTCGCTAATGTAATTTTCTCGTTTTATAACAAAAAGTCAGTCAGTAAATGTTCTATTTAAATTAACTACTTCACTAACGAAAGCGATGCGTAAGATAGTGGAAGAGAGAATAGAAGAGGAAGGGAAGAGACTGGAAAAAAATAAACCAGAAGAATGGAAAGTAGTAGAGACTTCCCTGAAATGTTAAATTAGCGACTTCTCTCTTTTGTAGCTTAATAAGCAATGATATGGCAAATAATTTTAATTAAGGAGAAGGAAACCCTTACGATTCGAAATTTAAATTGTATAGGTTTTTGGTAGTATACAAGCTAATTGTTTTTCTAACAAAACAAACAAAAGAAATAGAAAACAACATTATGTGACGCATTTAGTCCTTGCTGTTTTTCAATTAACTTTGCAAATGACAAGAACTTTATTATCCTCCTATACATTACTCTTTTATTATTATTACTATCTATGTATATCTTTTCATTTCATTCTTTCATTTAACCTACAAATTAACATCAATACAATTAATTATTTCCCTATACTTGTCTCCTCATCTTTGAATTCTTCAAGTTTTTTAATGTCTAAGGTCAAGTGAAAAATCCAGTAGATAGGCCGATTTAGAATGTCATTTACTCTACGGTTCAATCGTCTTATATTTGAAAGTGCTTCCGTTTTTGAGAAAAAAGTAAGTATACATTTACGGAAAGAATAAGACGGGGCAGGAAAGGAAACTTGAAAAAAGAGTATAGTAGAAAGAGTAGATAAGAAGAAAAAGACATGAAATATCTCTATCCCTGTAATTATTATGTTATTTTCTTCTCTTTTTCTTCTTATAATTAGAAAATGGAAAATATTTTAGACTAGTTCTTTCTATTTTTAGATAAAAATAGAAATCGAAAAAGGGAAAAAGAGACGCAAACTTCTCAGACTAATCAACTTTTTTTAATTGTCTATAAGCCGCTCTAAGCTCTTCTCCCTTTTAAAACATTTTATCTCTTGCTTCTTAATTCTTGTACGTGTTTAATAAGTTTCCAAAATCATTTCTCTCACTATCTCTTATTCTCTCCTTAGAATTAACTGGTAATTATTTTCATCATAAATCAGTAAAGATTCTCAACCTTCTTGTTAATATCTCCATTAGGGTCGCTGTCGTTTTCGCTGTCGTTATTATTACTAGTAATATTATTCATCTTTTTTCCTCTAATTTTTCCTATAAAATAAAGCTTCCTAGTTTTCCAACTGTCCTATTAATTTATTCTTGTATTAATATATTTCACAACCTTCCTTCGAGAGAGAACGCTTTCCTTTTATTACCGGTAATTAACAATGCAAAGGCTGTTCATTATTAAAGATAGGATAAATGTGGTTTGATATCGCTTTAGTTTCTAGTAGAAATTTTGTATATCTTACGAGACGCTATAGCAATTTTAAAGTATATTTATGTCTAATCAATCAATCCGACCGAATGATGTTAGTATATCGGCGCCCCTTTACGTAAACAAGTGGAAAAGCGACGACATAGTGTGCTAGAAAAAGGAGAGGATAATACCCAACAAATACTAAAATAAAAGGAGAAAAGGCGTGGAAAAGATATTTGACGAGCGTCTCTTGAGAAGCGTCAAAGTATTTGTAAGTTTGTATTGAAGAAACGAATGACAGTGTGAGACTTCTGGCAATTCTCCTATTAACAACCTCTTTATATTCTACAAGAAATTGTACAATTACAAGTTCAAGTGTATTTCTAAAGAAAATAGCTGAGAAACATTCGTGGAAGGTTAACAGTAGTGAAACAATACCATTGTCTAATTAAATATCTTCAATCAAATCTGTATATATATATATAAACAATTACCTATGCGATTGAAAAGAGCAACAATTGAAAGTAATACAGCTAGCTAATTGAATAAATATTATATAAGGTATAGAAGGAGTACAGGTGGCATAGTAACAATCAGACCATTTGTTTCTTTCTTATTTTGTTATATATAATACACACAATAATTAATAAATAGTAAATAACGTAAAAAAAAAAACATATATCATTAGAGGTAATACATCTATTTAAAGATTGGTCCTTATTTCTCTATTGAGCTAAATATATACATTTACTTCTTTTGATGAGTTTACCTGGTTAAAAGAAGAAATTTTATATTTTCAGACTATTTATACTAAAGAATAGCATAATTTATGCTCTAATTATATTTCATAATTGTCGTTACTAATATTACGAATAAAATTACAAATCACTGCTTCCAACTTGGATTAATTTACAATTTTAGACATTAATATACTATATATGTTTATAATGTCTTTTTTTAACCGAATTTTGTTTCATCCTTTTAAACAGATAATAAATAATTAACAGGTAGATATTACTATTAAAAAAGTAATCTAATATATTGTTTGCTATCTTAAATTACTAACATACGATTCCGTTTATCACGAAAACTAGGATAAAAAATATTCTTTATTACGTAATCAAAATTTAAATATAATGAAAGTATAAAAATATTTTTAATATAGAAGGAAGCATGTTAATAGATGTTTTTTTATGTACAAAGAATTTTGCTCTTAACTAAGGGCTGAAATAAATAAATGGCTGAAAGGAAGAAAAATCAATTTAACGATATTTTAGTTTTGAAGAAGTTTGATCAAAAGAATAGAACAGATTGTAATTAATAAGGTAGAAAATCTAGGGAAAAGTGGGAAACATAGAAAAAAGAGTAGATGCATTTGTTTCCTGTTTCCACATTTGCATCCGGGTAACAAAGTTAAAATTAGCTTTTCATTTTTTTTCCTTTCAGGACTTTAATAGAAAAAGAAATTCTCTTTTAAATAACAATAGGACTAGTAAATCGTTTATATTGATTAATAGAATCTCTACATATTGATTATAGAAAACAACTGACTTGATCTCGTCATCTTTCATTTGCAATTGTTTTTCTAAGAATAAAAGAAAATTATAGTTCAATTAATATTACCATTTCGTGTATTATTTACCTTTTCATTTAGTGTAAATTATACTAAATACTTTTTAAATTAGGTTAATAACTCGTATTTTATAAATTTTATGATCTCTTTAGGTCACTTGCTCTCTCCTTTAGCGTATTTTATAAAGCATATACCATAAAATATCTGATAATATTGCCATAATACTAAATGTAAGTCTCTATTTCAAGTTATCATTTGTACTACTTTGACTCAAGTACTGTTCTAACGTATTGTTTAAGTCGTTTCCTCCCATCAGAATTCTACACTAATGAACAATAAGTGTAGATCTCTTTATCAATAACCCTTTGGAAAAGTTTCTAAAGGAGAGTCAAGCTCACGAATAATTTCTTTTCTTTTTTGCTTCTACTTACGCTACTCCCTTCCTGCCTAATATATTTCTTTATCATGATATATCCTCCTCTTTCCTATTCAGGAAATACTCATGCATGCTTGTCGCCCACATAAAATTTCACCTTATGCTATTAATTATATAGAAGTAATGCATATTGATTAATTTGCATATAGAAAGTTCAATATACGCAGCTTATACTATGTATAACTGCGTATATTAAAAGAGTAGGTGTGAGTAATTCGAAATTAAATGAATCTCTTTTGTTAATTATAGAAGAGTAACGAACTCTGGCTATATTTAGGATGGTAAAGTTGTCAGAAAAAAAGATTTATAGATTCTTAATTTCTCTTGAGTATTCTCGTTCTTGTGGACACAGACACACGCACGTACCCAAGCACGCACGCACACCCACAGTAGCACACTTTCTTTCTCTCTTTTCTCTCTAATCTCTTTTTGTCTTATAAAAGTTAGACAAAAAATGATTATAACTGTAACGAAAGTAAACAACTACTAGAAGGGGCAAGAGGAAACACGCTATACTGAAATGTCTCATTTTTTTTTGTTAAGAATGGAAAGAGAGCGAGAAAAAAAAGGCGCCTTTTTTTCAATTTAAAATCTATCCTCCCATTATCCATTTTAATATAATTCTTAAAAGAACTAAGCAGGACTGCAAGTGAAGAGTAAGCCTGTTAAAATGTTTGACACTCAGAGCAGCAAATGGCCTTTTTTTTTAAAGAGATTAAAAATAAAAATCTAAAAGGGTAATAAGGTTAAAAAAGATTATCTAATTTATAAATCCATATAGAATTTTAGAATAGTAATAGTTAGTGAAATGTGTACATGATAAATGATTAGACATATTAGTTACATTATATGCTTTATCTCTATTTATATACATATATACATGTATATACTGTATATGCACTTAAAAAGGCAGAAAGAGAGAAAGAGAGAGATAAAGAGCAGATCATTTACAGTCGAGCTCAGCATACTGTAAGAAGAAAGAAGAAAAAGTTAATAGTTTATAATTTGCATGAATAGTTTGCTAATTTATATCTCAGTACTTTCTTAGACGAATAGGAAGTAATAAAGTTGGGAATAAAATTGAAGGGAAATGGGTATATAATAAAAGTAATGAAATTAATGACCACCTTTCTTGTATTGAAGCTCACTTAATCATCTACTAGTTAATTAGAGGTAATTTTGTATGTTTATTTACAACAAAGAGGAGAATAAGAATCGCTATCGCGAAAGTATGCGTGTACGTAATATGTTAACATTTGCTGTTTTAGTGATTATATATATGGTATATCTGTCCAACTGTACGTATATCTTATATTCATCATAAATCATTTAGCACTTTCCTAAATGTTTATTTTTCTCAAATTTTCAATTGACATTCAAGAAGCATTTGTATTTTCGTTTCTTCGGACACCAGATGATTCAATTTTTATGGTTATATTTACAGATTATGGCTAATTTCCGTTCTGTTCCTAAATTTTATAAGGAATATAACATTGTTTATTTTCATAGGTCAAAAGAATAAGAGACAGACAGACAGTATTCCCTATAGATTTACTTCTTTTTTATGTCTTTGATGTGTAATTGTTCTAAATAATATGTAGAAAATTCGCACAAGCTTACTAGGATACACACAAATATATTTACATATATATTGTATATAGATATATTACAGACAGCCAGTTCTCGACGAAAGTAGAAAAAACTAATATATGACGTAATCGACCGAAAAATATGAATTTAATCTACCTTGTAACATCCCTGTTTCACAGAAACAGAGATTTAGCAATACAAATTTTCGATTTATATCCAAGGAACTTCTTAGCGACCTTAGTCGTTGTTTACCTCTATCTTTTTCAAGGACAATGTCTAGAAAATATTTTTCTTCTATTTTAAATTCCATCTCCATAATTACTGACTGTTAATAATCACTAATATGAGAGGATGAGTAGAATTAGTCTATCTGAAAAACTTCAATTACAACAATTAGAAGTCATATTTATTAAATTCCTTAGAATAGACAAGATCTGGGCTTACTATTTCATATTAAATTAAATATTAAGAATAATGAGATAGGAAATATCAAAGTCATTACTCGCGTTTTATATATATATATACATATACACTGTATCTATGCTATTGTTAAAACTGACATCTACATCTATCGTTGAATCTATTCACGAAGGCTAAATACAAACAAATAACTGAACAGATCTATTTTTAATACTTTCAAACTGATTCCCAGCTGTTAAATTTTTATCTGAATTAAGTAAATTTTTTAAAAGGATTGTTAATTGACATGTTCATGAATTATTCATCAAGACATACATATATATATATATATTAGTATATATATATGTGTGTATATTTCCGTATATATTAACATTTAGAGTAAATAATTAATCCTTTGTTTTTTATATTGCAGTTTTTTAATTTAGAAAAAAATCACTAATTCTATTTTTAGACTTGAGAGAATATCTCTATTGAAAAGATAGATATCATGCATATATTTTATAAGATGCTCTAATTATCTTTACAGAGGGAAAGAGGATTCTATTTCGATGGTATCTTCAATTGTTCCCACTAAGTTTCATTGTATTGTACAACTAAGACTTAGACGGTTTCAAGGAGGCTGCAATTTCGTGATTGACCGCTTACAAAGCACTAGAAAAAATACGCTTCACCTTTTCACTTATTGCTTATTATTCAATTCAAAAACTGTTATATATTGATTGTATAAGATCTAGCTGTATCTTTTACAATATATTGTTTGAAGCTTCTTGCAGAAGGTAAAAATAATTATTCGCCTGCTAAAAGTATTTTACGCTGAGTCAGGTTGGAAAAACTATCAAATCCTCACAAAATTTAACTCTATCCATGAGTGATTATCACCATTTCGAGAATTTTAACTAAGAATTGTCTCAAGAGAAAGCATTTCAGATCAGGCAACAGCCTTGTTAGTGAATATTATGGTAAAAAGAAACTTTTAAAATATTAGTTAGTCTTTCTTTACTAAATCCAAGAACCCTGCTAATACGATCTGGTATCATGATGCGAAAGAGAGATTCTTTTCCTACTGGAAATCGATTTCCCCCATGTTTTTTTCCCAGCAATATTTTTATCCTTAAAACATTCCAGTCTATCTCTCCTACCAACTTTACTTCCTCTTTTATCCTCTGGCCTCTCTATATATCTACTAAAGATCTATCGATTAACGGTAAATATAATAGAAAGGTGTCATTTTTTTTGTAATATTTTATCAACTTTAAGGAAAAGTCTATTCGGCGATTCTTTTCTTTTTGAAGACATAAAGAAAAGTATTAAAATCGAAATTAACTTCCTACATAGGAAAAAGTGATTTATTCAATATCAATAAAATGGAACTTCCTCTTTTTTTAAATGAATTTTCTTTACCAAACTATCTAATTTATTTCATTTTGTTCACTTTTCTATAAATGTATTAAGAGAGATTCCTAAATTATACTAACTCTCCATAATGAAATAAAGCATAGGAAATAATGTCTGGATAGATTATAAAGGGAATTAAGAAAATAGAATATAGAGAAGAAAGAAAGAAACTGGTACACAAAAGTTTTAACCTTTAAATAGAAAAATATTCAGCTCAGATCTTATATTTATCAAGGGAACATTAGATACAATATAACTTTGTTAAAGGTCCTAATTTATAATAAATAACTTATTAGTACCGTTCGTTGAACCATTACTTATCTCTATTCGAAATCTTCAATTTATCAACGACTCTTTAATCTGAATAGGATATAGATTACAACCTAACGTATCATCCAGCAGCAGAGTAACATTATTATTATGAATATAGTATTGTTGATCTATATTGACCTAGTAATAGACTAATGTGTCAGGGAAAATAACCCTAATCCCTCTTGAGTTTATTACAAAATAATAAAAACAAATTGTTTCTTTTTATACAATTTCTTTCATTATTGCTTATGGCTCACCTTTACAAATTGTTATATACGCCATCTATTGTCTATGATTAACATCATCTACATTAATATTTTTAAGATATTACTATTGCAATAACACTAGTTGAAATTGTTGTTAGAAATTGATTAGGTTACAGTTGAAGGAGCTAATCATCTAAAGCTGTAATTATTCGCAGCGAGTGAGCGAGTGAAAGAAAAAAAGAGACAGGTTCTACTGTATACTTTAAACTGTATATACTGTATATATAGTAAGGAAGAAGTTTTATTTAAGTGGGAAGATTACTAAACTATTGATTTTTATTACAACCTATAAATCTAATACAAGGAAGAGGAGTATCTTATATATCATTGCAGTTTCGTAAGATATCAAATTTAAACCATTTTCTCACTTAAAAATATACTCCCACGCTATCTTGTCTTTTATCTAGAAACACTATTATTTCATTGAAAACTATATGAGGGAAAAAAGGATCTATTTAATGAAAGTGACTCCTACTCTACCTGTTTTAAGACTAATAAACAGAGTGCTATTATCTTAAGATAATTGAACAAATTCAATAGCTATGGTATACTTATGGTTCTCTATGATGACGAACGGGAGAATTTGGCTGGAAGCTAAACAGTTATTAAATCAAAAAGAATTAGTATATTCTAGTTAAAAAGAGAATGAATAGCAGTTTGAAAAATACTTAAAAAAGATATAAAAATATGGAAAATTGTTACACTTGTCCATTCCTCTCATGACATAGAGAAGAATTAGGAGACGATTTCTATCGAAAAGAAATAAAAGAAATCTATTGTAGATAGCTCTGGTGGTGGGACCTATTATTAGCATGACCTCAAACAAGATAGAAAAATTTCCCCAAGAGATACTTTAAAGAGAAGCAATATTGCGTTAGAGGATAAGTTTCCTCGAAACAAAAGAACAAAGGCAGAACACTACAATGATAGTCTATTTTTAATTCGCGCCCATCCAAATTGAAGATTTCATTTTAGGGTTGGGTTATTCCCCAAATAAATTTTTAAAATTAATTTATTGGACGATTAGAGGCGAGATTGGTGCGAAACTAGACTAAAAATTGTTAGAAATCTATCCAAAAACACTCTGTTTCAAGGTATATAATATGATTTATACATACAGCTAATTCTTACCTGACAAGAAATGATATACATCTGTTTAATTATCGGGTAATATTAATTTATTTAATAGAAAACCAAGTAATATAAAGAATAAACCATTATTCGTTATATAAAAATAGAGACACTTATCAATCTTATCTAATATTGCCCTTGCCATTTTACATTAAGAGAAATATAAAAATATTTGTATTAAGCTGCTATTTTATGGGTCATTGGCAGCTGGGGATTGATATATACAGAGAAAATGATTAAAGAACCTTTCTTTGATAGATAGAGAATGAGGCTAAGACATTGATGGATAGATTATTTATCTATCTTTTAGTTGGATAAAAGTAGAAAACTATTATGGCACTTATGTACAGTACATAAAGGAGCATGAATAAACAATACAATATATTCTTGTCATTTTATTTGAAATAGTTTTCTTTTAATACATTATCCATTATGAGTGGCATACATAATCCATTATAATATTGAATAGGATTCAATAATTTATTCACATAAACAATAAATTACCAGCTCCTTAAATGAGACCACCTCATAATTACCAGTTTTTATTTTTACGCATGGATAAACTTCTCTTCGAAAATAATCAAAATATAGAAATACAATTATTCATTGATAATAATAATAAAACAGAAGTATTTATGAAAAAAAATAAGGAACCACATTCATTGAAAATTGAATGAATATTTATAATTTCTTTTTTTTTTTTTTTTAAAAAAAATATTACTGATTTACTGTTATCTTTATTTATTCAGGTAGAAATCATAATAGATGGACTTTAAGATAAAAATTTCTTCATTATGCATATATGTTTTGTTTCTCTATTTAAAAAGAAATTGATACTCTTTACAATTCTTTCTATTTTCCCTATTCAATTCCCAATTCGGCCGACCCCCCTCAAAGATTCATATATCACTATTATTACTGTCATATGACATTTTTAATAAGTCTAAGAATAATTATTTCACAGATATGAATCGCATTTTTATATTTAGAAGTGTCCAATTAAAGACCCATAAGTGTATATAGACTGTATATATATCTAATAAATTGTGTAAATACGAAGACAGAGAGAGAAGAGGCAACAAAGAGAAGGGAGCTGACAGAATAAAAAATATACAATATCCTCATTGAAAAGATATTCTTTTTTATAAAAATCCTAATACGGCTTGATTGAAAAAAATAATTAATAGAGAGAGAGAGAGAGAGAGAGAGAGAGTGAGATGCAGATTAATCCCCTTTTCCTATGACACCAATATATCGAAACTACAAGTATTATTAATACTTTATATCTTGTTTCTTTCTTATAGGATATTCTATTTATTCTTACAATTTCAACATTTTTTTTGCTGAATATCAAAAAAAATATGGAAGAAAAAAATTAGAATCTTTGCCGTTTTTCCAGCTGAAAATTGATTATCGATAATAATTTAAAGACTGTTCTATAATTAAATTCTTTGATACCAACTCTATGGTTTTTTTCCCTATTGTTTCCAATATATTATATTCATTTTTCAACTAAAAATTACTTTTTTTGTTGCTTTCCAACGAGATATTTATACATATATTTCCAATTTACTCTTTCCCAAACCCTCCACCCCCACCTGCCTTTCTTCCTCTCTTCCTGTCCTCCCGCAATGAAACATGTATGCAAAAAGTGTTGGCGTTAATTTATGCCTTTTGAAAGATTGAAAATAGAGATAGAAGAATGAGAAGTAATAAAAAAAATGATCAATATCCAAAAGATACAAAATTGATCTGAAATGATAAATCCTATAAATATTTACAATTCAAATTCCGTGACAACTGAAGATATAAATTCTTGAATTATTTACAATTTCTCAGCTATACGGCAATCGTTACTTAATTGTCTTAATTGTCACGCTCTCTCCGATTTTAAAATGATTATTAAAACATGAATTAATACTGTATAAGAGATATTATCTATACTCTCTTATTTTGATAATAGAATATTGCATTTTGAGTTGCTATTCTTATTTTTCATTTATTTAATTAAACATAGATTTATTAGAAATTAAAGAATGTTTTCTTCCTTGACTTCTTATCTGTGATTATAAAAAAAAAAGACTCTGCAAACAAGTTGAAATATTGAAAACTCTCAAATTGGGTTTTAACGTGACAAAGAGTGTCGTAAAAATGCGTAGGGGGAACGATTTCTGCATTATGAATTTTTATTATTGGTAGTCAATGGTGTACTGTTGCACAGGAAGTTGTACGTCTTCCTCCTGAACGACTATTGTTAAAATGTAACGAGTTTTAGCTGGTAGTACTAAATCGAAAACTTCCTCCTCTTCAATATTCGATATTCTATGGTCAACGTACTCATCTACCCTTTTCTCTCCGTGTAGGCCTATGACAACAAGGGTGCTGGACAAACTATGACGTCTTGCTCTTAGTTTTACAGAAAATTTACCGGTTTTTGTTTGGATAAAGCCTACTCCGTCCATAGGTGCCAAAGTTTTGATTGAAAGAGCAAATTTTGCAGGCCAAGATCTTATGGAATTTCTAAATTTCTCTTCATTAATTTTATTCGCTAAAAGTTGATGTTCGACTTTGTCCGGAAGGTGAGAAATTATAAGATTTTCCGGCTTAGTAAGGAAAAAATAATCTATTCCGTACGGTTCCGAGAAGGCAGTTTTTACATCTATTAAGCCGTTTATGTCGTCAAAAGTCACTAAGTTCCATTGATGGCGATACAATTCATTTAATTTATCTCCAGGAATAAAATTTTCAGATTTCCTATACCCATGAACAATTTCACATTGAATATTTACTAATGAGCACATTTTTAGAAGAGTAAGTTCTCTTCTAATTCTGCAGCAATCAACCCTATTGTAATTATGAACTAGCCAACTATAAATAGCACGTATTTTATCTTTTTTCAAGGAAAAGGATGACGTTAAATCTTTAACAAACTTTTCTATCGATCTATAACTACAGCAAGAAACGGTTGTAGAAAAATTATCAACACTCTCGTAATCCGATAAAGAATTAGATTCTTGAGTTCCTCTCCTCCTTAAATAATTACTTTTCCTTAAATATTCTTCGAAAAATTTATCATCTTCCCAAGCGTCCCCCTCATCATCTTCATCGCTTAAATCAATTTCGTTCACTAGTCTTTTAATCCTTTCCGGTCTTCCCGATCTTTTTTGAGAAATATCGCAAGTATTTTATTATTATTTTTTTGATTTGTCCTATCATTTATTTAAATAATAAATTAAGATAGAGAATATCTAAAAGCTACAGCTTTTTTTTTCCTTCTTTTACCTATATTCGCTATTATACTATACATTGTGTAACATAGTCAATTGACTCAATTCAGTCCCAAGTCCTCTATTCCACTACTTGAATAATTTAATGGAAAATTTTTTTATATGGATTCTCTCCTTTCTCGTAATAAAATATAAAATAATGTATAAAATAGTCTAAACTCTTAAAAATCCACAAAAGAAAGGAAAAGAATTTCAACAGTTCAAACAAACAAAATTTGTGAATTCTTTCAATTTATGTATATAGATTGTTTATTCTATAAACTACGTATATATACTTATTTACATAGCCAAACGAAATACTTGATAATTATATCTTTAAACGTATATTAAATTAATTATCCCCTAAGGGAAATGTTCAAAACAGTTTCAACGATTTTTACCTATTTTCTTCTAAAACTCTTGTAAACAACAACAAATTATAATATTAAATAAGATACCTTATATCATATAAATATCAAGCAATAAATGCAATACGTAACGATTATTACCTGGAAGAGCTCGCGCTGGACGGTCGAGGCGTATCGGCGTTCATGGTTGAAGTAAAAAAAAAATTATAGACAAGTCGTATAGCTGTTGAAAAATGCATATTATACAGTAGCGACCGATTCAAGAACAATTGGCTTCCGTTCAAAGAGAAGCCGAAATCAATGAGCTGCAAAAAAATCTACCATATACGCAACTGCAACAGTTTTCCAGTCTGACGTTTCTTTTGTCCTTACTTTTCGATCGTATACTCGGCTCTATGCTATTTTTATTTATAAAAGACGTTTTTGTAATTAGCTTGAAAAGGGGGTGGAGTTTTGATTATCTCTATATCGTAATAAACATATATTTATATACAGTATATAGATATACTGTACATATACAGTATATATACTATATACATAACATCTATAAAACTTATATTGTCTATTGAAAATGAAATAAATGAACAACTTGAGAAACGTGATTTCACATTATATTGAACAAAATTGAATGCTTTTTAACATGCTATCCACACGCCTGATTAACTACAGTAATAGATCATATGCTTGATTTAATTATTCAACTTGATCATTCAACATAGACGCGCATCAAGGGCCATTAATAATGTTATTTGACTTGACAATGTCGTACTTTCCAACAGATTAATTTGTTTAAGATAAAGATATTCTATAAATAATTAAAACTAAAACCTTACTACTAAAAAAAACGTCATTTTTTAACTAAAGAGTAGTGATGAATAGAGAGAAGCTGACCTTGACACAAAGGAATTCGATAGAATAGACTATCCAGTATATTAAAATCTCGAATGATTCTATAAGAATACTAATAAAGCCTATTTAATTAATATTTTAAAGGAATATTCAAAGAAAAGGATGAAATTAGAGTTTCCAGTTATCCGTATTAAAATAGTATGTAAGAATTCTATATATTTGCTGTTCGTATACTTAACGAATAACACTACAAACCAATTTACGAAGGGGAAAAGTTACTTTATCTTTATTTAATTTACATTATTACAAAGGATACATTCAATTAACAAAATGCAATAAAGAAGACCAAATTTTTTCATCAAAAACGAAAAAAATACAAAAAGAAACCAAAAGTTGATTCGAAATAGGGAATTAGTATAAAAGGGATTAAAGTGGAAGGAGATATAGAGAAAGGTATAGAAGAGAAATCTTACTATGTCAACCTTCTTGCTTTTTCTTCTTTGTTTTTCATTTTTACATTTTAATAATCTCTTTGAAGAGTAAGATAAAATGCCAAAAGTACGAAGAATTTAGTATTCTCCTCTCTTTTTATTAATTGAATATATAAAATTGTTGAAGGTTCAAGATATTTAATAAAAAACTTGGAAAAAAATACGAAAATTTATTAATTACGATACATTCGTTTGTTGAATAACTCATTCAATTATGAAATACTAATAATGATCAATAATAAGCATATTCGTATTCATACGCGGGAGGTCGTTTCAAAGAACTGTGGTGCTGACGTGGAATATGCTTATTTGGAGGTTTCTGTTGTCTTTTATGATCTTCTCCTAGTCCTTCTTCCTTCTTATTCTTGAGGTAGCAACACAAAGCAGCCGCAATAATACATAGTACGCCAATCAAACATAATAGGCCTATGTACATAAGAAAATCTGTACTACTCTCTGTTTCTTTGTCGTTCGGTCGAATATTCTCTGATAACGGGATAGACAAGAAGAAGAAGAAGAAGAGATGAACATAAATATGTGTTAAATATAAGAAGGCTGTAAGAGATTTTAAGTTAATTATCATTCAAACTTACTGGAGCATATCTCTTTTTCCGAGTTATACTTTTCTTGGAAGAGTCTATATTCGTCCGTTTGAAGTGTTGGAAATGCTAATTTAGAGCATTTTTTAGTAGAAACTTCGTAATTATTCATAATTTTTATCTTTTGATAAGAGTGATCGGTTTCAGTTAATATTGCATCTGGGCATATTTTCTTTCCACTTTTCCAAAGATCTCTTACTCTTATATGACTTTTCCTAAGCGTACAAAAGTATTCAACATCCAACCAGTGTCGACATCTTCCAATAACTTCTAGTTTTATCTTTGGTCTATTTTTAGAACATACGTATGTATATACATATATATATATATATACTGTATATATTTATTACATTGTATAGAGTCTTGATTGAATAATTTTTGTAAAATCATCCAAGAAATTTTTATTCTTGTAACTAAAATTAGGAAAACCAATGAAATTAACAATTGAATCCAATGCAAACTCATAATATCTTAACAATTTATATAAATTTAAATTATATCTTGTTTCGGTTACGCTCTTTATTCGGAATTCTAAATATTTATATATTCGAAATTTCCCTATTGAATTACATTTCTCTAAATCCAGTATATCAATTAACTTGGTACAACTATCCTTCTTATCAATATACTTAAATTTTAGATAAGTTACTTTAACTGATTCAATGGCGCATAGTTTTGCTAGAGAATCTTGATTTATGCTTAAAGAGTTTACATATTCAATTTGTAAATGCAGAGATTTCGCTATTACTTGAATATAGACATTATAACAATTCGATATTAATATTTTAGGATTATAACTCTCTAATTTATATTCAAGTTCCTGTAAATTAGTTGTATTATAATCAACTTGTAAAATAAGTTTACTTTTGTCTTCCATTCCATAATACATTTCATTAAAGCAAGATAATCTTATATTATAGTAGTTAGATGAGCAAACTCGATGTTCTCCCAAATCTGAATTAACATTGTCATTCTTTAAACAAGTAATTGTAGAATTATCGCTATAAGAAAAGAATATATATATATTTACAGTATATATAAAGATATACATATATAGTAAGATATAATGTAATGCTACATATTCCTCTATTTCTCTTCTTTCTTCATCATTATTAATAATGTAAATATTTATACAACTTACTAAAATTTGCAATTAACGTATTTATTATCAAATTTTAAACAATACTTTAATACTTTCGCACAATCTTTGCTTTTATTTAATAAGAAAAATACGAAAATAAGTTTTCTAATTATCATAGTTTTTTATTCTTTTAATTCTATTTTTAAATCAAATATTTCTAGTCAAAAATATTTAAATTCACTGAAAACTAGACTTTAAATATCTTATTATATATATATGTAATATAGAACTATAGTTTTGATAGATTATTATCAATGAAATATGATGATTTTTAAATGATAAGATAAGAAGAAAGATGAGAAAAAGTAAGTAGATTAAAAATTTTAAGCTTTCAATATATCTTCTGTATTCCTTTATTTTCAATAAAATTTTTACATATATCTATTTACGCTTTAGATAAATTAACATTTGTTTACGTAATATATATATATACTGTATATATATGCTGTATATATATAAGTCAGAACTGTTTTCTGGACAATTGAGTTCCAGATAGGTCATTATGTAGACATAATTCTCTTAGGCTTTATTGTTTCTATAAAATGTTTTATTTTCAACAAGTTATATTTAGATTTAGAAAATAAAACGTCTAAAAGAATAAAACGCTTAAAAATTGAATATAATACCAAATTAGTCTTGAACTTACTGTCTAGAAAAGAGTCCCTACCCGTGTAACATAAATACTTTATATATACTGTATTTGTACATATATATATATATATATACCATTTTACTTTAAACAAGAAACAAATTTAGAAATATTAATGTATGACATGTCAAAAAAAGAAAATAAATAAAAAAGACCGGAAGAAGAAATCAAGATTTATTTCCAAAACTTTCTCTTTTTTTTTCACTGCCTCTCTCCTTTTTTCCTCCTTTTCTCTCTCTATCTTTCTCTGTTTATCTATCTCTCTTTCTCTCTCTCTCTCTCTCTCTCTCTCTCAGTTGAATTTTCTAATATTTTAATTATCATCGCTGCTTATTTGAGAAATTAACAATTCTTCAGTCTTTTTTTTTCTTTCCTTTATTTGTATTTTAGTATCTAGTATAAAAGTTAGTTGTCATTGTTCTTGGTTAGTGATGTTATTAGTTTTAGCATTAATTTTATTGAATGCCGACAGTTTCATAAAGTTTCTTTTCTTCGAAAAAGCTATACAGGTTTTTTACAATCACAGCGACATTTGTTGAAAAGTATTTCAGAGTGTCGTTCAATAAGTCACCAACTTTTGATTCATCTCCATAAATTATACTATTATTGAATTCCCTTTTATTAACTACACTATTTATGGCTACGGAATAAACTTGTCGAGCTACTAAACCGTGATATGGTTTTAATGCTAATACGTAAGCCCTTTGAGCACTAAAATGGCTGTCGTTGACGGTTATCTCGTTTGTAAAAAGCTGCAGAAAATGTAACGAACGAGTCACAAAAATAATGGCTTCTGTTGCGGAATTTTGCAGTTTAGCTTGTTTAGCCGCAATTTCTTTTTCGATCATACTCTGAATGCTTTCAAAATTTAATGGATCCGTAGAATATTTCTCACGAATTTTCTAATAAAAAGAATATATAGATATATCTACATATATATTTATTATTTGCAATTAAAAAGACATATACAATGTATATACCTCAATATTTCCAGAAACTTCCATTTTTATCGGTGTGAATGTTGAGGGATTTAATTTATCTGCAAATTTAAAAATGAATAAAAAAATTTAAAACATAAACGATTATAAATATTTGGTAAGAAGGGGGAAATAAAGAAATATAGAGTAAAAAAACATATAAAGGGAAAAGAAGATAAAGAGGAAAGGAAACGGAAGGGACGCAAAATGGGAATCTATTCAAATAGTAAGTTACATTTATAATGATATAAAAATAATAAACAAACCGTATAAGTTTAGTGTCTCATCGCAAATATCTAAAAAATGCTTCGTGATCACTAGATTTCCCTCAATGATCTTTCCCAACCTTAAAAATAAATGGTATTATATCAGCACATTATTCTATTAAAGATTGAATGAAAAGTAGAATATTAAAAAAATAAATCAAAGTTCACTGACTTCTTATTAACTTCTGAAAAGAACGTTCCACTGCTACAACCTTTATCGCTCGATAAAGATTCAGTATCACTAGGCCTATCATTAGTGGACGAATGAGGTTGGTCGTATCCCCTACTTGATTCTGTTGATGGTGATATTTTTAACAAATGTTCATTGCCCGATGGTGATCTTGTTTTCTTCGGTGTAGAATACTTTTTTCCTCCTCTTTTGGTTGTTGCCAATTTCATTATTTCGTCCAATGTTGCTACAAAATTATCGCAAGTAACATTTAACGTTCTGGCCATTTCGTCCAAATCATTCTCGCGATCTTCATTTGTTTCCGTATTATGATTATTACTGATAGGCGCCGAAGAATCTCTTATTCTATATGCTTGCTCTATTAAAAGATCGCAATAGAACTTTAGTTCTGATTTTTTGCCTTTTATCTTTTCATCTTCTTCAATTGGGTTAGGAACATTTGCTTGGCTGTCTGCATTGGCTTTTGAACTTCCCAACGCCACTAACCATTTTTGTTTTTCTTTTGCGTCAGCTGCTCTAACATACAAATAAGCTTCCCCTGGAATGGTGATATCCAACCGTAGCTGATCTTTGGAATGTGGTGATACGTCACAAGCTGATACCTATTTTTTGTTCAATATGTAAAAGAGTTTATGTTGTGAAAAGTTGTTTACGAATGAGGAGAATTAAATATATAATCTTACTTTGAGAGCTCCCCTGCATCCCAGATTAATATCATCTCGAGAATGGTAATAAGACAATATGCCTCCTTTTAGAACGAACCATCTGGGCTGCCAGCCTAGTAAAGGCACACAATTTGTTTTTAATTAAATATTATAGTTTTAGAAAGAAATGAGGCTACACGGAAGCAATTTTGCAGAATTGTTAAAACACAAACATCTGTTCCATACTTATCAAACATAGCGGCTATTGATTGAATAATAAGTCTATATGAACTTTATTTAGTATATAGTTTATACTCTATAAGTTACAATACTGTATTTATATATAGTATTTAGTACTTGATGCTTTTTTTATGTCAATTATTACTCGTGTTTATTCTTTTTTTATTTTGAATTGTTCAGAAAATCTTACAAATATCTGACAGAATCTGTTCAAGTTTATCTTATTGATTAGAGTTTTCAATAAGAATGTATCGAAAATGAAAGCTCACAGTTTAAACTATCGCGATAACCTAAATAAATCTTTGTAGAGTGCATTCAAAGATATTTGTTATCAATTATAAAAGACCTTGTAAAGCTCTAGATAAAATTTAGTTATAGAGCCCGTAAATCTGATGATTGTGTCAGAATTCTTAACAGTTTGATAGAGCTAATTATTACTACTAGATTATATAAGACTTATCATTAGATTTTACAATACATTAATAAAACAAAATAATTATAATAAAATATTATACAATATTATCTCACCATTTATGTAATTGGTCCATTTTAACAGCTTTCCTTCTAGTGAATTCATCATCAAGCGGAAATTAGATGACTAAAAAAATCTAAAATAATTTTTACTGCTTTCTGACAATAGCCCAATTTTTAAAATTCAACTAAGCTAAATACTCTTCTTAGATTATAAGTCAAAATTTCTACTAAACTATCATTAGGAAGGCGTAAAAATGCAAATCTGCCGATTCAGACTGTGGCCTTCACCTGATATTGGTAAAATATTTAATAATCCCTTTCTCTTTTACCAGTTTTCGTTGGAATAGAACGTATCGTTATAGTATACGGAAGGTGCTGTTGCCTCCTTGGAGGCATCTTACGTAATTACTATTTTCATGACTTACGGTTTATTCAATAATTAAACTAATTCTACTTTTCAATTCAATTTATAAATAGGCAGATGTTATGTATGTCCAATGTATAAATACTTTTAAAACAAGCCTACGGATTGAAGTTTAGTTTAATAATATAAAAACATATATCATTCTTCTTTTTTTTTATTCTTCATCAAACTCGTCATCATCTTCACCTAACGGACCAACGATCTCTATAGAAGAAGCGTCTGATTCCATGTCTGAAACTTGGCTCTCCCCATCCAAAACATCATGCTCATCCAAACCATTTGAGTCTAAATTTGTTATAAATAAAGTAATAAAAAATAGTTAAATTTTCTTTTGAACAGTCAAATATATTTTATATCGTTGAATTGTATTATTTAATTTACCTTCAATGGTGAAATCCTGAAATTTCCTACGATCTGCCAAATCTTTAACATAACTGGCTGCTCCTTTGGGATCCAAATCGTTAGCCCAACTCAGATACATTGCGGATTTAACACAATCGTCCTTTTGTTTAAATATCTAATGTTTTTATATAAAAAAATATTAACAATAATACTCTGTTTGATAATCCATTTCGTAATGTTATGTCTTTCAACTCACGTGGCTTATTAAATAGAACACTGCGCTTTCTTTTGGTACCATATTTTTGAGATTTTCTAAAAGTTCTAACGCACTCTGTTAACAAAGTAAATATCATAATTCGAAAACTTAAACATGAGATAAAATATATGCTTCATGCTTTGAATTATTAAACGTTATACTTACATCCAATCGGTTTAACGCAACTAGAACAGTGGCTTTATGATATTTGCATAAGGGATGATTCGGATTTAGCTCAATGCCTCTTTCTAAATGAAGTAGAGCCTCCTCTGAACGATGTAGATGATGTAAAGTCTGTTATTTAGGTTAACAGAATATTTAGGTGAAATAAGAACAGAGTACATATATAAAAATATACTAACCATTCCGTATTGACAAAGTAAAGAAATGCATGTAGGAAATATTTTAAGAGCTTCCCGATACTCAAATTCAGCTTCAGTGAATTTCTCTTGTTTATAATAAACAGACCCAATACTAAACCTAAATAAAAAAAAATCTATAGAAGCAACACTCATTTCCAGGAAATAATGCACTAGATCTATTTAAAAAGACTAATATTTGGCTGTGTTTACAAAATCAGTTTTAGAATGATTAAAAAATTAGTTCGAAAGCATCTTCTCAAGGAATTCCTAATTAGGTCAATGAAATATTTAAGGTAAAAAGTATCTATAATTTGCAATTTGTTGAAAAGGCATAGATCTCTTATAACAAATTACATTAATGAAATGGAAAATAACGTACCGAGCGTAAAAATGCTTAGAATCAATTTCCAAAGCTTTTCTAAAAGATTCTAAAGCCGACTCCAATTCGTCGGT
This sequence comes from Dimorphilus gyrociliatus, assembly GCA_904063045.1. NCBI lineage: Eukaryota > Metazoa > Annelida > Polychaeta > Dinophilidae > Dimorphilus > Dimorphilus gyrociliatus. The sequence goes on along the minus strand of CAJFCJ010000016.1, from coordinate 302,303 downwards.
TACCATGTAGTCGTGTCCCATTAGCGTATAAGCATAATAGTAATGCTCATCGATCTTTAGGTGAGGTGGCGCAAAAGGGGAGGGGACGGTGAAAAAAAAGCATATATTATAGTAATATATTAACGACCTTGATGAAAGTTTAAAACCTGTTTTGCCCGTCTAAAAAATTTCATTGCTGTTGCATGATCTTTTTGTACGCTAAAACAATTACCATGAGCTAACCAAGTCTGAAAAATAACAATATTTCAAATCATTTATAGAGTATAAACATCGAAAAATCATACCTGCTTGGCTTCGGGTGCCCATTTACCCATAAAATGACAAATCGATGATAGAGTGTGCTCCATATTTAAATGCCACAAAACTGAACTATAAATATCAATTCCATCTATATAAACTTTATCAAACTCGAGCATAATTTGGAAAGCTTCTCTAGACTAGAAAGCAGTCATAAATTTATTAGTTAGATGTAATTGAAAAGTTAAACTTAAAAAAGTATAATATCTACCAAGTCATACTCTGCCAAAAGATAATGAGCCCTTCCATACTGATAATATGTCCAGGGTGTATTTAGATGATGTGCTGGTAAACTCTTAATCAACTTGACAGTATCATGAGGTTTATAACGTCCTAATGACAAGATTATGGACGCTACTTGCTTAAATAGATGCAAGAGATTTTCTAATTGTTAAATATGAAAAATTATTACATTAAGAAAATATTTTCAAGTTTTTTAAAAAAATAATCCAACCTAAGTCTTTCTTTTGCCACTGAATGAGATGGTTTTGAACCGCATTCATGGCATCGGTTGACTCAGCAATGTTTGTTTCAGAAAATGATGATAATTGAGAATTTGATCTGGATCTAACAATATCGATGGTATCTCTCAGAGGCTTTATTGTTGTACTAACATTCCAAAAAAATAGATATAGATTAAATATAGAAATTCAATTTAAAATATATTACCAATTGATAAACTTACCTATGTTCGTTTTTAGTCGTATTTGATGAAAGGCTACTGACAGTGTTCTTTAATTTTCTAGTATTTATTCGAGACGATTTCTTATTAATTGATTTAGTATTCTCATTTATGACATTGTTGTTAACTGGATTTAATAAGCGACTGGATCTTCTTAAAGGCATTGTTTCTTGTTGCATAATACTAAAATGAAACCGATCGTATAAATATTCAAATACCAATTTTGTTTCAAAAAAATATTTACCAATCGTTATTGTGATCCAAATCCATCTTTTTCTCATCGATATTTTGATTTATTGTTCTTTGTGGTGATTTTTCTACCAATAACTGGATTATGAAAACATTTCGTTAGACAATAGCACAGAATTTGATAATGTTTTTCAACTTCTTAGATCACAACTATTTTACCTCTGTAATCCCTACTTTTAGAAAGGAGAACAATAAATTTATTACCTTCTTTCTGGTCCTTCTCTGTCCAATAGCATCGTTTGCAATTATAGGAGATTTTTCCATAAGAGCAACGCCCACGGGTGGCGTTATAAACGCCTGACTAGGACCACAAGGACTAGGCGTTAATTCTAAAGGTAAATGGCCAAAAGTTGGTTTAGGTCTTTCCAGTTCTAAAAATTTTTCGAAATCTACAACTTGTTTAGGAGTCTTTAATTGATCGGTTTTATCTATATGTAAAGCATTCCGTCGAACAGTTTGCTTTCTAGGCGGAGGCGGAGGTACCGATGAATGTAGGGTAGTGTTGGGTGTTGATCTTGAGTTGCTCTTGCGACTTCTCAAGCATCGTTGTTCTATATTTGGATGGTTTGTCGTTTCGGTTGGACGGCTTCGAGGTACCATAGGTTTAATAATCTGCTGGTTTAAGGTAAAGATATAATTATATATATACTAATAAGGTAATACTTTTCAACCGAAAAGAGCGAATTATAAAAAATAATTACTTCACTCTCTTTTTTATTGGTTGAAAACGTTGAGAACAAACTACTTGCATCAGTTGCACAAACGGAATTCGGTGGTTTCTGGAATAAATTCGCAGCCAAATCATTAACTGAGTTCACCTTGAAAATATCTTCTATGTCCGTTTTAAATGCGGCTGTTAAAATTAATGAAGGATTAAGCTCAAATCATATAATGTTTTTTGCAAACCTAAATGACACAAATTCTCAATAGCCGAATATAAAAATGGATTTTTCTTCAAGGACATACGAAATAATTTCACTGCTTTATCGGAGGCACTCGTCTTTCTAAAAGATTTAAAAGAAATATTAATTAAAAATAGTATCATTTACGTTGATTAAAATTTAAGTTTACATGTAAGCCTGAGCCAATAAGTTCATAGCATAACAGTCTACTTCCTGAAATTCATTGAACATATCGCTATTTATGTCTAATCCACCGATTCTCGATGAGGATTTTTCAAATAGAGCCTCTTCCACTTCTTTGTATCTATTCAGAATAAATTTCATTAAAAGAAGTAGGTAAATAATTATTCATTATTCTTAATATTGTAATTCCTTACAATTTGAGAGAATAGCAGCATTCCGCTTTTAAATATCTCATTCTTGGAGAATTAAATTTGGCATCTTTTAAAAAGTGGTAGGCTCTACCATGTTGACCCGATCTATAGTAGCAAGTTGCCAAGAGGTAATGACTTTCTTCATTAAATACTAAAAAAATAAAAGAAATTATATTAATTAATTAAAAGAAAACCATAATTAAACATATTTAAGATGCCGTTAACAAACATCACTATGAATGCATCTCGCGCAAACAGGCAATGCCCAATCCAATATTTTGTACTGTAGCTGACAAAAAGTAGCTTTGAACTCTTTTAGCCAGTTTATTACACACAATAGTAAGAACTAGAGTATAAATGTAAGAGCTTTTAAGTTATTATCGCTAATCTATCATACAAGAATTAATTTGTAATTTAAGCTAAAAATTTTATTCAAAAAGCTCGGAAAAACCTAATAAATTATATTTATGTTAGTTAGTCGTAAAATGCAACTTTTGGGTCTGATCTTTAATTTAATAAAGAGTTTGATGCATCATACATGACCAAAAAAGATGAGCTAAAATTTAATTACCTTCAGCGTTCAACCTCTCCGCGATAAATATGGCGTCTCTATAAGCATAGTTGTTCAAACAATTCCAAAGAAGAACCTGCAAAGGGCAGATTATAAATTTCCAAGATTTTTTTTCCGATAAACACAAACGAGTACTAACACGTACAGTGAAAATAACAAGAAGTGGACAAAAAAATGCTGTGGATTGAAAATAAACATATAATTCACTTACCTGAACAGGTTCTTGGACGAGCATTTTTGCGACTATTGCCTATAAGTTTTTAAATCTGGAAAATCGCAAAGGCTTTTTGAATTATTTACGAGAAATGTTCTCAGCTATCAAATAACAAGTTAACAACCGTCCGCCATTTTCTATGACTTATGAATATTCACAGAGGGCGCTGTCAACATTTTAGGAAATCCCAATCGGTATAACTAAATGCGACTCACAAATTGATTGAAAATATAAACAAAACTTACACTCGCTAACTTGAATATTTATTTAAAATAGACAAATAGACAATTTATTTAAAATAGAATTTATTTTTAAATTTAGTACTAATATCATCTATTACCAAAAGAATTATTTGCGTTTTTGACTTTCGGTTTATAATTGATTTTGACACTGTCTAGAATAACTACTATATATTATTTTTCTTTGTTAAATATGTCAATTATTAATGGACTTAACCAACTATAGTGGATGTTTTTGCTACTTATTTTTAAAAGGATAAATCCTACAAAGCGTTAAATTGTAAAGAAATTTTTGAATAAATAATCCCATTACCTTTCAATCCTTTTCTTTGTATTATATATTGTGAAGTTAGACCAAGGGAGTTTTTTCTTGCTAATTTTCTTTTAAATAAAGTTAATAAATTCTTCTGTATTTTTGAATTAAATTTTGAATTAAATTGATATGTAAAAAAAACTTCATGCTTGTAGAAGATGAATAAAATGTTATCAAACAACCGGAAAAAACTATACAAAATACTAATTAAAGTATAAAAGACTCATTATTGTCTTTCAAAAAGTGTGTAAGATGATAAAGGCTTTGTATTTACACATCTGAATTTAATTACAAAACCCAACTGAAACAAGTCATATGACTAGTTAAGCATGAAACGGAACGTCCGTCTCTTAGCAATACCATGATACCTGTTCCACTCGGGCTTTCCTCGAGCTCAGACATGGGCACCAGATGGAAAGCAAATTTAAAGACGTAACATCAGCGCAGCGGAGAAGGTTTTTTGATAAAACATGAGAATTTTACCTGATTTTGCCCTTTACGGATTAATACCTATACTATTTTAGGTAAGTTATCAGTATCTAACGGATTTACTATATAAACATCTTAAATTGTTACTTTTTTTTATTTAGCCGTTGAGCAAACTTTTTTTTAATTGGCCTTTTTAAACTTCTTTGTTCTTTACTATTTAAAACTTTTTTAAACCTTTAAAATAATTGAATAAGATATGATTTGATTCCTTTGTTGCAAATTTTAACAGGAAATACTGATAAAGCCTATATATAATAAAAGAGCGTTGTATTTATCTTATTGAATTTACCTACTAGATAAGTACACTGTTATCGCTAGTGGAATCAAAATAAATTAAAGTTTATCGTTAACGTAAATGTATATCGTAAATAATTTTCTAGATGACTAAAATTCAAAGATTTTCCACAAAAAGACGCGGAAAAGTTTCATAAGGAAACTCATTACTTATTTAAAGACTGTATAGTAAAAGAAATGTAGTACAATGTTTAATTTTATTAGCGCCCTCTGTTATCAATACTAATTCAAATCAGGCCCGTTAAGCGACGCGAATCGAAAGTTGACAAGTCGTCGGTTAACAAATTACATATTTAAACATGACTTTTCTTTTTTTTGTTGGGAAAGCCTAAAAACAAAGAAAAAGTCAAATAAAAGAAGTAAAGTTTTCACCAAAAATAAAACGAATAGTCGTCGGAGTCGAGAATAATCACGCTCTTATACTTACACCTCTTTGATTTATAACCCAAGAAGATCGTCGGAGGGCGCTGCGGATATCAAATATCTAGTTTATTCTGTCCCCTTTATAATAGTTAAAAATGTTCATTCTTATTTTTTATATTGAAGATGGAGGACGTAGATTCTAACTTTCGTTCAGTTTTGTATAACATATTTGATATCTACAGGCGGAAAATGGGAAAAAGTCAGCGTAAAAAGTATCATAAAACCCCACCGAGTCCGCCCCTGGAAAAACACTCGAAAGAGGCAACAACGATAAGAAATTCTCTTTTCGAACCAGATGTCTGCATGTTAGGTCAGAGCGATATTTCACAGAAAGATCAAAGCGGTTTACCGCCTTCACCTGCTCGATCGAAGAGTTCTTCGAGGTTTGGCAAGTTCTTCGCTTCGAAGAGAGGAAAAAAGAGCGAAAGGCCTAAAAGTGAAAATGGTTTTCCGAGACCTGCCAACTCTGTGTCCAGCGTTTCTCTGGCATCCGATCAAGAAATTCAAGAGGATAGTAAAGAAGACCTGAAAGAAAGGGATAATAATAGACAAATAGAACAAGAGGTTAAATGTCGGTCGGCCAAATGTACCGAACAAACTATGCAAACAGATAGTGGCGCCACCAACACCGTATCAGTACAGGATCATCCGGAGGTAACAAACGGTACATTAATAAAAAATGGAAGAAATGGTATAGAAAATAGTATTGACGAATCAACGCTGAAGCCAAAAACGACTGTAGCAAAAGTAATATCCTTTAAATAATATTTTCTTTTTTTCTATTTTCTTAATAATTTACGATTCGATCTCTTTCCCTTTCTACTTTTTTTTTCTTTTTTCAAACGTTTATTCTATTAATCATATTTTTTTTTCTTTTCTAAACAAAAACATAGAATTCTAAATATGTTAAAGGGGTGGGAAAGTAAGTAAGTAAGTAGATGAAGACGTTGATCAAAAATCAAAAAAAAAAGAACAGAAAATCTAAAGGAGGTGGAGGAACAGATTCCATTTCCATATATATATATATATCGTTTATATATATCGTTTATTGTTTTTATTTATACGTGTAGAACATGCATGTATATATATGGATATATTTCATTATACCATTGTGTACTTCATTTGGGTGGCTAAAATCTTTCGCTTCTACAATATAAACTTTTTATTAGTAATTCTTATACGATTACTATAGGCCTTAACTGTACTAGAGCGATTTAAGTATATGTAGTTATGTGTATATAACATATAGCTATATACCATTTTAAATTTAATTTAACGGGGGACCAGACTTTTTGGAAGGTTCTCTTCTCTTCTTTGTTTTTTTTTAAGTTAAGCTATTTACTCATTTCTTTTTATTACACGATTTTTTATGTAATATTTATTTACATAGGACTATGTTAATCTGGTAATATTCTCTTAGTTTAAATAGTAAAAAAAAAATAACCCTACTTCCCCTTGTTGAACTTCTAAGGAAAAAATTTCTATACTTAAGACTGTAAAAAAAGTTGTAGAGGAGTTTTTTTCATCATAGTTTTGTTTTAGATCATATAAATTGGCGCCAGTATATCTAGCTCCTCTGTAAATTGATCGTTAATCACCACAATTAATCGGACGGCCTTCAACATTACTATATTACTTACAGCAAATCGTTCAAGCCGATATAGAAATGGAGCCTAAACCAAAAACTAACGGTAGACTATTGATTATGGATAGGAGTGTTAGCCCCACGTCCAGTCTAGGTGAATCGGTTATATCTGGCGTCTCCAAGGCATCATCGGGTCGTCTCGCTTCGTCGCAGACAAATGGTCAAGCAAGAAATTACACGTTGACAGAAATTCTGAATAAGATGGAGAATTGCTTTGCCAAATTGAATAAGCATACGGATTTTACAACTGAAGAAACTCTCGATGACCTCTCTTACTTAAGCCAACAAGCTCGCTATATAAGTGACCAGCAAGTAGGTTATTCAACTTGAACAATTAAATGATAAGATTTTTGAAATAATTTCGACCTTGTGTCTTAATAAAACTAGGTTAGACGGGTTCTAATCGGAAAGTTAATAGAACTTGGCTCCATAAAACTCTTCTACAACGTCTATCAATCCGTAAATAGTCTAAATTATTTGGATATAAGCAGGAATAGTGATTTTGCGACTGATAAGATTAGTCTATATGAACAATACGGCGTACAGCAGAGCCCAGCTTTGGGTAAACGCCAAGAAAATTCTATCGATAACGTCAGTGAAGTGAGTTGTTTGTCAAGCACCGCAGATTTGAATTGTCAGTCATCAACTCCAGCTCAAATTTTATGCTATGCTAATGTTAGGCATGCATTTACAATTTTGGTTAATTGCACAGAAAAAAGTTACGCATTATGTGAACAGTGCGTCCAAATGAATATTCACCATATGATAATTAGAGACTTATTCCACCCTGGTTTGAATGCCAGCGAACTCAAAGATCAAAATAGGCTACATGTTGTTAAATCAATTCTTCATCTCCTTTGTAACCTTGTCAGGCAAATTGGACCTAGTCTCAGAGCTGAATATCGAAAAATAGGTCTTATCAAGGCGCTAATTCAACATACCAAGTCGCAAATAACAGTTATTAGAGCAAGATGTTTAATTCTAATTAGTTACGTAATATCGGAGAATGAAAATGATATTGTAAATTGCACGGATAAAAATTTGGGCTTTCTTGCGAGAGTTTTGCAAGTTTGTTTAGAGAGTGATTCACATTTTTCAAGGAAATTAGGTATTTGGGCTATAGACGTCATATCCGGTAAGTTCATTTTCTTTATTTTCATAACATACGTAACGGGAATAATTTTATTTATCTTAAGTTTATTTATTAGTTGTAGTACTAAGTAAAAAAATATTATATATAGCTAACATTCCGTTATCCTCCTAAAACTGAAAAAGAAGATGGAATTCATGCAATCCGCTATGTTAAAATTTTGACAATGAGCCAAAACACACAAACGGATAGAGAGATTTTCTCAATTCGCTCCTATCCTTACTCCTTTCCAATTCATTACTTTATTTTTATTCCTTCTCCTCTTTTTATCTTGTCGGTATTTAATCTATCAGTCGATTCCTTTCTATTCAAGAATTTTTATTAAAAAATCAACTATTTTTAGTTGGAAAAACTAACAATAAAAACGCCGATTGCTCAATAAGTTTTTTTTAACAAATTATAATACTTTTTATTATTTCAATTGAACGCCTCAGCGTTTATTGCCTAAGGTTACTATAAGACAATAAAGTAAACAATAAACAAGCTAACAAATGTTCTACATTGATTTTATCGCCTATATTTGACCTCGACAGCTGGCAAATTCCCTTGCCAATTAAATCGCCTGTCTTCACCAAGTCAGTAACGCGATAATTAATGGGAGTCGTTACCTAATGAATATTATATTGATTAAAAAATAGGTTATATAAATATGAAGTTAGTCACGCCCCATATTCCTATAATTCCCTGTTTACTCGCCATTAATTATACGGCCAACATAGAATGTTTAACCAAGGAAAGTTTGGCGCCTGTACATTCCCGGCAAAATATTCTTTCTCCATTGTCTATTTGTATTTGACTTAAATGACACACGCCAAAGGCATTTTTGAAACGATTTAGCACCGGTGTGTTGAATTTCGAATTTTTTCAGCCTAGAGTAGGATGCTTATGCAAGATGTCAATATAGAGATATGTAAATATAGTCTATTGTATAAAATTTTGTGGTTTATATGTGCTATGTTTATGATTGATTAAGAAGCAACTGTTGGTGAACGCCTCCTTCCTCTATTAGAAATCTCAAGGCTCAACTGGAAGGCATTCCTTCTCCGTATTTCTAGTGGTCGGTTTGCCGAAAATTGATTACTATAGTCAACTGGATAAACAAACCTCAACTAACGTGATTCACTTATATTAAGTGTTTGGAAGGGAATCGCTCTAGTTTAGACATTTCCTTTTGTTTTTGAGAAATAAAGTGACGTTTATGTCGTTAGTGTAATCTTGACGAATGAAAGGTCGAGTGCGTATAGTGTAAATAATACTAGCTTTACAGCTGTTTCCATCCTGGCAATAACAAACCACCCCCTAAAAAACTAACAAGTTTGTCTGTCGTTAGATAAGCCTGCTCTGGGAGAAAACTAGAAGAGAAAGAGAGAATTGTATTGTCCAATAGAGCTAACAACTATAAATCTTCTCCTTATCTCAAAGTCCATGTAGTTAAGAAAAAAAATTGACAAACCAAGTCCAATTGATTCGCTTTAGCATTTCTCTTATTTCCTTAGTTATTTATTCGTATAAATTTCTCTTCTTTATTTTCAAATGGTGAATCAAACAGTTTATATCGAATAAATGAACAGTTGAGTGTGTTTAGGTGGAATAAACAACACAAAAGGGCAGCTGTCTACGAGAAAGTAATAACTCTACAAAATCTGTTGCACGTCAAAACAATTTACCTTAGAAGGTAGTTTTTCATACACCCGTCCTTTCAATCAAATTAATAATAAGTTAATTAATTATACGTCTATTCACATATTTAACAGTCTATTTAGCTATTTTATATAGGAGAAAAAACATAGGCTATTGATGCTTTATTTAGCTGACATAAAACTGCAATTTGGGGGATAAACAATTTTATGTTTACAAGTACTCAATATCCGTAATAAATTCTGCGGTATTGTTTGATGAAACGATTTCTTTAGGGTGGCGATTGAACGGCTATGCATTTTAATATAAAAAGAATGTTGAAACTCGTGAAGTATGAGCCGTTAATGTGTATAACAAACCTTTAACTTGATAGCTAACACCTTTTAGTGGATCTTTTCCAGAAAATATTCTGGAAATATATCCTTTTTATTGATTTAAGCACTATTCCTTTATTGCTCTCTATTTTTTTAAATGCATGAACGGAAACGCTTTTGAATGAACGCTTCCTTCGTTCTTTATTTCTTGTTTTTATTAATGGGGCAAGCGTCACCATCTGCATTTAATCTCGTTAAAAGTAAATTTGCATAATTTGTCGATTGAGCAAGAGAATGTATGACAAATTTCCTTTGTTTACCGAACCATTGAATGAACAATGACGGAATAATTATCATATGCCTATTAAAAAAAATATCTTGAATATTTTCTCGAGCTTCTCAGTCCTCTTTTTAAAGCGACACCTGTTGATAAAAATAAACTTGGGATATTTCTATAAATAATATAATACCCTCTTATAAGAACATGTAGAATTTATTAATTTTTCGCTATAAAATTCTATTTCACTAATAAGAAACCTAATCGAGAAATTGCGTAAAGTGGTTACGATTACGTAATACACAATCCCAATGTCAATCTTAATTCAATGACAGATTGCCCTTCTATATGTGTACTTTCCTTATTGTTCTACAGGACTCAACCGTTACGCCATCTATGACGGTAATAAGCAATATCTTGTGAGAAGAGGTTTACTAAACCTCTATGCTAATTTCCTCTATACGGTAAGCTTTTTGATCTTATTGATAAAATTTAGCCGATGATATCTCGTTGACATCAGATATATTTTAGCTATTTGTGGGAGGTTTATAATCTAATATATCTACATAAATACTTAACTTGAAAATAGAAGACTGACGATTTCCCACAGTCATATAAAAGTTTTATTTCTGACAACGGTTTTATTTTAAATTTTAGGGTTCTGCTGAAGAACAACACGGTTGTTTACAAGGACTTTGGTTGCTAGCTTTCTTCCCACCAGTAAGAGATGTATTAAGGCATCATGATCGTTGTATGGAAGGTGATGAGCGTAGTTTTTTTTTTTTACACCTAGTTAAAAAACTAACTATTATGTCTCTATATTTTTAGGTATTGGTAAGTTGGAAGCGCACTCTAAAAGAGAACAAATTAAGGAAGGTGCTGCCGGTGTTTTATGTCAAATATTTAATAAATTGGGAAGTGAGAGAGTAGCAGCCAGTGCAGGTGATTCCTTATCAATTCAATTATTCAATCATTAGTTATTTTAATAAGTTATTAAATCTAGATCAACTAAAAAATGGCGATAATAAAATAATTATCTTACGTCATTCTGAATCGAATGATTTGGCTAAACTGCTTAGAGAGAGTTTAATCGAAGAAGGTCTTGTCGTTTCTTGCCCAGATGAAGATGACAGAGGTAAAATATTTTTTATTTTGAAATACTTTAATTATTGAATTAATTAATTTAATTAATGTTTACCAGAGAGAAGCCGTTTATCAAAATCTTCTAAGATAAGAACTAGTCGCGTGGTCATCGCCTGTATATGTCAATCTTTTCTTGAAAGTCCCAGTTCGAGAATGGGTAAGATAATATTTTTTTGAACATTCTATTAAATCAAATTAAATGAATAATTGAAACTTTAATTCAAAACAGAAATTGAATATGCTACAATATTAAAGAAACAAATCATATTTGTCCGAGCCGACCGATCAATGCAATTAGAAGGATGGCTTTCCGTTATAATCGGTGAGAGCGCGGTGCTAGATTTCTTTCATGCAGACAATATTAATATTACCGTTGGAGCTATTTTATTGCAACTGGGTGGAATAAAAATTCATAGAGGAGAAAGTATTACTGGTAATTTATGACCAATTCGACTATGAAACTAACGATATTCAATTAATAAAATGTTGCAAATTTTTTTTGTAGGCACAGAAGAAGAAAGAGCAAAAACTATTATAAAAAGAAAAGATAATTTAAAATCTATATCTGGCTGGGATGTTGAACGAGTGAAAAGTTGGCTAAAGGAGAATAACTTGAATGGGACTGCCGATTGGTGAGATTATTAAGCAGATTTTTTTTTTTTTTGAAAGAATTTATTCAAGGAGGTATTATGCTGCTTTAATAACTATTAAAGCGTGAAGAAAAGAAGTCCCTAAAGTTTCGGCTTCCCTAGTTGATCTCAATTATCAAATAAGCAATGTATGATTTTTGAATAAGCTCTCATCTCTTGATCAATCAGCCCTGCTTGAGACCGTTTTTTCTGCCTAAAAGCTTCTTTTATTTAGAATTTGTAAAGGCTACCCTCTTGATTAACCAACCAGGCGAAATAGGTCTAAAAATAATTGGCTATAGATAAATTTCATATCACTTCCTCCTGCTTACCATTAAGTGCTCCCATATTTGCAAAGAATTAGTTTAACACTCAATTTCTTCCTAGTTTAATATAATATATACTGTAAACGGTAGGATTAAAACTATAATATCCAAAAACAACCCAGTAAATAGACTTTTAGGCGTTAGGTGGCGCCACCGACTTGCAGATCAGTAATAACTGAAAGACAAATAAGAAATAATGAAGCTAATAACTAATCTATTAAGAAAACTTTATTTAATAAAAAGATACTTACGGGGTGTTTTGACATTTTCAGTTTGTTTAATGACCCAAAATACTTTTTAACAGCTTTAAAGAAGTAAACGGAGAAGTTCTTTACGAAATATTCAGAATGTTCACAAAAGCTGCCGAATGTTATTATACCGTTTTAAAAGAAGATTTTCGTCTACAATTCATAGAAAGAATGAAATTTACGAAGATTTTGAACGAACTTTTCCAATCAGAAACAAGTGACAGTGCTAGTCAACATTGAAAATGATGATAAATAAAAAAGAAACTAAACTTACACTGAACCCTTTGTTTTTGTTTCTCTCTTTTTTTCTCTCTTTTTTTATTATTTATTACCAAAAGTTACATAATGAAATGCTATAAATTTTATAATATATAAGTAAGTTTTGTGAGGTGTTTGATACGAATGTTAAGATGAAGCGAATTATGTACAAAAGTAACTCTCTATACACTTTTTTCGAATTGAACATGTTTCTTTTAAATTATTGAACACAGAAATTGACTTTTTCTATTTTGACATAAAGAACTAGCTTATGAAAAATGTAATCAAAAATATTTATGCTCAAACCTGTTATTGTTTGACATAGTAAATTAATTCCTTACAATTTAACATCTAGTAGTGTAATAATCATTCGAAAGCTTTAGCATTCTATGTTATACGATTAATGCAAGCTACTTGTCATGTTAATGAAGAAAGAAGATATATAAAATTGATCACAACTATTGAGCTGCTTTTGAATTGACTCACGTAAAGCTTTAGGATTACTTCTTCCTCTACTATCTATTTAAAATTCTTCAATACAAATTAGAGACAGCATGGAGAGAATGCCTCAAAAGAGACATTATGCAATTATTTCAATGAGAGTCTAGAAGACTTTGTCAACTTAAAAACTTGTTTACACAATATTCCAAACAGTCGTCGTATTATGAGTATGCTACAAAGTAAAACGAGTTGTTTTCCAACACTCTTAAAGGACAATTTTTGTCGAATATAGCTGCCAATATAAATTGTTTTGAATGACGTTGTAATGAATATTGACTATTAGTTTACGTTGATTCCCGCAAAAACTACTAATGGGATTCGTTGTAAATACAAATACAATACTTAAATTAATAAACGTATAATAAATAAAGAAAAAATAATACTTATAATACGATAACTTTACTTATGAAATTCAATTATCTGTTTAATGACAAAGAAATATTCTCATTACTTCTATAGTATGAGGGAATTATAAAATAGCCGTCCGTGACTATCACTTTTAATAATAAGTTTTTATGCTATTTAGCTATATATTTCAAAAGTATTATATGTTAAGAAGAGTTGTGTTTTTCCCCTAAGTAATAGCGTCTCGTAATTCTACTCCTTAAAAAACAATATGTGGTAAGCGAAACCTAGATGAGGACTGATACAAAACGAAAGCAAACGCATTTAGAAACTTTATGCGAGAGATGTAAGAGTAATTAGAGAAAAATTTTATCCTTTCCTTCTCTTAAACTTAATTAAACTAAAATTAAATATGATTTTCTCGGATTACTCGAATTTTATCTTCTTTACGTACGAATTAATTGCTATTCTTATATTTGGAGCTATTGGAAATATCTTTACTATAATTATGCTCGTCTGGAGCAGAAAAATAGCGCAGCCAACACATATTTTTGTATTCAATTTGGCTTTATCTGATACTTTTGCTTGCATTTTTCCCATACATGTTTGGATTTTAATGGAATATTACAAAGGGGAATCACTTTGGTCAGAAATCGTATGTAATACATTTTCTCCATTTCATAATGCAGCAACGTATCAATCTCACTTAAGCTTGGCTTTAATCGTTATAAATCGTTATACATATATTTTGAAGTCAAAGAATTTGTATCATAAACTATTCTCTCCAAGATTTTCGATTGCGTGGTGCGTTTTGGGATGGATTATCTCAGTTTGTCTGTTTTGCTGGCCGTTTCTAATGAAAAGTTTCTATAAAAGAATACCAGGATTAACATGTGCATTTAATATTTCTAAGAAAGATAAAAATATAGTTAGAGCACCAGCTATAATTTTACTGATTATAACAATACCTTTAATAGCAGCACTATATTTAAAGATATTCTTGTCAATTCGTGCATCCAAAAAGAGAGTTTCGAATATTAATCATTTTTCGGCCCCTTCAAATACGTCAGGTATGATATAATAATACAAAAGAAGCTTTAGAAATAATATTTCTTTTTGTTTTTTTATAGAGATAAACTTTTCAGCAGCACAAAGTCATAGAGTAAAATCTGTTAATATTATGCCATATTTTGCTGTTTGGGTTGTTTACATATGTCTAAATATTCCAGTCTTGATTGATTTCGCATCTAGAATATTCAGACCATCAACTATAGCAATGAGAAGGTTAATTTGATTATCTTTCATTGTTTCTTTTTTTTTAACATTAGTTTTATTAATATTACATTTAAAACAATTCTTTACAGAGCAATTAGAGATATAATATTGACAAACTCAGCAGTAAATATTCTTATCTATGCGGCATTGAATAAAAGTTATCGAAGATTGTACGTCAACCTTCTGAAGAAAATAATAAAAAGAAGATTCTAGATATTACGTTTCGTTTAGTATAGAAATACAAAAGTATGTTATTCCCTCCCACAGTTGCGTTCAAATTGTTAAGGTTATTATTAAAATTATGGTATTTGAGAGAGAAAAGAAAAGCGTGGTATGATTATTAACAAACAACAATAAATATGGCTATTAATAAAGAATTTCTCTCTTTTTTCTTATATGTTTCTCTTTTGAACATTTGTAAATAATCTAATAGTAAATAATTCATGCTGATTTATTCAGATTTTATAATTATATGTGTTACACTTTGAATTATAGTAGAAATAATAAAACTAATTATTGTAATAACAACTAAATTAACAATTCGAATAGAAAAATGAATAGAGAGTTTTTTTACTCAAATATAAAGTTTGTAATTAAAGAATAGAAGCCTTTGTCCTGCTGAGATAGTCCATTTCTCAATGTATACAATAACTTTTATATTAATTTACTATAAATATATAACATAAAAAAGTTTGTCAGCAGGTTAAAACAAAGGTTTGAAATAATTTAATATTCACCTTTAGCTTTATCTTATAGTTTTAATGAGACCTAGCTTTTCTTTACAAAAACAACTTTGACAAAATTACCATATCTCTCATTCATATCATTATTTACAACATTTAGAAATGGAAAACTCCCTTCTCTACAGAAATGTTGGATATTAATACCTCAAATATCTCATTACTTTAAAGAATAATATTGTCAATGTCCATGATTATAGAGTTTAAATCTGTGATTATATGTTTATTTTCTCTCAAAATTCAAAACTATTCAAAATGAAATATAAAGAAAAAATACTCTTTTATATGTTATTTCTCTATTCGACTACAGCATTAATGAATAGCAGACATTTCAAGGACTTTTCGCTCGTTATTTTCATATTGGTAATGGAATTAATGAAGAAGTTCGCCATTAGTTTTGATTATTGTATTCTAGTTAAAAAGGCTATAATTGTAAAACACAAAAGTTATAAACTTATAGATGATAAGTGAAAACTGGGTAGAAAAATTGATCTATTCCTATGAAATTTATCTAATAAAGAAATAGTTGAGAAAAAGTGAAAAGTTCTAATTTGTACTTCTATGAAAGCATTTTATAGATCAGAGTTAATAGAGTTCATCGTTACGCTAAAAGCTTTAACTTGGGAGTAAAGACAAATTGAAAAAATTACGTATCCTTTTCTGACAGATTGTTCACTGATAAAATGATCTCCTATCATTTTCCTTCTCTATTTACAATTAATAAAAGCCAAGGAAAACCACTTGGTATATTTATGAAATTCTTTATATTTTGTAGAGATGAACCATAATTGCTTTGTATATGATAGTATTCTTTATCAGGGATATGCATTCAAATTATGATGAGCCGAAACTACATTTACGTGATCAAATAGAGAAAAATGTTAGTTTATTTAGAGGCCATATATAAATAGTTGACTATCTATAAATATAGTGTTATATATATATATATATATTGTATTTACAGTATAAACAGTTATGTACATATATAGCTAATCATGCAATTTCATAATGTAGAAATTAAGCCCTGGAATGCTGAAAGCTTTTGCTGTATATCTAAGAAAGACCTATGGCTTCAAAGTAAGATTTTGTTATTATGATTGACCATAACAAACGATATATTTTCTAGCTAATCATATTTTATATGTTTAAAAATAGCCATAGTCCTGACCTAGTTAGTGATGAAAAGCCAAACTCTGATCATGATTCATGCGGTATTAACAGTTTATACTTTCCTTTCTAATTAAATATTACTTTAACGATAATAAAATCTTTTTATTTGGCATTTTTCCTTTAGAATACGAACTGTTATTAAATAGAGAAGTATCCTTACTATTTATTCTATTTATAAATACTAAAATACTATGTTTACTTATATGTTTCTGTTATTAAGTGCTGACAGCATAAATATTTCCTTTTTACCTCCTCAAAATAGGATTCCATCTATGAAGAAATTTTTACAACCCTTAGGCGAGAGGTAAGTTCTTTTTTTATCAAAAGCAAAGTTTAATTGTTATAAATGAAAAAATAAGCCTATAATTGATCGGAGAGATGAATGGCTCAGGAAAAGGTGGACACAGTTAAAAAAATCTACTTCCTTAAAGTTAAATCAAATGAGGAAAAGATTTTTAAGCTTTCCAATGACTAACAGGGAGACTATAGTTAGGCAGAGCGGAAGCGAAGATTCCAATTATCGAATAGCAGATGATATAGAATTTGAATCGCATAATTCAGATTTTTCAAAAAGTACATCTAAATATTCGGACGAACAGATAAATAATGTTTTCGAATGCGAGTCTTTAGAGGAAGTAAGTTAAATTTGTACTGCCAAAGACAATTTAATTTTCTCGGTATTATTGTATCAAAGTTTCAATGGTATCATGGTTGTATAAATAGAAAGGAAGGGGAAAGGCGTCTAAAAAAAATCAATAAAGTAGGTTCAATTAGAGATACTACATAACATTTCTAGGTAACGTTTTCTTTCACGAGTATAGGATGGAACATTTCTTGTGAGACAATCTCAAGACAGACCTGGACGCTGTAAAGATCATCCACTTACATTAATGATTATGTTTAACGACGAAATTTTCAATATACGAATTCGTATAACAGAAAATAAGAGATTTGCAATTGGCGAAAAGAAAGATACAGAAATTGTTAGTATCTATGCAGACACCATTTTTCTAGTTTCATTTATAATACTAATATTCCATTATTGAATATAGACTTGTCTAACTATTGAAGAACTGATAAATCGCTGCATAAAAGAAAAAGAATTAATAATTATGCGACATGGTGTGAAGGAGCTAAATTTTGAGAAAATGAAGCCAATTATGCCAGCTCCTCATTAATTTGTCATTAAGTTAAAGATCATTAATATAATTAATTTATTTTATAGAAATGGCTTTCTGTTGACAGAACATTCTTTTTCTTTTAGATTATTATTCTTGTTATTTTATGTTCAACTTCTATTAACTTGGTATTCTTGAGGATAATTTAAGTGTAACAGCAATGACATTTTTTACATGATTTTTTTACATGGACACAAACTTTAAAATAATTTGAATATTATGAATAACAATTAATTACACATAATTAAAAGTAATACAACGTAAACGAATGCTTCTCCACGTGCAGAAAATGTTTGCAAAAAAATAATACTTTTATGAGAAATCTATCACTTTTTTAGTTCGTTTCTTTCTTTGCAAAGTTTATTAAATTCTTGTAAAACTTCTAAACTTGTCAAGTTGGATGTTTTAAATAGAGCTCTATGGCCATCATCTATATTTGTCATTGAGTGATTAAAAGTATTAAAAGAAGTATTTAAGGATTATCCTTACTAAATTTAACGTCAATCTCCGGTATAGAGTTATCTGATTGTACGTTTACTTTCAGAGAGCATGTCGGATTTGTTTTCTTGATATTTTTAAATGACATAAAGTGTGCAACTTCTCTGAAATATTATAAACAAGTTGAAATATCGCTCAAGAAAAGTTCATTTCAAAAGATTAGTGTTTTGTACCTGGCAGATTGTACATCTTCTCGAAAAGGGTTGAATTTGCAAATGATCTTTTTAACCGATTGCAAATCGATATTTTTAATTTGGTAGCCGATGGCTCTATTATACGACAACACTATCTTTGAAGTCATGCGGACAGTAGGTCAACCTTCACCTCATTTGCTACAGGAAAACTGTAGTGCGCATGCCCAGAATTGAGCCTAAAACGGTAGTACTTAATGCCGCTTGTGTCTTCCTGGTTTGGAACAGAGCTTAAAGCTATTGAAAACTTATATTTATTAAAACTAAAAGCAAAAGTAGTCTAGCAATATTTAAGTTTTCAAGTCATAATAGGATGCCTTTGTAATTATTTATTTAGTGATAAATTTGCATAAATTGTCCAAAAATATATTATCTTCCAGAGAACGAATAGAATATCTTCAACGTTAATACTATATTCTTACAGAAGTCACATGTTTAGCTAAAAAAAACAATAATAAAATTTTCTAATAAGTTGAAATATTAGATAATCATTCAAAATGTCATAAGATACATATAGTAAATTTTCATAATTTCCATTCTCTCCTCCATTTAGACACTCCAGCAAAGGATTCCTTTGAACGGTTCGATTGCTTCTATTTTTTAACAAGTCCGTACGTACGCAAGAAAAATTTGCGTTTGGATTAATATTCTCTCACAAATTTCTCTTCCACGTTTTGACAACTCTAAATTACACTACAGATCATCTGCAAAACAATGCCGGTTTCCGCCGAATCTATTTTAAATGGCTTTAAATTGTATCCTTATCATGAGTGCTCCAAATTAATTCGTATTTTCAGTATCAATCATTAAGTTTCTTCCTTAGCTATAATTTTATAGGAATTGGATGAATTTGAGAGACGCTGAATCGGGGAAAATTTTATGGCAAGGCAGCGATGATCTGTAAGTTTAATCTTGTATCCACTATCAACATTTAAATGTTTAGTCTATCGCTATTTTGGTCAATAGCAAATTCTAAGTCACTCTAATGACGTCTGCCATGTTATATTTTTTGCCATATAAATGGTATAAAGGATTTATGTGATTATTTAATCTCTTTTTTTTATCCCACATCTAAAGATCCTCACCCGATAAAGAACATGAAGGTTAATATTATAATTATTATTATTTTATATCCTTTTTTTTCTATCTCTTCCTCTACTTAAACAAAAAAAGAGAGAAACTAATCAGAAAATATCTTTATTTAGCACGAGTTCCGAAGAAAATCTTGAAATGCAAGTCAGTAGCACGCGAAATAAATTTCTCATCGAAGGAACAAATGGAACAGTTTCGATTAGAACAGAGGGTAATTTTTAAAGGAAGTTGCCTAGAGGGTTTGTTTTCTTTTTCTGTTCCGTTACATTCTTTTACAAATGACAAAGATTGAGTAATTAATTAATCAAATAATTAATTATAATTCTTTTTAGAATGGTTCTTCGATTTTGGCTTCGTAATACCTGGATCAACAAACACCTGGCAATCGATAATCGAGGCAGCTCCCCAAGATCAAATGATGCCTGCCAAAGTTCTTAGTGGTAACGTCCTGATTGAGACAAAATTTTACGATCATGACATGCTCGTTTCCACATCCAAAGTACGCATTTACTACGTGTAACAGCTTCCTTTCTAAGCCGACCTTTACAACATTTAGGGATTATATTATTTATCAAGAAAAAAACAGTAAAGCCATACTCTTACAACGTTCTTAATATGCTTTATGGGAAGAATCATTAATAGAAATAAAATATTTAACTCTCTTCATTCTATAAAATTCAGTAATATAAAGCACATTAACACGTTTGTAAAAGAACAATTAGTTTGTGTCTTGCACGTATGATATTTCACAATATTTTTTTCTTTTTCTTTATAAAATTCCGTCCCAGCATCTTTTTAAATGCTAAAAGATAAGAAAAAATTATAAAAACTCTGAAGCACTTTCCGTATTTAAGTATTGTTTTTAATTATCTTTTAAATGTTACTAATCATCCAGATTGTATTGTTCCTTTACTGTATCATCTTCATCCGTCCGTCTTAATCGAAAACAAATGAAAAAAGTTTGTGTATCAGAATAATGAATGTTCTTAATGGAATTTACATATTTCACAATATATATATATATATATATATATATACTGTATATATATATATTATACATTTCTAAGTATACGCATATTCATGTAAGTGTTGAAAAAATATTTACTGAACCTTGTAACAGCAGTTTTTTATCTCCTCTGTTTTAGAAGAATATTAATTTTCATTGAAAATCAAAATTTTTGCAAGTATCGATTAGGCTAATATTGAAAAAAGAGGAGAATTTAAAATGAATGTTGTGTTTTTTTTTTCTTTTATTTTGTTTTAATGTGACTAGCATCTACTAATTATACTCTTCTATTTTTAATATATCGAATATATTCGATTTGTCTGATGCAAGTATTCGATATTGAAGACTTAGACTTCGTCTAATATTAAACTTTAGAAAAAAAAAGAACACTCTTGATTGGCCAAAATCGATATCGAATCATAAACGTTCTTTTAATGCTCATACGTGGCTCCGGATGTTTTTTTTTAAATCGTGCAGTAAAGCAGACGACACGAATCAATAATCTTTCAGTTTATAATTGATTAAAAGCAAAGTTAAGCAGTAGAACAGTATGTAATTTATGTTAGAAGTATTAACAAAAATATGACTTAAGTGGTAATAATGGATTTGCGAAGATTTTTTGTTGTTCTGGCAATTGTAGCTACTTATTGGGTTATATCAATTGGTTTAGTTATTGCTAACAGTAAATTGTTGGGACCCAAGAAATCGGAAGATATATCTGTTTTTTGTGCATGGGCTCAAAGTGCACTTGGGTCTCTTAGCACTTGTATTGTTATCCTACTTAGGGGTGACTTCAACACAAAAGATTTTTCAAACAAGTATGTTGTTTTACAATCGTTTAGCCATATTCTCATGTTAACCCTCAATAACTTTTGTCTCAAGTTAGTTGGGGTTGTCTTCTATCAAATTGCTAGATCTCTAACGTTGCTTTTTGTGGTATCGCTATCTGCAATTATACTGAAGAAAAGTATCTCGTGTTCAGCTTTAACCTGTTGTATTGCTCTATCAACAGGATTTGCCTTAGGTGTTGATCAAGAAAGAGCAGCTGGTTCATTAAATTTATCAGGAGTTATTTATGGGATAGTTACTTCACTTGTTGTTGCTCTTAACGGAGTACTAACATCTAAAGCTATGCATGCTTTAGATGGAAATGCCGTCAAATTAGCTTTTGTACTGAATACTAACGCTGCAATTCTCCTCTTTCCTCTTGTCTTATTTACTGGCCAATGGCAAGTCGAGAGATTATTTGACAATTTCAATGTTATGCTTCTTGTTTTAACTGGATTAATGGCTGCTGCGATGTCTTGGATCTCTGCCCTCCAAATAGCCTATACATCTCCAATTACTCATCATGTTTCGGCTTCCGCGAAATCAGTCGTTCAAACATTCATTGGTTCAAGAATAGAAAAAGAGTCTAGGCCTATTCTCTGGTGGTTATCCGTCCTTATTGTTGCGTCAGCTTCAGTTTGCTACGCTCTAGTTAGGACAAGAGAATTAAGAACAGTTGAAAAAAAACAACCAATTTCTCAAAATAACAATGAAAAACATGCTAAAGCTTGATTAATTTCAAAGTTTTTTTTGGCTTCTTACATTTTTTTCACGAATTATCAAAAGTAAACTATACCTAAAGAGAAAAGACTGAATTTATTTATTATTACCAATATAAGCAATTTCTTAAAAGATTCAAACTTTTTAAAATTTCTGTACAATTCAATTTCGAGATAAAGTTTTAACAATTCATTTTTCATGAGCAAATTGTCTGGGTGCTAACCATATTTCCTTGTCTTTTGGTAATTGTTTTACACCTTTGCTTTCCACCACCTCCACCTCCTTGATGAACTTCATTAAAACCTCCAAAATCCATGTTAACAAAATCATCGAACATACCATTTCCACCACCAACATCACCTCCAACATTGTCATGTCCGTGGCTGAAATGCTGAAAGAAAGAGTCTCCATTGTCAAAATCGTCTTCACCCCAGTCACTAAAATGATCATCAAAATTGAAGAATGATCCGCCACCTCCTTGTTTAAAGTGGGAACCGCCAAACATTTCCTCAAAAACTGTAAAAAAAGTAACAGATGTGAAATAATTCCATCTATAAAATCGTCAAAAGGCAAATAAAGTTTCAATTAAATTTAGCCTACATTTATGGAATATTAAATATAAGCCGATTGTATTAAAAAAATTAATTAAATATAAAAATTTAAGTAAATAAGAAAAAAGAATATTACTTTTGGAATAGTCGGCAAAATTAAAATCGTGACTGCTCCCTCCATCACCTTGTTCAAAAGCGGCTTCACCGAATTTATCATATTTTGCTCTTTTTTCTGCATCAGATAAAATCTCATATGCTTTTGCTATTTCTACAAATTTCTTTTCTGCTTCTTCCTTCGTTAAATCTCTATTTTTATCAGGATGATATTTCTGAGCTAGCTTTCTAAATGCTTTCTTAATATCTCTTTTACTGGCTGTTTTATCCACACCAAGTATATCATAATAGTCCCTAGCTAATATTAACATAGGTAAAAGAAGTAAAATATATAAGGAGTGATTCAGTTGCATTTCCTTCGATTTCTGCAGGATACGCTGAAAGAAATTTTAAAAATATATAATACGTGTTAATAAATACATTTTATAATAATTTACATCTATGTAAAATATTAAAAATCAACGACGGTAATCCAACTGATCGGTGGGTAGATTGATGTTTCCAAATTTATATGTCAAACTCCAATTTTTTTAGAATTGGCTACGTTTTGTTTACATCCACACCGGAAGTGCTACTCCTTCACAGCTGATTGGATACTTTTCCGAAAACTGATAGTCTTCAGAGAAACTGTTTTGCCTCTCCACATTGCGACTCCTTCCGGTAAAATTTGTGATAACAATACTGGGTAGGTTAAAAAGTCTACTTTTTAAATAAAGTTACAATATTAAAGTAAATTATTTGGGAAATATTTCTCAAATGATATATGTTTTAAATTGAATGACTATTATCTGTGATTAAATCTAATTATCACTCTTTAAGAAAATGGTTAGAAGCTACAGTGAGGAACTGGAGTATCTTGAAAGAATTACTCCAACATCATGGAGAATCAAGAAAGGTTTTGTACCAAATATGAAAGTGGAAGGAGTCTTCTACGTAAATGATCATTTGGAGAAGTTGATGTTTGAAGAGCTTCAGCATGCATGCAGACCGGGAGGCTTTGGTGGATTTCTTCCAGGAGTAAAACAAATAGCAAATGTTGCTGCCCTACCAGGAATTGTCGGGGTAAATAATTTTCTCTTCCATTGAGTTCCAGCATGAAGCTAATAATATTTTCTTTATATAGAATTCAATAGGTTTACCGGATATTCATTCGGGTTATGGTTTTGCAATTGGAAACATGGCTGCTTTTGACATGGATGATCCAAATGCAATAGTATCTCCCGGGGGTGTTGGTTTTGATATTAATTGTGGTGTGAGGCTACTCAGAACAAATTTATCTGAAAAAGATGTTCAGCCGGTTAAGGAACAATTAGCTCAATCTATGTTTGATCATATTCCTGTTGGAGTTGGCTCTAAGGGAATTATACCAATGGGAGCTAAAGATCTGGAAGAAGCTCTTGAAATGGGAATGGATTGGTCGTTAAGAGAAGGTTACATTTGGGCTGAAGATAAAGAACATTGCGAAGAATATGGTCGTATGCTACAAGCCGATCCTAACTGTGTCTCGGCCAGAGCAAAGAAACGCGGTCTACCTCAACTTGGTACTTTAGGTGCT
Organism: Dimorphilus gyrociliatus; assembly: GCA_904063045.1. Lineage (NCBI taxonomy): Eukaryota > Metazoa > Annelida > Polychaeta > Dinophilidae > Dimorphilus > Dimorphilus gyrociliatus. The sequence continues at coordinate 277,864 of CAJFCJ010000016.1, read as the reverse complement.
GGTAATCATTATGCTGAAATTCAAGTTGTTGAAGAAATTTTCAATGAACATAACGCCAAGAGAATGGGTATAGAATTCGAGGGACAAGTCTGTGTCATGATCCATTGTGGATCACGAGGATTAGGTCACCAAGTGGCTACAGATGCACTTGTGTCCATGGAAAAAGCAATGAAAAGAGATAAAATTGAGGTAGCCATCAAATACTATATGACTTTTTTATCAACACAATTCAAATTATCTTTAATATTATTTTAGGTAAATGATCGGCAGTTAGCATGTGCTCAAATTCACTCAAAGGAAGGTCAAGATTACTTAAAAGGTATGGCTGCCGCTGCTAACTATGCATGGGTCAATCGATCTTCGATGACTTTTCTCTGTCGACAAAGTTTTGCAAAAATGTTTAACTCTACCCCAGATGATTTAGACATGCATATGATATATGATGTTAGCCATAATATTGCTAAGGTTGAACAACATTTCGTCCAAGGTAAAGAAAAAACTCTACTTGTTCATAGAAAAGGTTCAACTAGAGCTTTTCCTCCTCACCATCCTTTAATACCCGTTGATTATCAACTAACTGGTCAGCCAGTACTTATTGGTGGCACTATGGGTACCTGTAGTTATGTCTTGACAGGCACTGAAATTGGTATGCAACAGACATTTGGTTCGACTTGCCATGGAGCTGGACGTGCACTATCCAGGGCAAAGTCTAGGCGAAATTTAGATTACGTAGATGTCCTGAAAGCGTTAGATAAGCAAGGAATATCTATTAGGGTGGCATCACCAAAACTGGTTATGGAAGAAGCACCGGAATCGTACAAAAATGTTACAGATGTTGTTGATACTTGTAAGTGTATTGTTTAAATTTAAATAATCTCTATTAACGAAGGTCTTTCTCAAAACAGGTCATATTGCCGGAATAAGTCAGAAATGTTTCAAGCTGCGACCTGTTGCCGTCATCAAAGGCTAAAAACTGATCATTATTTTTCTCAAGTTAATTTATTGCGATTTTAATTTAAAATAATAAATAAAAATACATTGAGCATATAAAAGTAGAGCGTAATATAAAAAAAATCATTAAAAACACTTCACGGAAGCTATCTTTGAAACTTTTCCTGAAGTCTATGATGGTTTAAACAATTTAATGGAACCACTTAACCACCCAACTGCCAATAGTGGTTCAACTGGCGAAAAACGGGTAACAATTGCTGAATCGGCTGAATTAGAACCTTTTACTTCATTTAGCACTTGCAGACGATTCTTAGACATCGGATTATTAATTAGACCCAGCAGTCTAACTGAACTACGATTCGGTGACGATAAAGCATAGCCGTCGAATGAAAAACTCATTTCTTTTGTAAAATTACGAGTTTTAGACGATTCTTGATGAGTACAAGTTGGTTCACAAGATTCTGATACCCGATTAGCATCAAAAATAAATGTATAGGATTTCATATGTCGTTTTTTTCGTCCTGCTGTTGTACCTCTCATAGCAAAACGTCTTTCAAACGGATGAACGGCAATAGAACTTATAATACAATCTGCTAAACCTTCCAATTTACAAGAAATCTCTTCTTTTAAATGCAGTTCTGAAGGAGGAGTATGATTCGATCTTTCACGAATAAGACGATAAAAATTGTGCACTATATAGGCTTTGGAGTCTCCCCAATTACTATAAACCATCATACCATCGTTTGAGTCAATTAACTTTGCTCTATAAATAGGTTTATCATTTTTACAAACAGCCACCAATTCAAATCTACCATCCACTAATTGGTAAACAAAGAATCCACTTCCAATTCCATTCGTTATTAGAAGTTTTTGACCGAAAGAAAAGCTAACATCCTGAACCCATTCATCCATATCGTAAAGATTCTGTATAGAATAATCCAATTTACGTAAATCCCAAAGTTTAACAACAGTATCATCGGATCCACTTACGAACTGATAATCATTTATGAATCTATAAAAAATTGAAAGTGTTTTAATGATTTTTTCTTTAATAAATTAAATAAAGAGATATTTGCTTACTCCAAACAGTTAACACCACAGTTATGCATATCAACATTATCCCATATTTGTTTATTGGAGGTTACGTCAAAACCCCTTATCTCTCCTTGGTCAAAGCCTATTAACAAAGGATTTCTAAAAAAAGATTGCATATTTGTTAAATATTAACGGTTATTGTACTTTAATTACTTCTTACCCTTTTCTCGAAAACGCCAATGAAAAAACGCCTGTGTACATAGGAATCTGAGGTTCTGAAATATAGCCCCATGAACGATAATAGAGGCATCTTAACAATTCCTTTTTCAATCTTTCTCTGTTTGACGGATTTGTCAGTCTTTCTGGAAGTTTAAGAACAATGTTATTTTTTGCAGAACGTTTGTTAACTTCTCCAATGGAAATCATTGCAAATAAAGCGGTTTATATTGAAGAAAAGACAATTTCATCTTGAAATATGCCAATCTGGTTCAGTTCGAACATGAGCATAATATACTCAAAATTACTTTCAAACATCCAATTATCTCATAAAATTCAAAAAGTATTAAATTTTTTTTGCTTTTTTTCTTTGTTTTATAAACATTTTCATGAATAGGCCTATTTGTTTATAAAAATAGTTGATGTATAGAAATAATAACACATTAGAAGGATATATACCACGAATTTTAATTTATGAACTGTTAAAACTTCTATTTGTCAAGAAGGTAAACTTTTTCCAGATTTAAAACATAATACAACAATTGTTCGACTAATTAGATTTCTATTTCATTGTAATAAAAGTAATATTTACATAATTTTTAGTGAAATAAAAAAACATTCGCTTTATTTTGATACTTAAATTCCCGCCATTATCATTCGTTCTAAATGATAGTATAAAATTTAACAATCTTTCAGAGCTGACGGAATATAATAAATTATAACTCATATTAAATTAAATTTGTTAATAGTTTAGTAATTTAATTGAAAAAGACAGTTGTTTTTATTTTAAAAGATTATCCATTTACAATAAATGTTTTTCCTATTTCTTACTTCCGCTTATACCAGTTTCCAATAGGTTCCAAAATGTTCATACTATCGTCTGCCTAACATTAATGAGATTGATCATTCTTACTTAAATACTATGTTTATATTATTTCAAAGCCTATATAAATGATTTTACGATGAGGAATAGTGTGCTAAGAAAGCAAATTATACTATCAATTTTTAGTATATCCTTCTTTCGTGAAATATTAGGAGGTATGTGTTTTATTTTCCAAATTACTTATCATTTTTCAATAATAATAAAATTAATATCGGATTAGATGATCATAGATCGAATTGTTCAAAAGTAGGATCTCAGTTTGTTCGAAAATTTGTAAAAAACGTAAGTAAAAAATCGTTTTTGAAAGCTTATAACAGCAATATTCAATTCAAAAACGCATTTCTTTGAAAGCATTTAAAGTCGGAGTTAACAACATTCGGTGAAAAATCATTTCCGGAAACTTGCCCATTTGATTTAAGATCGGAGGTTTATCAAAACTACGAAATGAGGAAAGTAGAGGAAACAGCAAGTAAATGGACTTGTAATTTTTGTGGAAAATCGTTCGTTTCTGAAGAATTTTTAGAAAATCATTTTGATTTAAAGCATCCTGGACATCTTAGAAACGTAATTAGAAAGTTTATTTTATTACGAAATGACTATACATTTCTTTCTTTTTAGGATCTGAAATGTTTATCTGATTTATGTCCATACTTTCGTTGTGACGTTCATATGGACTACTACGATAGAGTGATTCAATGGGAAGAGAGTAATTGTCCAAGAATACATTTAAACAAAAGAAAGCAAGAATGTTATGTAAGTGCAAAAATGATAACACCACTACCAACTACTTCATTAATTAATTTTTATATAGAAAATGATAACGAAATGTGTTCCACCATCCCTCCAAGAAGCAGATGCAAGATATCTATGGGGTAATTAACAAGTATACGACAAGTTGTTTAATTAGGTTAAATATTTGTTTTATAGGCCGATTAAACGAAACAATATGCAAATTTCTTAGTTGTAAAAATTATTGGAAAAGGCATACCGACGATGTAAAAGATAGTCTACTTTATACATTCTTATCAACTTTATAAATTTGTTTATGCTTATTTTTCAGTTTAATCCCTTAACAACTGCTCTATATATTATTGCATCAATTTTCTATATAATATTTATATTCGTCTATTATTTAATAGTTTATGCCCATTATTCTACGTAAGTTTTTCAAGTGATTTTGTCTTAATAAATTGCTTAATGATAGCCATTTCAAACAGATATGTAGAAGGAATGGAGAATAAATCCCGAAGATATTCATTTAGTCGTGGTGATCAAAGTGGATACTATGCAAGATATTATCCAGGTGAGATGGAGAATACACATCGTAGGCGGAACTCATACGACAGTTCATTATTAAAAAATTATAATATTAGGTCTTAAATGTTAATTTAAACTTTCTTAGACAAATGTGTAATCATAATAAAGTTTGTAAACAATGGAATTTGTTCAGTATTATCTCAAATTGTCTTTTTTCTTTTGATTTTTTGTTTATAGTAAAATGACTTAAAAGAAAAGAATTGCTTAAGTTTCAGTCTTAAAAGAGTCAATCAATTTTCAATCTTCTTTCCAAGCTGTATTCAAATTTTCTTCGCTTGGAGGTTTAACTTCAGTTTCATCTTCGATTCGTCCTTTTCCAATGATTTTAATATAGTTTTGAGGAACTAAGCCAATTTTTCCAGAAGGAGTTGCACATATTAACCAGTTTTGAACAGTTTGCATTTCTTGGGGGGCAACTCGTAGCTTTTCACCTTGTTTAACGGATATTTCGTCTTCTTGCCTTCCTTCAAAATCATAATTTACCTGACAGATAAAATGTGGAGACTTTCCTAAATGCCACTCTGATTCTATAGATAAAAAAAATCGTTACGTCAATCAGTGACTTCGATAAATAAATGAATATATTTTCTACCTGAATTCTTCCCCAAAGATGACAATAGCTTCCAAATAAGCCATGGTCCTGCCATCACTATAGCAAAAAACATAATAATAGGCCAGTTGGATTTACCATTTCCATCTCCTGTAGCTTTTCGAATGTTGACCTCTTTCCACACATCTTCTACGGTTGATTCAGGCTTTAGTTTTAGGAGCACCTGAAGTTTTCGCCATAAGTATCGTAATGTTTTAAAAAGTGCGATGGAGGATAGTATTGCAGTTAATTGGTCTTTAACGTGAGTCAGATGACCAGCGACACCCAAAACCGCTCGAAAAGAATTATATAAAGCTGAATAAGTTGACTCCAACATCATGCTTATGGAACTGAAAGCGCTGACAACTGATTCGATCGACTGGAAAGCATTTCGAGAGGATGCCTCTGCCTGCCTTACAAAGTTACTTTGAGGATAGCCACCTTGGCCATAATTTCTATATCCTCCATATCCACCGTATGCACCGCCTATTGACGAATATGGTGAATATGATGAGTATGGAGAGAGTCCCATTCCACCAGACATATATGGCGAGGAGTAAGGTGAAGAATATGGAGAATTATAGCTTGAATATGAGCCTTGTTGATTTCGTACAGGAACTGGAGGAGCTTGTGATGGAGTTTGAGAACTAACGCAATTGAAGAACAATACGAAATTGTGAATTTAATTCCTAGTTGTTCATTTAAATTACTCACAGCAATCCATTAGAACTAATGGGATTATACGAATTTTCCATTGTGGGAGCACTTCCTTCCCAAGGTTTTGGAGGGGCAGACATGTTTAAAAATTCGGTCAAAGTAACAGCAAAATTTCTCTATACTTTGATCAGTTGACCTTCACCTTGATCCTAATTTTAGACCCTATAGAGGGCGTATGCGACAATTCGAGAACAAATCGAAACAAAGTTATGCGTTTATTTTAGGGAATATTATTTGAATGAATTAAACATCTAAGAATGCATATAATTTATAAAATTTCGCCAAAATTTATTCAGCAATTCAACATATTTTTATAATTTTTAGTCAATACAATTGACAGGTTGTAAGTCAACACGTTTTGAAAAATTTAGAACATTTCAACTTTATTTTTTTTTTTTTTTTGCAGTGTAATTAAATTGTCAGATTATCAGTATTGTTAGTAATAACATCAGGGCACTGTAAAAGGAACAACTAAGTTTTCTTTATGCTGTATTTTAATTTCTGAAACAGCATTATTAGCAGCTAAAGCCGCTTGTTGAACCTAAATATTTTGTAAAACAAAAAGGCATATAAATAATTGTCATTTATATTTAATTATATAATTACCAAAGTTATGAATTTACTATCTATAAGTGGAGAAGACAAAACAGCTTGAGGATCTCTAATTCCAACTGTTAATATCTTTTTCTTTTGAAGGCTACTGCTAAGGGTTAAATTCAATTTTTGTCTGTAAAGTATGAGGATTTTATAAATTATAAATATTTCAAGAGATAAATAGTGATTTAATATTAAATATATAGAATAATTGATTAAAATACCTGTATTGGTTTTCTCGGTCAGCTAAATCTTGATATTCCATATTAGTACTATTTATCGCAGAAACATCAATTACTCGGCTGAAAGAAATTAAAGGATTTTTTATAGCTGCTACTTTACAAATACTAATATAAATTATACTCTGCAGTTCTTTGTACGATTTTGAGCAAAGCCGATTGTTCGTCACCAGATGAGCTATCTATTTGCATTGTGTGATACCTTTTTGTCATAGAGAATTCGTTATGAATGTTAATACAGTTATTTTAATTCTTTTATACATACGTTGTGTCAAATCCCCCATTTTCACTTGATCCTTCGCTTAAAAGCCTTCTACTTTCTTCGCTTTCGCTTTCCTGATATTCCATCGAAAAGAACACGCCGCTCGAAATTAGTTGTTATTTATAGTATTGAAGTTACTTACGGGGCTATGCTTATTTTCATCATTACTGAAACAACAACCCATACCTAGATTGTTTCTGGGATGGCAAGATGTATAAATAGGTTTATAAAATCGTCTGTTTATTTTTCTCAAAGAATCATCATGTGACTAACTATAAAACCGGTAGCATGACGAGGAAACCGGTCTGCTCATTTAACCGGTTGGTGTCTATTTGGCGCTTAATTAGAAATAAGCGAATAAACAGAGTCAAATGAAGTTCATCGACTTGTCAACCAATATGACACTGCTCAAACTCATACCGTTATATCAAACAGTCTTCAGACCTTCACCAGAGAAGTTTTATAAAATTTTAGAAAAATTACAAAAAAAGTTATTATGGGACGGCGACACACAATACCTAAGGCTAAACCTGCTGACAAACCTAAAAACAAGAAAAAGGGTTCCAAGAAGCCGGTGAAAGAGGTCCATGAAGAGGTTAAAGATAATCAACACCAAGAGAAAGATAAATATATTGGTGAATATGTTATGGAACAGAGAAACGGTTGCGTATTCTTCCTAAAGCAAAGTGAACAGCCAACCTGTAACAAACAGAAGGAAGAATCTTGCCATTCGTATTCTGAACCTGAAATTCCATTACCAGCCAGACAGGATGAAAAAATTGATCCTCTAGATTTAGATAAATTCCTTTGGAGGGATCATTCGGATTTTCGTCAACTCAGTCCAGCATATAAATACGATTTTTTAAGAACAAAAACAATAGCAAAAGAGATTATTGAAGGCGTAATAAAAGAACTCAGAAACGCCAGGGATGTTTATGAAATTTCAAGGTGCGTTCAAAGGTGTCATATTCGTACCATTAATACTAATTTCTGGGAAGAAAAATTACAATACATGTATAACAAAAGTATTCTTGGTGATATAAGTGAAGATGACCTAGTTTCAGCCTACATCACATTCTCAGAATTTACAGAATCTTGCTACTCCAAAGAATTAACAAATTCCGAAGATGTTCAAACTGCTTCAGGTAAATACACAGACCCTTTTTTTGTTTTCTCTTTTTAAAAAGAAGAAAAAGAGGCAACGATATATGAATCATACATTATTTTTCTAATATAAAATAGGTAATTATTTGGAGGATAAAGAAGCTTTAGAATTTTATAATTCCCATATTTTATCTGAAGTTTGTCAATACCTTCGTTTAAAGTTGGAAATGGATAGAGATTTAACTTTTCAACAATCTGAAATTTTAGCTAGAAAAATTCAAACTATTGAAGTGATTTTACAAGAGAAAGTTAGGGAAAACGCCATGAAAAGGTCCCATCAAACAGATTATCCGTTTATGTTTTAAAACTTTTTAAGTTTCTTATATTTTACTTTTAATTTTTCTTCAAGATCTTAAACGTCATTTATAGATACAAAAAGTGGGGTTTTTTTTTTTTGCACATACATCTTCTTATCATTAAATAAACTTGCGCTTTTTTGTAATTTATCTGTTTTTTTTAAGAGTTCTTTTACGATTTTATACTTTGGAAATTGTTGTTTATATTGACTAGTAGGCCTAAGCTTTCGTTTTTTAATATCGCGCCCAATTGTCTGGACATCGTGTTTAGTGTTTAGAATACATTTTGATATTGAGTTTTTATAAAGACCATGGCATCGCCGTGTGATATAAAATGTGTTGACGTTTTTGCTTTTATTGAAGAAAAACTTAAACAAAGCAACTATATTACATCTATAAACGAATATCTTGAAATTTTGAAGCAGAGATCTCAAACACCGGCGGATCAACTTGTTTCTGAAGCAAAAGAGTAAGCTTTGTAGTCTTCAATTGATTGCACAATGTTATGTGTTCTCAACTTATATTAACTATAACTTATAACCTCGTTTTTAAAAATATGTAACAGTTGGCTTAATTGGGCAAGACAAAACAATAATTTACGATTAACCGAAACCAAGGTCCCTCATAGTATACTTAATGGAACTGCGATTGATGTAAAAGTTTTTGTTAAATACGGCCCAGACGATAAAATTTATGATCGACATCAGGAAATAAGAAGTCGGGTTGCCAGGGGTAATGCATTTCTAAGCGTAGAGGGAAGTCAAGGACCAGTATGTACAACATTCGCTTTAAAGAAGTTCACTGGTGGACTCGGAGACGACGATGATAGAGTTGACGATTCAGGAGATGAAAAAATATGGCAGAGATATTTTGCAAGGGTAACAATAAGTTTATAATGAGATCTAAACAAATCCGTCATACTATCTAATAATTTTTAGCCACTTGAGGAAGCATCGTTAATTATAGCCACCGATAAAGCAAATGGTGAAGCAGCTCATTTAAGTTGTCTAAAAGTTAATGGAAAGCATATTATATGTGCTGGTTCAAAGAATGTTCACATCTACTTTACAGAAACAAGTAAGAAATACCATTAAATATAAAATGTACCAAGTTATTAAATATTTTCATTATAGATCAAATTGATGAATATGAAGGTCAAAGATATGCAGTAGCTAAAGTTGTTGCATACACAATAGCACATTTCTTAAAGAAACTTTCAAAGAATGATAAACACTTGTTTGTATTCCAATATATTTTTTATTTAATAAGATTATCAAAGCGTATATACTCTTGTTTAATAGAATCTTAGAATTTTTGTCTCGAGCAAGGGTGACCGGTATATTCGAAATTCTTAATCCTCAAACCCAACACGTTGAGAATCTGTCTTACTTGAAAGAGTAATTATATTATTTATCATTTAATACACATCTACCTATAAAAAATTTATATTTTTACCCTTAGGCCTAAACTAATGTTTATTACTTGGACTTTTAATGATGCTCTTTTAACAAATAATAACCAATTGGGATGCGTGCCACCACATATAGGAATTGAGATAGCCAAATGTTTAGGTTTTGATACTGTATCGTATACAGAAATTCCACCGCAGGAGCTTGATGATCAATTTAAAGCAGTTAGAAATGGTTATCAATACGAGGGTAAAGTTTTTTATTTCCTCGATTCATCAGGACAGGTTTTTGGCTTGCTGAAAAAGAAAACAGCCTGGTAGAGATTAATCTTAATATAAGATCTCGATGTATTGTCTCAATTCTATTTGTTTTCAAAGGTATATTATTTGTCGGGCAATCAGAGAAAAGGTAAGAAATGCTCTTCATAAACACAAAAAGAATCCAATGAATCCAAGAGAAGTTCATGAAAAGGTATAACAATCCGGTTTTGCGTTTTTCGATTTATTAACCAGTATATTTTATAGACTGTAAAACGATTAAGGGAAATTCAGCAATGGTTAGGTTTAGAGAATCAATATACATCAAAATGGCAGGTAATAATATAATTCTTTTAATTCAAGTCATAACCCAAACCATTTCAATTCATTTAAACTTTTCATGTTAGGAGTTGATAGATCATTTTTTCCAATGGTTCTTTCCCAAATTAAAGCAAGGAAAGCTAGATACTTCGGATGTGGGAGAATATTTTCCAATTACTTGGTTAGCCTTTTATCTATTTCTTTAAAATCATCGTTTATTTAATGTCTGAATGATTACTCTACAGGTCTAATTTCTTAAAAGAAGCCGGCCAGAGTGATAAGATTGAACAGATTTGAATTCCTTACAAGTGTAAATGTTTTATAAAATTATTTAAACTCTTCGTTTAATAAATAAAATAGTTCCTAGTTCAATTATTCATTGCGAAATGAATGAGTCATATTTTTTTAAAGACAATACGAGGATAAAGCTTGTGTAAAATAAATCACAGAGATAATCAATAGTTATATCCATATACATACATATATGATGTTCATTCAATAGAAAATAAATAATAAAAACTTATTTCTTATTCTTTAAATCTGCGAATCTTCTTGTTAAATCATCGAAATCGACATCATCTCCATCGTTGGACTGTGTTCCAGCTTTACCTAGAAAAAATGATTTAATAAAAATGGGCTGAGCATATTGAGATGATAATTACCTCCAGAAATAAGGTCATTGCTTGGAACTCTAGGTAGTTCCGGTAAGTTGAGAGCATCATCAGCTTTTGGAGCAGTTGGCTGTGACTGACTGGGTTTAGTGGCTTCTTCATAGCTGGGTGCTGGTGGATTATCAACGCCAGGTCCCATTGGCGGCATTCCCATTGGCATTCCGCCATGAGCCACTGGTGCTCCTCCCATTGGAGGAACAACGGGCAAAGGTGGTGGTTGAGAGGCTGCCCCGTAGGGCTGCTGAGGAGTGGCAGGGTATGCAAAAGGGTATGTTTGACCGCCCCCACCTCCACCTCCACCTCCACTTCCTCCTCCTGCACCACCACTCGGATTACCATCGTTTCCACCTCCTCTAGGATTTTTTTTGTCATTGAAATCAATTAGTAAATCTTCTGCTTTCATAACTTCTATGTCAGGTAATCCAGGACTTGGTTCATAATGAATGTTGTAAGTTTTAGCAATTTCAATGAGATATCTATCAACCAAGTTAGGATCGGGTGCTTTAACAGACAACTTATGCTCTACTTTTGGATTAGTTTTTTGAAATTCATTTGCTCTAGAAGCCATTACCCATTCCTTGCCATACTTTTTTGAGAACTGATTTACAACCATTTTTAATTCGGGAACTTCAGCTTCAAGTCTTGGTGAGACCCAAATTATTGTCGCGATCGGCTCTTCAAGACCCTCGTCGATATGTTTCTGGCTATCTATTAACCCCATTCTGGCTAACAACAAATCACAATACATTTCAATTATTTCCATTGCCTCGACCAAGTAATCTTCACGGATAATGTGTTCTACCCGAATCTTGGCTCTATCATCTTTTCCAGCTTGCAGATAGTCGGCAATTTCCCTTCTAGCTTTAACGGCTAGTTCTGTTTTCTTTTTCTCCAGCATCTTCAACCTATTTATACAGAGGCGAAGATTGGTTTTTAATTTTTGGACGTCCAATCCGGCACGGAACATGGTGAAAGAGTGACTATAGATTCGAACTGCCTCCTAAGATAAATGAGAAATTGTCAGAAGATTATGAACAATCCAAAAGTGGTGAGGGTTAGTCATTCAACAAAAGTTGGGATTTACCTTGACGATTACGTACTTCCTGTTCTGAGAAAACAAGAAATACTTTTTGACTGGCTATCCGTTCTTGTTGGTGTATATGAGTACAAATACGGTCGCGGAGCACTATAGAAAAAACTTTTTTCAAACTCAAAAGCTAGTTTAATGGAAGATATTAAATATAGATTTTATGTATGCGTTAAAAGTGTTATTAAAAAGAAATTTTATATTGAGTTTTTTTCTGACAGAAAAAAATATATTCTTGAATAACTTCATCACATGAAAATGCAATTTAACTCTTTATATTCTATCTTGAAACACATATTTTTGCTTATTCGACCTTGACCTAAGGACAAACGTGAAGTTCTTGCCGGATGAATCTGGCGTAATAATTTGAATAAAATAGAAATTAACAGTTTCATCTGATTAGTTATTTCATAGTTAAAATTAAATAAGAATGCTTCATTATTGCTCAAGAAATATTTGCCGTAAATCATGGAAAATAGGCTCAAAGTCTTTTTCATTAAGTGTCACGGCATCGCAAAATCAAGTTAAAGACATGGAAAAAGAAATCAAAGATGCCGAAGAATATTTAATTGTTGAACGTAAACCCAAGAAAAAATTAACACAGCACACTCCATTTGCAAAAGGTCTTTTCATGGGAAAATTTGATAAAGTATATTTTCTTTATTCTAAATGGTTCTTAGTTTAAATTGAAATTAACTATATAATATTCAATAGAATCTTTTGGAATATCCTGAATTTGAGACAACGGAAGAGTTAAAAGATTTAGAAGCTATGTGCCAACCAATTTCAAGACTTTTTGAAAGAGGTTTTTTGTAAAAATTTTATGTTATTTCAGAGTTATAAATAGTATATAAAACATAAACAGTTTACAAGGAAGATGGGCAGAAACTTGAGGAAGAAGGAAAACTCTCCGAAAGAGTGCTATCGAGTCTAAAAAAATACAAATTATTTGGCCTGAACGTACCTCAAGAATATGGTTTGTTTTATTTTAACAGTTTTATATATACTGTATAATTATATACTGTTAACTTTATTGTATTTACAAAGGTGGTCTTGATTTATCCCCACTGCAATATGCTAGAATATGTGAAGAAATAAGTTTAGACCCATCAATAGCAGTCACTCTTCATGCCCACCAGGTTTCGCATTATTAAATAATGTCTTGTTATCATAAATAGTAATCTATTTTCTATTTTTAACTAATTTAGGATTTAGGACTAAAAACGATTCTTAATTTTGGAAGTGTGGAGCAAAAAGAAAAATACTTGTCAGCATTATCCAGTGGCGAAAAAATATGTTCATTTTGCTTAACAGGTTGTTATTACTCATATAAATAAAGTTCTTTCATAAGACTTTATAAAATATTATAGAAAAAGAGAGTGGAAGTGATGCTGCATCTGTAAAATCTACAGCCAACTTGAATGAAGAGAAAACACATTATATTCTGAATGGTGAAAAATTATGGGTAACTAATGGTAGTTCATCGGATGTATTTATTGTATTCGCTAAAGCACCAATAATTGGATTACCTAATGAAGAGATGAAAGGTTACTATCTTACTAGTTTTGTTTTTTTAACAAATAATTTTTAACTCTTCATTGTTATATAGTCACTGCCTTTATTGTTGAGAAGGACTTTGGTGGAATTACTGCTAATTATATAGAAAATAAACATGCTTTAACCGCCTGCGATATTGCACATGTTGAATTTAAAGATACAGTAGTTCCACTTGAAAATGTTATTGGAGAAGTTGGCGATGGCTTCAAGATTGCTATAGATAGTCTTAATTCTAGTAATTTTGCTTTAGGTTCAGTTTGTGGCATGTTAAAAAGAATTTTGAAAGATGTTACTGACCATGTAATAAGCCGTCAACAATTTGGTAGGCCACTGATGGATTATGGTTTAATTCAACAAAAATTAGCTTGGATGGCGGCATCCATTTACTGTCTTGAATCGGCTCTGTATTTTACGGCAGGAATTTTGGACAATTATCATAAACCCGACGCAACAGTAGAATTAGCCATGTTAAAACTATTTTCATCAGAAACAGCTTTCCAATTTATTCATGACGCCACTCAAATTTTAGGGGGACAGGTATAACTCGTTTACCTTTTTACAAATTTATTCTATAACAGTCAATTATTACTTTTATAGGCCTATATTAAATCTCATAATATGGAAAGATTTATAAGGGATAGCAGAATATTAACTATGCTTAATGGAACAAATGATATAGCTAAATTATTTATTTCTCTACAAAGTCTTCAATACGTTGGAAGAAGTTCAGAAGATGATTTGAAAAAGATAAGAGATATTTACAATCAACCAAAAAAAATATGGAATCTTATGAAATCCAAATCATTTAGATCTTACGAAAATCCTCGTTGTTTGCTTAAGTTATATAACCACGTTCATCCTAGTGTTGCCCTACTCATGGAAAAAATTGAAAAGAAATTAATGAGATTTCAGTCTTTAGTTGAAAAGAATTTAGTTGTTTTTGGTAATGGAATAGTTGAACAACAATATCAATTGGGAAGACTAGCAGAAATATCAACTACTTTATTCGTTCTAAGCGCCTCAGCCGCCAGAGCGTCAAGGTCTCTATGTATTGGTTTAAGAAATGCGGATCATGAATTAAGATTAGCATGCCTATACGGGGATACGATATTGGAAGATGTCGAAGTTAAATTAAATATGTTGTCGTATGGAACAGGAGTTGAAATAGACGCTAACGCTGCACATATATCTGATGCCGTTTGTAAAAATGGTGGTTACGCCGCAGATCATCCCTTAGCAAAAAATTGGTAGGTAAAGAGACAATATATAGATAAATATAAATATGTATATCCATTATTAAATAAAACAATATAGATAATTTATTAATCAAGACTAATTTAATAAGATTTAAAGCTAAAAAAAATGAATCTTGATACTCTAAAAGGAGACCAAAAGCAATATTACTTCTGCCATGGAGTATTTCTCTTAACAAACTATAAAAAAGTACATAAAAACAAGGGTATCATAATAAAATAAGAAGATTTTATCATTGAACTTGAAGAGATTATTTTTCCCTGTTTAAAAGAAGGCATCGGTACATCAGATCTAATTAAAGTAACACTTTGGTGCTCTGTGCCAATAACGTTAGTAACGTAACAACTATAACTTCCGTAGTCTGTACTTTTTACTCCATTAATAACGAGTTCAATAGTGTAGTGACCAAATGCTCCTTTGAAAGTATTTACTGCGTATCTGAATAAGACAGAGAAAATGAATAAAATGCGTTTTTTATTCAAATAAAGTTTCTCAAACCTTCCATTAGACCGTGCAATTATTTCCCCATCTTCTTTTAACCAATAAGCCGTCGTGGGTGAAGGATTAACTTCGACTAAGCATTGTAATTCGATAAGGTAACCCTCTGTTTGTTTTACTATAGAATATGAAGCTTCTATAACTGGGGGAAATAATACTCCTACAGCTATTTGTCTGGATATTTCTCCCATCATATTCCAAGATCTACATCTGTACAATCCTCTATCTTGCGGTTGTATCCTTGAAATATCAAGAACCGGATTCTGCAAGGCGTGAATGATCACTTTCATTCTAAACTCTTAAATATTTTAGGGTGTGGGAAACTTACCTCAGACCTTTCTCTTCCTATCGGTAGAAGAGCATTACCAACTCTAGTCCATTCAATATATGGTTTAGGATCACCTTCAGTTGTACATTGTAATTTAACGTGCTCATCCTTTTTATATTCGGCATCAGAAGTTGTTTTATGATCAACAAAAGTTGGTTTAGCTAAATAGGAAGAGAAAATTTTTAGGATTTTGTCAAGTAGACTACCACCAATAACTTACAAAATACAATAAGTGTAACATTTGAAAATTCCGACTTATATTCTGAAATTCTTATGTAGCATGAATAAACTCCGGAATCGTGCGTTTGAGTAGATTTTATTCTTAAACGCCAGGTAAAATCTTTTGGTTTTTCAATTGCTGAAAGAACATTTAATTAAAGTCAGTTTAAATCTATTATACCTAAGAAAACATTACCGTATTTAGTGTTATCCTTTGGTCTTTCATTTTCAGAAATGTCTATTAACTGAACTTTTCCAGTAGGAGATT
Organism: Dimorphilus gyrociliatus; assembly: GCA_904063045.1. NCBI lineage: Eukaryota > Metazoa > Annelida > Polychaeta > Dinophilidae > Dimorphilus > Dimorphilus gyrociliatus. Next base: position 261,732 of record CAJFCJ010000016.1, on the reverse strand, counting down.
TGGACGTCTTTTGATATCTAACTTTAGTCAGAGGCCTTAAATTTTCAACGTAACACCAAATAGTTACGTCTTCATCTCTTTGCGCATATATTACTCTTCCTTTGTTCGCTGCTGGCTCTGTTTTTACTATTTCTACTGTAGGATTTTGTGAAGATACTATCGAAGATAAATCCTTTTTATTTTACAATCTTGATGATAAATATGATTAAATAAAGATATTTACCTATTAAGATTAATTGAAATAAAATTATGAGATAATAAAAACAGTTCATTACAACTTTTAGCAACTTTCTAAACCTGTAAACAATTTGATTTTACCTATACCCGGGCTCTATCAGAGGATTACTAAATTTCTAATTAAAAGGTATGATTCGAGTCATTATCGTACTTTAAAATGAAAATTCTTAATAACTATTTGACTTTATAATAAAGATTTTAGATTGATTTAATTATTTTTAAGTTATGGAATAAAATTTTCAAAAAAACACTAATATTCATTTTACTATACGGTATTTAGGTATAACCAAAAATTTAGAAAAAATACTTAAGAGTGTTTTGCGCGGCGTTCCTCGAAACGTGATAACACTTTTAAATATTTTTAAGAAAAATGGAAAAACCACAAATTCTAGCTCATATTCAAAAGTCCTTAAATTACACCTTATTCGACTGTAAATGGATTCCGTCTAGTGCTAAGTTTGTCGTTCTTGGTAATCATGCCAGAGGCACAGGAGCTCTACAAGTTTATGAAATAGCTCACGGCGATGCCCAATTAATTTCTGAGGTATTTCATTAAAAAAATTAACATTGTTCTTAGATTTTCCTATTAAACCTTAGGCGGAAAAACCGAGCGCTTTTAAATGCGGTACATTTGGTGCTTCTAGTTTACAACAACGATACCTAGCAACGGGAAATTTTGATGGAGCTATGCAAATTTGGTTTGTACTGTCTGCTGTTTCCAGATAAATAAAATGAAATCTCTAAATTATAATTCAACTTCAGGGATCTTGAATCAACTCAAGTACCAATTTATAGCGTGAAAGGCCATAAGGAGATTGTTAACTGTATTGATGGAGTTGGTGGATTAGGAATTGGAGAAGGGGCGCCAGAAATTGTTACTGGTAGTAGGGATGGTTCTGTTAAAGTTTGGGATCCCAGACAAAAAGATGATCCAGTCGCAACAATGGCTCCTGGAGAGGGAGAAGAAAGAAGAGATTGCTGGACGGTTGCATTCGGTTAGTCTACAGTAAATATTAAATAGTATTTAAAAAATTTCCCTTTGTGTAGGTCATGCCTACAATCCACATGATAGATGCATTGCTGCTGGATACGATAATGGTGATATAAAATTATTCGATTTAAGAAGTATGAGTGTTAAATGGGAAACAAACGTTAAAAATGGTGTTTGTTCCGTGGAATTTGATAGAAAGGATATAAATATGAATAAATTAGTCGCCACTTGCTTAGAATCTAGTATACATGTGTACGATCTAAGAACTCAACATCCAAAGAGAGGATTTGCATGTGTCAGCGAAAAGGTTTTAAATATTTAGTCATGTCTATTATACCTATAAACATATATATATATATATATATATATATATATATATATCTCGCCTGTTTTTATATTTCCAGTCTCATAAATCAACTGTTTGGTTGGGAAAACATCTACCGCAAAATAGAGATATTTTCATGACATTGGGTGGTTCTGGATCTCTTCATCTATGGAAATAGTAAGTTTTTAAAGATTTTTCCATCAACAGTAAACTAATTATATCCTACAGTAATTATCCTGGAAAACGAGTTCAAGAAGATTCGGAAGGAGTTGAAGAAGGTGTAGCTGGAAATTTGAGTTTACTTCAAAATACTGTCATGTCTACGCAACCTATATCTGGTTTTGATTGGAGTCCAGACAAATGTGGATTGTGCGTTTGTACTGCTTTTGACCAAACTTTAAGGGTATTAATTGTAACGAAATTAAATAGAATTTGATAATTTTATTTCAATTATTTTTTTAATTAAATCTGTAAACTCGTAATTTCAATATATTGGTTATTCAATTTCTTAAATGAAAATTGAAACTATTCCAATTCAACTGCTTGTAATAAATAAATTGTAGAAAAATGTTTTGGAATAAAAGTTACTCCATCTTCCAAAAAGAAGTGTTGAAAAACAAGTCAAGAATGTGATCAGAAATTGGCGATAATGTTAGCCGAAAACATTGCAGTAAATATAAGCAGAATATTGTCAAGAAAAGGCCATATATACTATTAAGAATTCTTTGTCGAAAGCTAGTAAATTTCTTCAAATCTGCTTTTAATCTTAATTGCTCTGTTTTTAAACCTTCGATCTCTCTTTGTAGATATTCCAAAGTAGCAGGTTTGGAATACTTTGGCTTCAATATCTTACATTTCAGTTGTTTCTCCATGTACCTACAGCACAGTTATGGAATAAAGATAAAGATATATCTGCAATATTTACGAAACACCTACTTATATTTGTCATTGTCTCTCCAATGAGTTACTTGGTTAACACTTGTAATGTCTTCATCAATTGACTGAATCATAACTAAAAATCGACTTGTTTCAATAATATTTTTAGTTATTCCGTCACAGGCGAATATTTCAATTTGAAATTGTGAACTTGTGATCCCACTACTGGGTTTAACTTTAAAGGCCGATGGATTGGTTGTTTTGACCTTAAACGCGATCGGTTTTGAATGAGCTATGATTTCTATACTTTGCCTTGTATAAGACTTTGAGGTCTGTTCAAATACAAGGTCAGTTGAGGGAGTAATTGTAGCTATATCACCAGAAAAGAGTCTTTTTGGTTTGAGGACCCCTCCATTTTCAATTAACGGACTATTAAGACTTTCTTTAGAGGTCAAAAATTTCTTGAAACTACTGCTCTCTTGAGTCTGAAATTTTAAATTTTATGATAAAGAAATTTGCAACTTTTATAAAACGTACACTGCTATCTTTAACACTAGAAAATGACATCTCTCTTTTAGGAGTTTGAAGAGGTCTTTCGTATTTATATTCAAAAGTATCATTTCCTCCCATATGAGAAAATAAGTGATCTTCATCAATATAATTTTTTATATTTGATTTTGTGACAAAAATTACAAATTTCCTTTCTTCTTCGGATAGAATTTTACGAATAACCTGCCAAATTGCTATGAAAAATGAAATATACATTGTTATTAAATTATCGATTTTATATGAAAAATATCTTACCATTAAACAGCCAAGGCATATCAAATATCAATAAATAAGCTATAAAAAGAAATTGCATGAATACGAATTAGATGATAAAAGTAGAAGATATCTCTAAAATAAATACCTAAATAAGCTGGAAAGTATTGAATAAAGCAAGTGACAATAAATTTTATCAAATCCAAATCCTAAAATTCAATGTTTAAAAAAAGAAAATGATTTATTAGAAACTTTAAGAAAAGTGAATACAACCATATTCGAAATTCCAGTGTTAGTCATATCCATTAAACAAACAACCTTACGTGTTGGATAAAGTTTGTAATGTTTCATTATCCAATATGCAACGAATTTTTTTACTAATTCTGTTTTTTTTGGATCTTTCTTCATTTGACAAACTCTAAAATTAACTTTAATATATACAATTTTAATATGCAAACTAGTTCAGTTATATTAAGATTCTTTACGTATTTTATTGCCATTTTTGTCTTGACTATGATAGAAGAGACCACCCAATTCATGAGCTTCAATTGGAAAACTATCATCGTTCAATTCTTAAAGAAAAGTTGAAGTTTAATAGTTTTAAAAATACAAGTATAAAATTGAATATATACTATGCAATTGAATGCTTTTCCTCCATTTGAATACAACTTTGATTAGTTTTGCTGTAGCTTCTACACTTCCTTTTCTACTAAGGAGAAACGCTTCTACAAGATCATCGTTCGTACGAAATTGTTCAATATCAATTTCATCGTATTCTTCTTTAGTTGATGCTGTTAAATAATAAGTTAATTTATCCTTAATAAATTAAAAATTATACAAAGAGTATTTAAGAATGTAGGCTATGCTTAAAAGGATATTTCGCATTTATTAGAACTATATTAGCTGCAATTTCGAAACAGAGACAAAGAAAATTAATATTTTTCTAACACTGAAAAATGTTTTAATGGCGCAATTAATATCATTTATTAGAGGTATTTCTTTCATGTGCTGTATGATTATCCATTACTTTGATACATTGTGTCGGGTTACTTAAAAGTAACTTGGACTATGAACTAGAATTATTTCATTTAAATAAATTTTACCGTTTAATAATGATTTTTCAAATTCTTTTCGAATCAATCTAAGCTTCTCCTCCCTATTGTCTAAAACGAATGCGGACATTTGCAGTTATTGCGCAACACTGTTAAATTTTCTAATTAAAACATATTTTGTTCGAAGTCATACGATGGGTAATCCTAAAACTGGTGTGTTACCAGTTAATATTCCTAAAGTGAAATCTCAGCTGCTTAGCGCATGCGCAAAGAAAAAGACCTTCCAGTTGAAAGTAAATTAAGGGAAAAGTTATGAACTTTATTGACGTAAACCATCCTAATACAGCTCAAGAAATTTATAAAATAATATTAAAAAATAACTATTCAAATGTCTGTGAAAGATTGGAATTTTCAGGTCGATCAGTTCTTAATTTACTATTAGCAAAAGAGATTATTACCTTGGGTCAAAAAGAGGAGATTGAGGTTAGACTGTATTTCAAATTACAAAGTTTTCGATCATTTCATTTGATATATTTCAATTTTCAGAATAAACCTAGTAGATTAGGAAAAGCTAATGAATTGCTAAGCTTTCTCATGCGGAATAGTAACCATTTTCCTGCATTTGTAGAATGCCTTCGGACAGATAAACAAGGTACTCTTGCACAGGAACTGGTTGATAGTTTTCCAAAGGCTAGGTAGTAGTTTTTGCTTAAAGAACTTCACCTACTATTCAATCAATGCTAATAGAACAGAATATGCTGCCAGTCAAGCTCAAATTCAAAATGATCTACATCAGCTTGGACTTTAATTTTCCATCGAAATTCTGGAAGGGGATTTTCTACATATCTTTTCAGAAAAAAGAAATATATATGGTCAGGGAATCTTCCCAGAAACTCTATTATTTATAAAAAAAACTCACTAAAATGTTGAATTTCAGAGAATGATTAATAATGTAATATAACCACACTTTACATTCCGATAACTTTAGAGTACTCTCAAATAGATATTAACTGGCTAAATTGATTTCATGTTCACTACAAAGCAGAATTAAGTCCTCAACAGTATTGTGATTGCAGTAGACTTGCCGTAGGCCGATTGCTTTTTATCAGGCGATTTTATACAAATACCTGACATTTGTCAGCCAAAAAAAAAGCTAATTCAGTTTGACAATTAAATATAATAGAATATGAGAAAAGACAAGAAACAGTCGGAAAATTTGAGAAAAAGCATTAACTCTTGAGAGTAAAAATGCAATCATAATCAATTTATTATTTCTAGAAGTGTAGTATTGCTGAAATTACATCACTTGGATATATGAATTATTTCGAATATTAATATCAATACAAATAGTATTTTCTTCAAGTTTTTTCCTCATTATTTATGAAAATATATAACATTTATTATTAGTGCAGATCAACATTTCTCGTTTCAGGTAACAGTAGAGAAGAGAGTCCTCCAAAAACCAGCAAACCTGAGACAAGAATTAAAGGAATAGCACAATGGATGTCAACCAGCAGTCCAAATGAAAGATTGGCTGCAATTGTTGCCAGTCTCCCAACGCCGCTAAAAAATCCTGTTGCAGTTGATCTGTTCATATACGAAATAAACTTGAAACTTTCCTACTCATAACGTAGAAACAAAACTAAAAAAAAACCTTAATTCTGTCGGGTATAGCTCTGGATTGAGAACATCCAATGCATTCCATCCTACAACGCTTATACAACTAAATAAGCATGACAGTAGAATGTTATGAAGTCTGGTTTTCATTCCAAGGATTGCAAAGGCAGATAAGCCTGATGCTACCATACTGGCAGCTATAATAGTAATATTTAAAATAGGTTAATGAATTCACAATTAAAAAAGACATTATTCTTACATAAAAGCCACCTTCTACCAACTTTTTCTATGAAAAATATTGTGAAAATATTGCCTGGAAGATTAGCAGCAGCAACTACTAATCCCTCCCAATAGATAGATTTAGATATAGGATCACAAAAACTCTGCGTTTCATTCACTGTAGAATTTCCATGTGAAATTGAGCAAACGGTTCCACCGTACTTTTCCATTTTGTTGAAAATTTCTGGAAACCACATCCAAAGTCCATAGAAGCTATGTTAAATTTAAGTTTTTATATTTAGATATATTTAGAAATGGGGTCGACAGAAAACGTCCACAAATGAGATATTTGAATCCTTCTAAAGGTTAGGTTAGGGTTAGGGTAAAACCATACATTTGTGGACGTTTTCTATCGCATCCTATAGATATACATATACCCAAAAGAAAAGGTTGCATATATATTTGTCAGTACTAAACTTCGTCTTATTAGACCTCCTCGCCATAAGTTAGAAGTGTGTTGGAATATTTTAACTGCTACTTGTCTGCCTCCGGACAAACTCCTTGATGGTTTTATATTTAATGATTTTATCTGTTAATAATACAGTTAATAATTAAGTATCGCTACAATAGCAAAACGAAAAAAGTAAGTAGAATGAAAGTTTACCGGATAGTCGCTATAGTTTTTTGTAGAGTAATTTGATTTGAATATTTCTTGAAAAATAGCTAAAGCTTTTATTTCATCTCCTTTCTAATGATCATAATAGAGAGAAATTGTTATTTGTAATAGAAAATAGATAATTAACTATATTCTCTTTACCTGCATGATAAATTTAGGACTTTCTGGCATTCTTATAAAAAGTAATAAAGAAGTGAATGAAGGTATTGTACAAATTAACAAATATAATCTCCAACTGTTGAATATAAAACTTGTTGAAGTTGTTCCATATTTTAAGGGAACTATCAACCAGGCTAGGGCTAATTTGAAAGAAGTCATATTTTAATTAAAAATAGAATATTTCAATGGTTATGAATATGTACAACCTGCTGAAATAATATTGCCCGACATCCAGCAAGTAGCTAACACTGATATCATTATTCCCCTCTTGGCCTTTGGTTGGAATTCGCAAAAGTATGTAAATATTACTGGTAGAGCACCGCCCACCCTTTAAAAGTTTCATTATAGTTAGAAATATTTCTTATATATACAGAATACTGTGTTAAGTACCCTATTCCACTAATTAACCGGAATATAAGAAACATCCAGTATTTTTGGCATAAACTTGAAACTCCACCTCCAATACTATTGATAAGTAAGGACATTAACAGTGTTGATCGCCTACCAAAGATATCTGATATAGCGCCCCAGATATATCCACCAAATAACATTCCTGGATGACAGACAATTCTGTTTACACAGAATTACTTATACGGAAAATGTACTTCAACTTACCAAGGAATATGATCGCAGTCAGCAATCCTTTGTAAAATCCGGTCATTCGAAAGTCACATGTTGCTGAAGGCAAGACAAAAGAAATACAAACAACTTCTATGGCATCACTCGAAACAGCCCAACCACATAGTAGTAACAATTTTAAATGGAATCTACCATATCCTAAAATTTCCAATAAGACATCTTTAAAAATAATATCTTCCAAAAGTACTTAAAAATATTACCCGCTTCAGATATTGCCGTCTCATATTCTGTAGCTTTCTCTGTTGACTGGGATGGAAGTAGAGCTAATGACAATAATTGTTTGTAAACAAGTTTCATGTGATTTAGAATAAAATATGTTTATACTTCTCTCAGCTTCCTCTATTATATAATCGTCTTCTGCCGCTGAATTCATTGTTATAAACGACACTTTAACATTGCATGTTAAGTCTCTAATTAAGATTTAATTTTTGTTAAACACATCAAATAGAGTGAAAACATCAGGAAAAAGACAAAATACTTCGACTAAGGAGAGAGCCCAACTAAATATCAGATAAAAATTCACCAGTCTTTTTAAGGATACTACCAGTTTATACATTAAACAGTTGTGAATGTTCCGCTGTTATTAATTTTTAGAAAAACTCTGTAGTCATGTTTCCTTTTCAGCGGCTCTTTGGCGACGAAATGCAAAATCCAATCAGATTTACTGAAACATATAGGTGCTTTTCGGTCTCAATGATGCATATCGAGAGAGATGACCTAGAAAAAGGAGGAAAAATCATATTACCCCAATCGGCTTTGGATCAGCTGACAAGATTGAATGTTCAGTATCCTATGCTGTTCAAATTAACAAATAAAAAAGATAATGTGGACAGACAGACTCATTGCGGAGTTCTTGAATTTATTGCAGACGAGGGTCATATGCACGTACCTCACTGGATGATGAAAAATCTATATTTGGAAGAGGGTGAAACCTGTCAGATTGAAAACGTTTCTCTACCAATAGCTACTTTTGCAAAATTTCAACCTCAAAGCCTGGAATTTCTAGATTTAACTAATCCCAAAGCTGTGTTAGAACGTGTATTAAGGGGAGTGATTCATAATTAAATTATTCATTTTAAATATTATGTAATTTCAATAAGGCGATACATCCATTGATTCACTGTAGGAATTAGCTTGGTGAAAATTTTCAGGGTCTAAATTAAAATTATTAGGATTATCAACTACATAAATTTTCCTTAAATGTAGTCAATACTTAACTAACATTATTGAACAAATATTATGAATCAAACCTCTTAGACAGGCATTTCGCATGTTTGACTGCTGGAGATGTCATCGCTATATATTATAACGATAAGGTATATGAACTTTGCGTATTGGAAACTAAGCCAGGAAATGCAGTGTCTATCATTGAATGCGACATGAACGTTGATTTCGCTTCTCCAGTCGGATATCAAGAGCATCAGAGGAAAGAGGAGACTCGCGAAGAATCAACAGATGACTTACCCGAATCGGAAATACTAGATCCAGGATTCTGTGCTTTTCAAGGACAAGGACATAGGATAGATGGTAAAGAAAAAAATACTCAGGCAGCACCCCAAAAAACAACAGCAAATGGAAGGCAAAGGGGAATTCCAAATTATAATCATGATGTTTATAATCTACACTTTAGCAGAGACAAACGACGAAATAAGGAAGAAACCTCACAAGATGCAGCTGATACCAGAGATTTTAAGGCTTTTCAGGGAGAGGGGCAATCCCTCAGACAAAAGATTAAATAATTGAAAAGAGACACTTCGGAATTTTCTTCACATGCCTTTTAATTATAAAAACTATCCATTAACTGTAAAAGCTATTACATTATTACAATAATTCTGACCAGCATTGTGTATCACTGACTCTTGTATTGATATTCAGTACAAGTACAATTACAAGAAATTTTCTGAAACAGAGCTTTTTAAAGCGAAAAACAGTTATTATTCAACTATTGAATTCATTTATTTAAAAATGAATGATAAAAGATTAGCATAAAAAAAACCAGAATAAGGGATTCTAAGTATATACGAGTTAAATATTGCATTCAGACAATCGTTAATAAGTTTTAAACAAGAATATTTCACTTAATAATCAACTAATTTTGCTCGTCTATTGGATCTTGATGACGATCTCGATGATCTAGAAGATCGCGAACGTCTTCGTCTAGGTGAACGCGAATAGGAGCGATATCGTGTTCTTCTTGACCTGCTAGTTGACCTTGATCTTGATCTATATCTCCTTGATCGACTTCTACTTTTCGATCTAGATCTGCTTCTTGACCTGCTCGATCTATCTTCCCCAAAATCTAAGTCTTCCCTTTGTCTATGACGTCTTTCGCGATCTCGTTTTCGCAGCATTAGTGACAATTCTCTTAGTTCATCTTCTCTATCCATTCTTTCCTGCTCTTCACGCTCGTGACGCTCTTTTTCTGCTCTCTTGTCTGCTTTGTCTAATATATAAATGAAATTAAAGTATTTAATTAATTTCTGACAAACTGATTACTAACAATGCTTTGAAAGCTGAGCTTGCATTCGTTTCTGTAATAATTCTCGTTGAGAGAGAGCCTTCTGAAAAAAATTAACAAAAAATAAGATCATGTGCGAGAACAATTCAATATACAGTTGATTCATTTACATAAAAAATTATATGTTAAAAATATATACTACAGTATATATACATTTACATATAATCTTTTATGAGTAGTACCATGTGTACACACATGACGAAAAATATAAAAGGTGTACAGACTATAAACATATTACTTTAGAACTTTAAAAAATATTAGAACTGTAAGTCTCTTTAATAATTTGGTAAGAGGATATATCTATGGGAAAAAGCCGCTATCTACGATTTTTACATATTTTTTTCAATAAATATTATCCTATTTTGCTTTTTAAGTAATGTTAGCGAATATGGGAGTATCGAGAGCTATTCCATAAAACAAATGATTCTTACTACTGACTTTATTCAAGGAACGACTTTTACCGGGCATCGCTATAGATTGGCCTCTGTAAAAAAAAATTTCTTATTATTAAAGATCAATAATTTACGAAAACCAACGTTCTATAGCGAACTGTTGAATTCGTTGTTGCTTCATCGGCCGATGATGATGAGCTATCGCTAACGCTTTCTTCTAGACTTTTTCGTCTATATTTTTTTATAGGTACTTTTACTTCGGGTGATTTAGACTTTGAAGATGACTTCGATCGATCTCTAAAATTGGATATATGATTGGTTTTGATTGAAGAATGATCTAGAAATGGATATGAAAAATAACCTGTCAGAAGATACTGAACTAGATGAATCGCGTCTGGCTCTTCGCGAACTCTGTCTAATTGAAGAATATGGGGATTTAGATTGTGATGAGCTACTTGATGTAGATCGTCGAAATCTTCTGTTTCGTTTCCGGCTTCTACTTCGCGATCGTGATCTTTTATATCTTTTATTGCGATAATTTGATGGTTTTTGCGACTGTCTCCTACGGTCAATAAATTGATTACATAATTTTAAGCTCTTGGATTGGTCTTACAGGTGACGAGGAATAGCAGGGCCATGAACAACACCTTTTGTCCCATCAGAACTGTCGCCTCCGAAACTAGTAATAAATGTTATACGCTCCTCCCCTGGAGAAGATGATCGAGAACTTGAGGACCTAAAACAATTAATACAAAAGTTAAAACAAATTTAAATGAGTCAAAGAGCTATTTTAAACTAATTATCTTACTCTCTGCGGCTATTCTCTCGCTTTGGGCTTTCGCGAACGGCATAACTAATGGCAATAATCAGAAATTAGCAGTAGAGCTTATAATTTTGTAAATATAAATACCTTGGTGGACTTAATCGACCTCTTTCTCGTATTCTTTTTTCTTTATATATTCTTCTTTCTTTCCTAGCTTTTCTACCCTATTAATAATAAATGTGATTTGCAGAAACGTAATATTTTTTGGGAAATTACAGAAAATTGAGCTTTTTCCTCTTCAAGTAATTTGGCCATACGAATTTCTTCCGCTTCTTGTTTATCTTTTAATAAAGCTCTAAATTGATTTCGAAATAGTTCTTATAGCATTAGCAATATATATGTGGTAAACTCTTACTGATAATATTCATTTTTAATCATTCCGTATTTCATAGCATGCTTATTCATTTCCTCTACTTGTTCTTTAGATAATTTTTCTACATCAACTTCCATATCTGTGAGATTAAGATACATGAAATTTTTGTAAAAGCGTAGAATATAAGTATGATATACCTAAATCCATATCATCATCTTCAAATTCTTCTTCTTTTTCGCCTTTCACTGGTGCAGGAACAGTTTCGGAATCTTCATAGGTAAAGGCAATTGCTGCTTTTTTTTCTACTGGTCTAAAGGTATGGAAGCAGTGTTGACAAAAAATTTTAGTTAAATCATATTGAATTACTTTTTCTTCTCTTCCTTAATTTTTGTATTTCCATATTGCTCGTCTATATGAATTTGTTTAAGACATTGTTCTTCGTTTACGCCAGCAAACTCGTTTTGAACTAAAATTCTATATCTCTCATAATTACATTTATTCTCTTCATCAGCTTCTTTGGAAGGTAGAATTCTAACAATAATTAACAAATTTGTTTAATTATGAGACTTTGAGAAGTACAAAGGGTGGTAAACAAACCCATCATCTGCAGAATTTTGATCATCAGGAATGAAATCTAAATGAGCGCGAACATCAAAACGATCTATTATGAGGTTTGGATCGTTTTGCCATGGAACTCTTTAAAGGTAATGAAAGTGATTAATATTAAAATGTCTCTAGGAATGAAAGAGATAGAATAATTCTATAATTGTTGTAAGTTGCATACAAAGTGCTTTCTGCATTTTCATAAACAGTTTGATCTATATGAATTTTCATGTTTGTTCCGAAAATCCGAAGAAATTGTTTAGGTTCCAATTTCTAGAAATTAAAGACGTTTAGTTTTGATACTAAGAGCTATATGTCAATTTTAAATACAATTTTATCGTAATAAGCTTTCCGTCTTTCGGCTCTTTGACTATAATCAACCATCATGCCCTTCAAGCGCCTCTCTTGCCGGCGAGCTTCGTGCCACATTTTTTTTTCTTCTATCGAAATAAATATATCACATAGAATAAGGATAATCAAACAACTTTATATATAACTTAACAAAATCATTTAATTTCCATTTAAAATCACAATTAGTCTATTTTGTTAAAATTTATTTTAAAATGAAAGATTCTAACCTTCAGAATAACTTACTTAATTGCTTTTTTTCTGTCAATATATATTCATCGCGATATCGTTTTGGGATACCGGTTTCAATTCGGACGTTAACCACACTTTCACCGGTTTGTTCAAAGATGATCGGTAACGGCGGAAACAGTCACCCGGAAACTGTTATTGACGGCTGAAGACTTTTAAAACTTTATAGATAGAATTTTATTACTGGTCTTTTAGATTTATCTTTTAAGTAAATCATCCAAATGGAAAAAAAGTATTGCGCCAAGCATAGTAAGTCACTGTGATAATAGCGGCTAATTCAATTATCATAATTATTAATTTTTACAGCTTCTTTATTGTGCCTTCAAATTGTTACTTCAAATAAAGAGAAGTCAAAACCTTCATTGCACTATGTCTGCAGTGACAAGAAATGTGATTTTTCGATGCCTTCAAAGTACTGTTGATTATATAAATATATCAATAAAGTCTAAAGAGATTATATTATAAATATTACTTTATTAGCGAACCTTTCCATGATTGCCCCAAACATCCTGGCAGACGAGTTCTATTAAAGAAGTATGTAACAGTGGATGATAAACAAATGTAAGCTTTAAATACTACTTGTTATGGCTACTTTTTAAATATTTTGTTTGTTAAAATTCATCAGATTAAGGTTTCAATGTTCTTTGGGGCGAGCGAATGAAATCTGGTGTGGATTATTCCCAGGAGATAGAGTAACAGAATATACATTTCTTTTGACATACTTTATTATAAATTATTACAGGTAAAATTCAATTATTATAAAGAGAAAGGTTCCAATCCAGGATCAGTCCAAGATAAAATGTCAGAAGTAAAAGTAATTGAGAGTGATCTTAGTGAGAGGAAGAACAATGGTGCGGGAATAATATTATTAAATTCAAACGAAGCACCAAAGGCTGATACTTTTATGAAGACAAGTATGTAATTGGTTGTTTTATTATATATATATATATAAGATTCAATTGAGAAAGTATTTTTTGAATAGTTCAAAGTCATGGTCAATATTACAATGGTCGAATGAATGCTGAAAAATTAACAACTATCAGAAAAGTCACAAATGATGCCTTAATGAGTTTACATAACCAATTGGAATTGTGTCCAAAGGCCGAAGATTTTTGTTCGGAGCCCGAAGGTTTAAAACATTCTTTAATGTCTCATCAAAAGCAAGCTATTGCTTGGATGAGATGGAGAGAAAAACAAATGCCTTCCGGTGGAATTCTAGGTTAGTTTATTTAAGGTTTTTCTAAATGCTGACTTATAAATAATATATTCAATTAAAATAGCTGATGATATGGGTCTCGGCAAGACTTTAACAGTTATTGCATTGGTGTTAAAAGATCTACAAAAAAGGCAGAAAAAAGAAACAAAAAGTTTGTTGATAAAATTAATACATAAAATTCAAACAATTAACAATATTTTTCTGTATTAGCATATTCTCCAACACTGGTTGTCTGTCCCGCGTCGGTGGTTCATCAATGGAATACGGAAATTAATAATCACGTGGTACCAAAAAATCGTCCATCCGTAATAATATACCATGGGGCATCGAGAGAAAGACAAATTGATATTCTTTCACAAGCAGATATTGTTTTAACAACTTATTCATTGGTGGGACGTTGTTCATCCGATACGAAATCTCAAGGAAATTTATCGGATATTGAGTGGAGAAGAATCGTTCTAGATGAAGGACATGTTATTAGAAATTATAAAACTGAAAGTGCAAAAGGAGTTTGTAATTTGACTGCAAAGTATAGGTGGATTTTAACGGGAACACCAATACAGAACAATTTGGTCGATATGTACTCCTTGCTAAAGTAGGTGTCAGTAATAAGAAATTACAAAACAGCTAATGAAATTTCCTTTTTTCACTTAGATTTTTACGTTTCTCGCCTTTCGACGAATATGAATTATGGAAAAGACAAGTTCAAAGTAAAATTAATGCTTTGTTATTGATAAATACAGTACATTTACATTGTTTCAGATTACGGAACAAAAAGATTAAACGTCATAGTAAAAGCAATCTTACTTAGGAGAACAAAGCAACAAACGGATAACAACGGCCAACCTTTGGTTTGTTCTCTTAAAATTGAAAATAATATTCTTATCGCATTATTACTGATTACTTCAGGTCAATCTTCCAGAGAAAACAATTAAAATTCATAAATTAACATTATCAGAAAGGGAAAGAAAAATTTATGATCATATTTTTCAAAAATCTAAGTAAGCAATATAACATTCAGCCATTTTATTGATAATTTATATATTTTTCCATCTTTTTTATTATTTCTTGAAATAAAGATCCTCGCTTATGGACTATTTGGGTATAAGAGAACAAAGGGAGTTGGATGCCAACATGAAGAGCAAAACGAAATTAGAGAAATCTGCCGAAAAAGAAAATTTGGCAGCTGATATGAAGCTACCTTCGGAGCTACCTGATACGAAGAAAGAAGTCATTAACACAACGCAATTCTCTTCACGACAAGCTGGAACACAAATTTTAACATTACTTTTACGATTGCGACAAAGTTGTTGTCACGGTAATCTATTATCGAACAAGCTAGAAGAAAATCCATCGGAGGATGTTGAATTAGATATTGTTGCACAAATGCAACATTTATCTGTTAAAGATCAAAAGAAAACTGATGACAATTTCGTCTCATCTAACGGAATTCCTACGATGTCGGAACGTAGTTCTAAAATTGATGCTCTTATGAATCATATTGAAGATATACGTAGAAAAAATGAAAGATGTGTTGTTGTTTCTCAGTGGACTTCAATGCTATTAATAGTGGAACAACACCTGAAGAAGGATCAAATAAAATATGCAACAATAAACGGTAGTGTTCCACCTAAAGAGAGATCTGTCATTGTTGATTTATTTAATGCTGAGAGAGGAGCTGAAGTTCTGTTGCTGTCCTTGCAAGCTGGGGGTGTTGGTCTTAATTTAATAGGCGCTAATCATCTCTTTTTGATGGATATTCATTGGAATCCAGCTTTAGAAGCTCAAGCAGCCGATAGAATTTATAGAGTAGGACAGAAAAGAAATGTATTCATACATAGGTTCTTTTGTGAGAATACTGTTGAAGAAAGGATATCCAGATTACAAGAACAAAAGAAGAAATTAGCAGAAAATGTTCTATCGGGGTAAGTAATTTAGTTTGATAATTAAATATTTATTTGCGCACATGAAATGATAAAAATTAACTGTTGTCTTTTTTTTTACCCTCCAGAACGAAAACTGTATCTCAAAAATTAACTATGCGTGATTTAAGAATGTTATTTGGATTAAGCGAAGGAGAAATGCCCAGAATCCCGCTACTTTCCAATCAACAAAATCAAACAGCATTAAAAGCTCAATAGTACTGTATAGTGTGAATTCATTTCTTAGATACATAAAATCTTAAAAACTTCAATACAACTATAGGAAAAATTAATATTGCTTAGATTTTTATTAAAAACATTATATGGAATTACTCGCTATGGAATTTTTTAAAGTTACGTCTTAGGATCATTTCCATTTAATGTATGCCTTTTTAATTCATTTTCATCTATTCCTTTTTCCTTTATGCCCTTCAGAATGCACGTTTGATATTTCTTGAACAGTTCAGAGCAGGCATCGTGTGTGCTCCCTTTCAAAAATTTCTCTTTAAACCATTTATTAAAACAATTGTCGTATTTGTCTTTTAATTCTTGACACTCTGTGCTAATGCTATCCATTATTTCTTTTAAAAAGTTTACAAAATATCGTACATGTGATTCCAATATAATGATCCAAACGAAAATTGACAACGATCATATGAAATTCTTGTTAAAGGAGAGTTTATTGACAAAAGACTTATATAGAACAAATAAGCGAGGCTATTTTTGAATTAATGACAACTCTAAGATACGAAGGTAATAATCACAAGAAATTTTCCACTTCCGGCGTAAATATTGCCGGCGTTGCCAAGTTCATATTACAGGTGTAAAACCTGCGGAGAATACTATTCTGCTCGAAAGTCTTGGCGCACATAGAGTTTTTACAAGTAAAGAGTTTCATTATATTTAATTTTCGTATTTTTGTCCGCTGTTGGAAATCGATAACGTTGAGTCGCCTTGAAAATATTCAATCACATTGAACATTTTTGTTATTATTGATTTTCATAAATTTTATCGTATTGTTTTGTCCATTTACAGTAATGGATTCTGAAACTGTTTCCACTGATACTAAGGTGATAGAGGTATAAAACTAAAGATGTAATATTGTTGTGTAGTGTATACTGATTGTTCACTAGGTCTATCATTATGTTTATATCTAATTTTAATTATTAAGTAAACCCAATTATTGATTTCACTCTTTCTATTCAGCATTTCACTGAATCTTCGATTATAATTTTCCTTTAATTTTTTTACCCTGGTAAGTTTAAACTGCCGTTTAATTTGATAATTCTTTCCTACTTGCTTTCCAATTAGTCAATATAATTAACATAGCTTTCCTAAGAAATAGCTAACTCTTTCAGAATAGTACTCTTTCATTTATCACTTTCTTATAAATGTTACATGTCCTTATATGCAGATAATTAAAGACGATAATTCTACATTCGATAAGGATATGACAGAATTACTACAAGGTTGGTATTTTAAATAAGCATATACGGAAGTTAGTAGTTTTGGGCAATAATTTATACAATATCGTTTACAATTGGGAGAAAAGAATCTTCTCTCTCTATGGCTCCGTCTGGTGTTTTTGTTGTAATAATCCGTCCAAACACGATCCAAATTCTTTTTCACAGATCAACATTGAATAATAAATTAAGATGTCTAGACTATATTAAAACAGCCTTTAGCCTTGTGATCGCTCAATACCCGATGGATAATTCAGTATAATTTTCTCGTAAAAACTAATCAAACAATAAGAATTATATATATATATATATACAATACACGAGAAAGAGATAGAAATCATACAAATATTAAAAATTACAGTTTATCAAAGTACTCTAAGTCATCTAATAGGTTTATCATTGTCACTTTCCCTCAATTATCCTCATTAAGTACTTACGGGTTTAAAATCATATATACAATTTATAATATACGACTTAATTGGTATGTAAATAAAAGGTTTGTATGTACGAAAATTACCGAATAATAAATAGTATGCATATTGCATAAATCTATAAAAGTACATGTATAGTAACTAGTGTATACTTATTCGTAAAACCTTAACATTATATTTCAAATAATTCACTATTAATTGATTTAAACTGGAGTCGAGGATTTCATTTCCTATAGATTGATCTGACGAAATAGGACTAAAACTAGGCTTATATCAAAAAATTTTTGTTTTTTAAGTATATTAGAGATAGGGGCGTTGTTAACCCGTTAATATCTTTCGAACTTTTATATATTAAATTGATATTTGATCTAGATACGTAATAAATAGTTTTATACAAGATAAGAGTATGTATTAGTAATATATATATATAGATACATATTCACTTAAACAAAACAATAAAAGAAAAAACCCAATTTGATTAAATAATTCTATTTATTACTTGCTTAAATAACTATTAAGAATTTTATAATCCCAATTAAAAATCCTCCCAATACCCCTTTAACATCTCCATATTTAGAATGATAGAATAAGAATGAAATGAGAGAAATTATGGTATTTCTTTATAAAATATTTAAGAATCTATTTAATGCAACTGCAAATTGAATTATCTCAATTTTTACTAGTTTTTTTTTTCTCTCTATTTTCAATTATTGTTTTATTTTATTTCGTTTGTCCTATATTTTAGATGTTGTTTGTTCGTTTGTTAATTTTGCGTGTTTGGGAAGTATATTTTAATATATATATATAGAAGAAATGTTTTTCTCAGATATGATGTTTAAAACACATATGTTGTAATAACGATTTTTTATTTCTTTTCTATTCGTGCATGTTCCCTCGAGGGATTTTTTTTTTAATAGTGAATCATCAAACTTACATATAGCCTATATAAATCTTTATACTGTATATATATATATTAGTATATATAAGAGCACGCATTTTTTTTTTATTAAAAGGGATATCAGGCTTATATTTTTAAAAAAGCGCCCTTTTTAATACTACTTTGGCCATCAGTTGTATTATTGCCTGTTATGAACTAACAATAAAATATCAATGAGAAGAATATCTAGACGGACGCACCCCGTAATTGGTGAGATTTATCTCTTATTTATCATCTTCCTTATCGAACGATGTGGTTGTTTTTTTCCCTGTAAAACTAGTATCTTTAACAAGAACAATAGGGTTAGCTATTCACTTGAATATGTATATATCAAAAAATCTTTGTATAGAATGCTGATATAGTGTTTTAAAGCATACATGAGCATACTAAGTCAAAGTGTTCCATAGCTGAAAAAGAAGATTTAATGAAAGAAGATTTAATGAAAGAAGATTTAATGAAAGAAGATTCACAATTCTCGAAAGAGAAATGTCCTTCTTTGAATAGAGAGTTTATTCAAAATTTGTCGTGCTTGTCTGCACTAGCCAGTGATACGGATAGTAGTGAGTCAAGAAGAAAGAAAAGAGAAAATTATGTTTCTTTTTTCTAAATTTTTCGCCTCTTTAAAAGAAAAGAAACAAAGAGTAAAAAAAAAAACAACAGAACATTAATTAATTTATTTATTAATTAATTAGTTTTTTTAATTTATTTATTTATTTTAAAGAAGAATTAAAAAAAAAGGAGGAAATAATTTTTTGTTTGTTTTCTTTTTATAAAAAAAAAGAAAATAGTTTTCTCTTTCTTTTACAAAGTAGACAAGTAGACCTCTTTTTTTTTTTTTTTTTGCCGATTTTCTCTCTTTTTGCCATTAATGGTTTCTTTCTTTTTTTATTATTCTGATTTTTTTTTCTTTTAATTATTACTAAAATGGTTTTAATTTAAAACTGAAAGGAGAAATTGAGTGTACTGATTTTTTTTCCCCTACCCCTCCTTCCTCTCATCCTCATCCTTATCTTCTTGCTCAATTTCGTTTGAGTTGGCTCTAAAAGATTTATTCTTATAATTAGTTATTAATAATAATTTTTTTTCTGTTGAGATAATTGATCGATAAAGAGAGATCATATATTTTTTCCAATTATTTATCGATAACGAATGATTTAATTTTTCATTTAACATAATTATTAAATATCAAAATATAAGTGTGTATATCTGTCTGTTAGTTTGTTTGTTTGTGTGTTTTCTACCTCACTTTCCTCTCCTCCTTTTCTTTCTCTAATCGTTTGAAATTTTGTTTGTTTTTACTTAAAGCCAAGTAAAAAGTGATTATATTTCATTTTATTAAGCTTTTTTTTTTATATGCTAAAAAAGGCTTTATAATTATTGATGAACAGAATATATAGTTTTCAATATACTTGAACATATTATACACATTGATCTTATTATATAATTATTAATTTATTTCTTTTAATAGCCTCTCAGCAAGATCGAACATCAACTATGAGTATTGACATGTCAACTAATTCACCAATTCATTCACAAATAAGTCAAAATGAAAGCTACGAAGGTTTGTTAGATTTACGCTTATAACTGTTATATTATATTGATAAAATTGCACGGAGAAAAAGTATTAAATTGTCCCAAGTTTTAGAGATTGATGCTATGGTTATTAGGCAAATATAACGTGCCTTTCTCTTCTTTTTCTTAACTTTATCATAATTTATCAATATGGTCTATCTATATGTATAATTTAAGCGTTTTTAACAAATCTATATTATGTATTGTATTTGTTTCGTCTTTGTAGTGTTATCCAGGGATGGAGAGGGTTTTGCATTTTTCACTTGCAACATTGGTTGACTCTATAATTATTGATCAAGACAAACCGAAAGAAACCACGTGACTTGTGGGGCGATCACGTGATATAATGGCATGTGGGTTAGTTCAATGTCAAATATAAGAAGGATTTTCTTCTTTTGAGCGCCATCATGTGATTAATATTGGATAATTTGAATTTGGTTTTACGTCTTTACTCTAAGGACTTTTACCTTTCCATTGTTTTCTCATTTTCGACCTTGCCACAATTAATAGCCTTTTATAAATCAGACTTTTAAGTCTTGATCAAAGCGTAAGATGGCGCTACCGTAGTTGTTTGTAACGATCCGGATATAGTTAGTAGACGTGCGATCGCCGTTCTGGAATGGCTAGGATCACAAAATAAACGAGATTATAGCCTTCGCTAAGAAGAACATTCATTTTTTGATTAATGTTTACAAAATACATCTTTCTAATGACTAAACGGATATATAACGCCTAAGAAGAAATTATAGTCTTGTCTCAATACGTTATGTCAGGTAAAACAATCTTTTCCACCTACCTCATTCATTTTTCGTCTATTGTTCTTCTACACGGTTGATAAGACGGCAATTTATATCTTATTGTTCTTATCAAAACGCCACCTGTACCACTGATGGATAGCCTAGGCCTAGGATGTAACAGATTCGTTTGCAATTTGAACAATAATAATATGCATCTGTTACTGTGTGTTTGTCAAAAATTATGCAGTCTCATAGAGGTAAAAGTCTATCCAGTGAGAAAGAATGCAACAAATTAAGAGATTCATTATTAAAATTGAATTCGGAGGCAGTCTTACGAAGAAGTAGAACAACACCATTAACTTTCCTCCATTCTGGTTGTAGTAAGTTTATTTTCATCCTAAACAGATAGATATATCAAAATAATGATCAAGATAAACTGGACAATGTCACCCATGATAAAAATATTCCTCGTTCTATTAAGACTGTCTGTCTGGCTCGCAATCTGTCTGTCTGTTAGTATGTGTCTACCCTTTTTCTCTATCTGTCTCTCTCTATATAATGTATATATCTATATACTAATATATATAAGTTGCTTAAAGTTTGTATTTAGCTTACAAGTGGGCTTATAAGTTGTAATTTAGCACCACATAGGTCCTTTTAAATCACATGATTGAACTTTGGTTTATTAGTATTTTATAAGTTGTGTTTTTGTCTAAAAATTAAGATAAATGAACGGAATAGAATACTATTATTGTTAAATCAACTATTACGTATTAAAATTCGGATCTAATTTGCAGCAAATAAATACTTTGATAGGGTTAATTTATGATAAATGCATAAAAACCATTGAATATGTACACAGATTATTTGTATATTGTATAAACTAGATATACATATCTATATTGAATCATTTCCTTTTAAATCGTTTAAAACGAATATTTCAACAACAGGGGTTCAGACCGAAGAAGTAGGAACTTTTAATACACAACAACGAAGTCACTCTGAAACAAAACTGTCTGGAAATGTATCAGGAACATGGACAAAACCATCGAAACGAGATACATACAAAGATCAAAAACGAAACTATCGGATAGAGAAGAAAAGAGTTGCAAAAGAATTGATTTCAACTTTGAAAGACCCCTCAGTTATAGTTATGCATGATTGGTTAAAGGTTCGTGGAACTCTGAAATCATGGACAAAACTCTATTGTACTTTGAAACCTGGATTACTTGTCTTATCTAAGAGTTACAAGCAAAAGAGCGGTCATTGGGTAGGAACTATACTCTTAAGTACATGCGAATTAATCGAAAGACCTTCGAAAAAGGATGGTTTTTGTTTTAAGCTTTTTCACCCTTTGGATCAATCGATTTGGGCACAAAAAGGACCAAAGGGTGAAACGCTAGGAGCCCTAACACAACCCTTACCGTATTCCTACCTGATCTTTAGAGCGCCTTCCGAGCCAGCCGGAAAATGTTGGATGGATGCTCTAGAATTAGCGCTCAGATGCTCTTCTCTATTAGTTAGAAGTATGACAAAGGATGCTGCTCCACCCAGTACACCCCCTCCTACGCCAGAGGAAAATGGACCCAAATACGAATTGAACGAAAGCGATTGCGAAAAGCACTTTGACGGTCTGGAAGAAGATGAATCAAAGACAGATAGGTAAGCGGTTTGTCATATTCATCTAGCATCCTTTCTCCGCATTATTAAAAACAAAGATGTAATAGTACCGCAAAATAGGCCTGTAGCAAAAAAAAAAAAAGAGAAAAAAGAGGCTTTTCTTTTTTTTTCCCCCCCCTGCTCCCTCTCCCCCCTCCCCTCTCCCACTTTTTTTATACGACTGGTTGTGCTCTTTTATCGATTTTTCTCGATAAAATAATTCTTTTCGACGCATCGTTAAGTAAAAAATAACCGAGCTATACTAAATAATGGTTATATATTTAAAAGAAACAAATATAATTTAACTTTTCACTTTTAACAACAAAAATGTCTTTATATGTTTTTCATCAAGTTCTCCCACCCTCTCTTCTTTCTTCTATTACCCCACCCCCACCCCCCGCCCTCCCTTTCTCTCTCTCTCTCTCTCTCTCTCTTTCTCTCTCTATCTATCTATTAAATATTGTATTTTCACATAAATAAGATATAATATCTAGATTGCTATGTATATATATATATAGATATATATATATTATATGTAAATTTCTTATGAAACATAGAAAACTATTAAAACAATGAATAGGAGAGCAAATAACATTTTGTATAAGCATTCTTCATTTTAACACAGGCTTGAATTACTCAAATTACTTATGATGTTTACTCAATGTAACTACAGATATATATTTATATATATATATACATGGGTGTACATCCCTCCCTCTCTCTCAGCCATTCTATTATACCTTTCTCTTATCCCATTCCTGAGTAAATTTATTACCTTCCCCTTCGTGAAACATTCGATCTATTTCTTAATCCCAAACGTTTTGCAGAGTTCGTTAAATAATTTCTAACGCTAAGCCTATCATCTAAAATATTCACGTATTTATAAAACAGTACAGTATGTTCATTTAATAAAGGGCGTTCTCGTTATCGATAAGAATAGCAGAATGCTTTATTTTATCTTACTTCTCCTTTATTTTAGCCTTTGTAGAATTAATTTTTTTTAAGTATGAACAATAACTAAATGCTAATTTTTATCATTAACAAGTTCCTTCTCTCTCTCTCTCTCTCTCTTATTGTAGTTGTACTTTTCTCCCTTTTTTTCTCATTATTCATAATACAATTTAGGGTAACAATGCGTCATTGATATATAATATACAGTATGTACAGTATATAAATAAACGATATATAGAAGGAAGGATAGCACTTAACTGTTAGGATAGGGAAGGGGAAATCATCAGCTAAAAAATAGGTAATGATACAAAAAAGAAAAGATTATTGTAAACGGATGGAAGAGCCTCTTGTATTAAGCCCTTAACAATTCAATGACAGTGAGATAATATGAAACAATCTATTAAATAAGAGAATAGAAAAACTAGTATTAAAGATGAAATATTTGTTACATACAAAAAAGGCACTGCATCTATCGGTTCATTTATTCCTTTAGCCTATTCACCTATATACTACCTATATATATATCTTATACTGTATATAATATAATGTTATATAACTAATAGGGGTGTGTACTGAACTTTAAGATTGAATAATTAGTAGAATTTTTAAAGAATCATACTGAAATCATAAAGAATATTTTCTTTTTATTTCCGGTTATTGTACCTGCCAGAGAACTCTACTAACGATTTATAATCATCTTCTAAAATCTGTTATATTTAAGTCTTTAATAACTTAAACATTATACTAAAGCTGTGTCAAGTAAGAATGTCTATATACATATATACAATATATATACTATATATATATTTACCATGTATATTTGCAGCTTGTTTAATGATAAATATTTTAATCGTAGATGGCGTTGCTATACTTAAATATGCATTGTATCTAAATTACTAAATTAGAGATGTATAGCTTGAACTGTTTTGGACTGTTTTCTTTATTAACTGCTCCCTTTATTATTTAGGGAGGATGTTCCTTTTGATTACTCCGAGTCTGATCATTCAGATGAAGATCTTGAAGAAAGTATACCGGAGGCTGTAGAAACACAATATTCGGAAAATGCTACTGAGGAACTAGGGCAACAAGGTGACGCTTGTCAGACAGAGGAAGTTGAAGAGGAAAATAAAAGCTTGATTTGGTCTCTTGTTAAGCAAGTCCGACCTGGAATGGATTTATCAAAGGTCGTCTTGCCGACTTTCATACTCGAAACGCGTTCATTTCTAGATAAATTATCCGATTATTATTACCATTCTGATTTATTAAGCGAAGCGGTGCACGAAGAAGACGCTTATGGTCGTATTAAAGCTGTCGTTAAGTGGTACTTGTCAGGTTTCTATAAGAAACCCAAGGGCTTGAAGAAACCCTACAATCCTATACTTGGAGAGACGTTCCGTTGCTATTGGCATCATACAAAGACCAATTCGAAAACTTTCTACGTCGCTGAACAGATATCCCATCATCCTCCTGTTTCCGCTTTCTACGTAACAAATAGGAGGGAAGGCTTTGCCATATCCGGCTCTATTTTGGCAAAGAGCAAATTTTACGGCAATTCTCTATCAGCAATATTAGATGGAGCTGCACGACTTACTCTGCTTAAGAGAGGCGAGGAATATGTTATAACGATGCCTTATGCTCACTGCAAAGGTATTTTAATTGGTACTTTGACGATGGAAATGGGAGGCAAGGTTTCAATAGCCTGCGAAAAAACCGGTTACAAAGCTGAAATTGAGTTCAAATTAAAACCTTTCTTGGGAAGTGGTGAAGCGTCTAATAGAATAGTGGGTAAGGTAAAATTTGGTCACGAGGCACTGGCATGCATCGAAGGTCATTGGGATGATGAAATTTTCATAAAAGAAAAGTCGAGCAATGAGCAGTCTCTTTTCTGGAGTCCAACTCCCGAAATTAAAAGTAAGAGGTTAAAGCGCTTTACTGTACCGGTTGAGAGTCAAAGCGACATGGAGAGTGAACGTCTCTGGCGTCTCGTTTCAGAAGCTATACAAAACGGTGATCAAAATGGTGCAACTAGGGAAAAGACGGTTTTGGAAGAGGAGCAAAGAAGACATGCTAAAGAAAGAAAAGCAAAGAACATTGCTTGGGTGCCAAAACTATTTGAAAAGGATTGTATAAGCCAAGAGTGGATTTATAAATATGCCGATTTAAGACCCTGGGACCGCCTTAACGACGTTGTCCAATTTGAAAGTAATTTCAAGATCCAGACTAAAACGAAGCATAGAACCAGAATGGTGAGAACATTATCGATTGCTCGAGTGGATGACGATAAGAGAAACGTTCAGAGTGGTTCTAGCGACATGTTAACCGATAGTACAGTCGATAACGATAAAAAAAGACAACCAATCTCAAAGGCAATAAACAAAGCGTTAGAACCCGTTATAAAATCTCATCAAAACATATCAGAAAGGCTGACAAATATAAATAACAGCGTACAAGCTATAGCTAGACGACAAGATAACGATAATACACTCTTCATTATAGCTGCTCTCCTCATCTCTCAAGTAAGTATTAAACGAGTATATACGTCAACCGAACGAGTTTTTATGTCTATTTTGTTTTTACTAATTAAAACATTAAAACCTTTCTTTTTTTTCTCTTTCTCTCTCTCAGGTGATTATCGCATGGCTTATGAAGTGAAAATTGAATCAAGTTTTTTTTCGAAATTGACTTAAAAAACGAGAAAACATTAAAGACAAAAAAAAAACAAAAAATAATATAAACTGCAAACTTTCTAGTCATTTGGTGTCTGGAATTTTTTTTTCAGTTAAAATTCGGTGCTCATTATTAGGGAACGCTTATTAAAAAAGAAAAAAAAGAAGAGATAAAGAAACGATAACACTTTAGCGAGGATACTTTTCATTTCTGTTTGTTTTTTTTTTGTTTATTTTTTAACTTTACCCTTGATAAAGAAAAAAAAATAACAAACTGTACTTTAATTTTTATTAATACCAGTTTATTTTTCTTTATTTTTTTGTATTAAGATAAAAAGAGAAATATTTGGAGCCATATGTTGTCTGTGATTTTGTTCTATTCTCTTTTCTCACATTCTTCTTGTTTTATCATCGTACAAGATAAAAAATATTACATTATATAATCAATATAATGACTTTTACAAGGGTTAAAGAATAAAAGAAAAGAAATTTTACTTTTTTTTTTTCTTCATTTAACAGTTCTACTCTTTTTTTAAAGTTAACAATGCAATTGTTCATTAATCTCTGAAATGTCTATATATACATAAATGTATTGAGACAGAGAGTTTCTTTTATGAGATTTTGTTTATAAAAATACATAAGCAATCAGTTCTTCAATAATGGTAATTAGTACCTTGAGAGTTGGACGTGGTCTGGGACGATCTCTGCTGTAGAGAAATAGTACTTTTAAGTTAGTAAGTAAAGTTGGCAATAATTAATCATACAACTCAACAAAAACAACAACCACAAAACACAATTTACATTAGTAAATGATAGTAGTAGTAATATTGTATAGCTAAATATAGTAAAATTATATATAATTGAATATGATTAACTTTTCCCATGATTTCTATTCAATTAATGAAAGCAAATATTTTCCACTTTAAATATTTCTTGATAAAAACTAAAATACCTCTGCACATAGAGAAAATCAGAAATAATATAATAAAGACCGCACTTAATATACATTTCTTTCTTTTTTCGTATAAATAAGGAGAATATTGGTACATAATTGATTATATAAAAAAAAAGAGGTTAAACGTTAAAATCCTAGCGAAAAACAAAAAAACCAGAAACGTTCCCCACTTGATAAGTCTATGTATGTTTTTTTTTTCTCCTATAACGCGTCTCTTCCATTAAGGTTTCTTTTTTATTAATTTTTTTTATATCACTGATTCTATATTAAAGTAAACGCTGTATATGGGAGTTGTAGATTACATAAAAAATTTTGAGCGAATTATCAGATGGTACTAGAAACGAAATTTATATATATATATATATATATATATATATACTGTATATATCAATTTAATCATTATTATTAGCTAACGGAAACAAACCTTGCAATTAATTGTCATAATTAATTATTTTCTTCCGGCATAAGCTTGATATTGTTGCACCTTATTCTGTTTAACACGTTATTTTTTCATAAAATATAATTAACTTATGATCGATTATTATCTTTAGCTTTCACTTAATTCGATATTTTTCCTTTTCTTAGTTGAATATCTATTATTTTTCCTTATTTTGTTTTTATGTACGCCTTATCATTTCTTGTAAGGTATGAGAAGAATGATAACATGTCATTCGAATAACTAATATTGACATGCAAGAAAAAAAAGGGGAACATAAAATTGGGAAGAAAAGAAAAAATCTCAACCAGATCCTTTCTTTTTTGTCATATTGGCTTAATATTTCTTTAAATCAAAGAGTATTAGACCGAAAAAAAAGCTTATGTACACAAATTTATAATAATAAATTTGACTAAAAACAACAAAACTACAATCACAGTTTCATCACAATTAAATAGAATTTTATTTCTTTTTTTTTTTAAACTGTGTTTGTAAATGTTTGTCAAAGAAAATTATTATACTCTTTATTTTCTTTTAAATATTAGTATCTTAGTTTTTTGTTTAAAAAAAAAATAAAAAGAAAGAAGATGAAAACGGGATAATTTCTTCAATTCCCATAAGTTGTTTGTTTCTTTTATATAGTATTTTTCATTCGACGGTTAAATTAGGGGAAAGTTGAGATAATTCGAACTACGAGTAAGCTCGTGCTGTTGAATACTCACGAAATCGGAAGCGGTTGTTGATGGATATTTCATACGTTTCGCCGGCGGAACGTCTTGGTCGTGTCCTGATACTTTTGGCTATATTTGTTTTATTTTTATGGAAAGAAAACAATATTTTAAAATTGTTGTAAAATAAAATGGAAGAAATGGGTGTTACCGGTTGATGACTCGTCTTTACGGCTGCCGATTTATCTTCAGTATCATCGTCAGCAAGAAATACTCTCTCGGGATATGGGATTGGTCCACCATCGAAGACGCTATTAGTTTTAAAAAGATTGTATAAGATATCATTAAGTGTGTATTATAAAATATCTACTCTGAAGAAGGTAAAGGTTCCTCAACAAAATAAGAATCTTGCATAGCTTCTTCTGCTTTTAACCTCTTTGTCGGATCCATTATTAATAGCTTTTGCAGCTAGATAGAATAAGAGAGAAATACAAAATAATACATGTACAGCAAAATATATGTATCTTTTTACCAGACGAAATTCTCTAGAGTCTTGTTTTGTCTTATGTTTTTCCATATATTTACCCAAATTCGAACTATGATAACTGGGTAAAGAAAAAAAAAAGCGACTTAAGACTTAATCTAATACTTATTAGCATCTAAAAATAGACTAATGAAAAAAATATTTACGAGTTCTTCTTAAAATCCTTTATTAGCGTGTGATATTCTGGCATATGTTTTATATCAACCCAATCCCTCTCTATCAATGAATCAGCGTGTAAATCATACAATATAATATGTTCTTTTAACAATATTTACCATTAGGATATCCCATAACTGTAAATATTCTGTCTAATTGTTCATGATGATAAGGATTAGATGTCTTTATATCCTCCTGCCTACAATGGAATATTGGCTCAAAGGTAAGCAACTCGGCAAATATACAACCAATTGCCCAAATATCTGGATATTTTATCAAGAAAATTGATATTTTATTGGAAAATTAAAGAAAATAAAAGTAGCGTTTACCAATAGCTTTTGTATAATGCCTCGCACCCAAAAGTAATTCCGGTGCTCTATACCAAAATGTGACAACAACAGGGTCCAAGTCTGCCAGCGGCTTTAAAGGGGAATTAAATAATCTGGCAAATCCCATATCAGCTATTTTAACCCTTCCTTTCTCACATCCTTGTCCCATTACCAATATATTTGCCGGTTTCTATAATCGTACATTATTATAAATGTAGTGGTGATATTTGTGACAAAGATATATTGCTAAAAAATCTTACTAGATCTCTATGAAGAACCCAATTGGAGTGGAGATATTGAATACCGTCCAAAATTTGGTGCAATAACGATTTAACCATATTCTTTGGAACATTCACCTGTTTTTTATTTCGTTTTTTAAAAAAAAAACCCATAAAAGATAAACTTTAAATAGAAGATTTAGTTCAATAAATTGTATTAATTACCTGCTTTTTATTCGATTTTGCATTCCTATGGAACTTTATTATGTGCTAAAAAAAAACAGTTTAAGTATCAATAAATTGATGAAGAGTCCCCCCCCTTTACGATAAAAGGTTGACTTACCCATAAATCGTGCTCTGCAAAATCAAATAAGAGCCAAACTTTACGATCTGCATGTGATAGGAAGACCTTCAACAGACTAATTACATTTGGGTGTTTCAATTCTCGAAGTAACTGAAATAAGAGTTAGTATATAATTTAGTTTAAATAGATCTATTCTAACCAAAGTAAAAGAACACAAATTAAATTTGTTCAAATATAAAAGATCTTTTATAAAGAATGTGTTAAATCAATAAACACTTTCTCCTCTTTTTGTACAGAATATTTAGTTTGATTTTATCTTACCGCCACTTCTCTGCAAGCAGACATAGATATTCCAGCACCCTCGATTTGCTTTAAGGCATATTCTTTAGCATCACTAAAAATAAAATATGAATCGTTGTAATGATAACGATAAAAAGGAAGGAAGTTAAGGAAACAATCACTCTGAATTTTTGCTGGTCGCTTTGTATACATGTCCGTAAGTTCCTCGACCAACCTTGCATCCCTCGTAGGTGAACAGATCTTCTACTTTTTTTCGTTGCGTGGCAATCTTTGCCTTAAACTCATAATCCATGCTCTCTAAATACTCTCATCAAATGAAATTAATAAGAAGGCTAATATAAATGTCCTATTTTTTAATAGAGAGATTAAAGGAAGAGCGCAAAACTGTGACGTCAGGACAACATCCGG
Source organism: Dimorphilus gyrociliatus (assembly GCA_904063045.1). NCBI lineage: Eukaryota > Metazoa > Annelida > Polychaeta > Dinophilidae > Dimorphilus > Dimorphilus gyrociliatus. The sequence goes on along the minus strand of CAJFCJ010000016.1, from coordinate 231,061 downwards.
TGGACCCAAGCGCCATCTGTTTCCCTTTTTAAATTTAATTTAGAAATCGAATAAGGCCAACTAATTCACTCTAATTATGTTTATTTTTAAGGTTTCAACAGATTAATAGCATTTGCTTATACAAATTTTATTATTTCTCTCGGATTAAAATCATTACAGCTTCAAAGAATATTGAGTACCAATTTCAAATATCAATCAAAAGAATGAATCTAAAACTACTAATATGCATATCCTCTCTCTCCGTTTTCAAAACACGAAATTAAGTCTTGCAAGCATCAATATTTGCACCAGGTAATACTGAAAAAGTCAACGAATACGGAGGTAGAATAATAGTCGAGTCATATATTAACTCTGGTTTTAAATCGGGCATCTTTCCATCATATTTCAATATTTTTCCATTTAATTTTGCGTACTTCGATTTAAGATCACTAGCAGAGGTCAGTTGGAAAACTAGCATTTCTTTCGATTCTGTTCCAAAATGTATATGGCTCGGTTCATTATTTATATTAACCGCGTAGAATGTTAAAGAGCCCTGAGGAAAGTTCCAATATCTGAAGAAAAAATAAGCAAAGAAATATCTTTACTTTAACTGAATGCTATAATTAAGAGAATAGCAAATTTACTTTTTCGACGAGCAATGACTATAAGCCCTAATTCCTGGTTTCGATGGTACAGTTGAAGTGTTAAAAACAGCACTACCAACTAATCTTTTATATAAAACAGAAGTCCAATAATCCTGTAGAATTAATTATAAGTTACAACAATATAAGAAATTAAGCAAATTTACAATTATTCTAAATGGGGATGGAGGAAAATTGACTTACAATATTCGGATTCATTTGCTGATCGAACAAACTGTAATGGCCACCTAGCATTTGCTGTCTCGCCACCTTCTTTAAACCCAATTTAGCAGCAACGCCAAGTTTGTCTAGCCAGAAAAATGAGGCTACATAAACATCAGATAAACCAGGTGCTCCACCACTAAAAGCACTTGAAGTTTCACCCAGCCACAAGGGAGTATCTTCATAGCCTGTTTCCTTCAATACCCGTAATGTGTCAAGTAATCCTCTCGTTAACCTATCGTACGTGTCTATCTTCAAGAAATCGTCCAATTTCGCTATTCGTCCGTCCAAATAATAGCTATACCAATATTTATTATAATTTATTTATTTAATAAGAATACTAACTTACTGATGTATTGTTATCGCATCCAGTTTCGTTCCAACTGGTATATTCGAAAGGTACCTACAACAAAAAATTGCATAAATGTTAGAATGTTTTCCCACAGTATGTTCATATTGTCATACTCTTTTAAGTATTTATTAGGACTGATCCAGGGTCCAGTAACGTCGGGTGAATATAATTTACTTCCTTTAAAATAATTACCATATCTTGACGAATGTATAAGTCTGTAAAACACGGCTAAATCTTTCGCTAATCTGGCTCCGGTAATGTTTAGATGAGGAGGAAAAACGTCCGGCTCTGAAAATATTCATTTACATCTTCAAATATCTAATTATTCGTTTTTTAAAGACAAATTTAAATTATCAAACCGTTTCCTAATTCAAAATCCAAATCGTTTTTATTACTAGATTTTATGTAATCTAATAATGTCTTAGTATTTAAAGAATCCCACCTTCCGTCTGAAGTTCTTGTTAACGCGTTGACGCCAAATATCAATTTCCACCCAACCAGTTTAGTAAAATCATACAATGTATCATAATCAAGAATCGTAAAATTCTTTGAAGAGTACGGCGTTTCCGGATAATCGCCATAATTTAGATAATCAGCTGTCGTTCCGCCGAATCGAAAAGATGCAGGAGCCAAATTCTTGCATAATTGTTGAAATTTCTTCGAGCTATTTGAGAAATAACAATAGTTTTTATTATTGTGAAAAGAGGTTCTAAACTGATTATTCATTGCCTTGTTACCTAAATTGTATAACTCCCGAATACCAATCTGTTGTTGCTGCTCCACCGTCTATATTAACGCTTAGAAATGTATCGTCTATTCTATTAACAACGCTATTAGTATCCACTAACACGTTTAAAACATTTCCTGTTGTAGTAGCGACAAAACAGGTAAAAAATAATTTTAGTAGCATTGTACCAATCTCTATTTACAGTCTGTATTATATAAAAAAAGCCATATGAGATTTATAGGCCTAAACAACTTGAAAATTAATGCTTTAGCCTGCTTGTTAAGAAAGTTAACAGATAAGATGTTTTAACGCCCCTTGGTCAATGATCAATAATTAACATATGTGTCTAGTATCCATTTGAAGTAGTAAAAATGTAAATGAATATGGAGGTAGTGTAATAGGAGATCTAGAAATAGTTGGTTGCAGTTTAGGTAATCGATTTTGTAGTAAAGCCAACTTAACTCCATTTAAATTGACGTTTCTGTTAAAAATAATTTAGCATATTTCATACATCAATTGCCAAAATGTTTACTTTAAAACAAACTTGGATAACAGTCCATCAGGACCGTGCCCCGTTAAGGAATATACTGATATTTCAGGCTGGAATGTTCCATAACTATACTCCGCACTTAATAGAACAGAACAATTCTTCATATTTTGCACAAAGAGCGTTAAGGAATTTCTTTGAGCAAATCTACAAGATTTATTAGAAAAGAATTTTTTATGTTTTACATCTTAAAAAATTTATAGAGTTAAAGATAAATACTTGTTGGAACAGTGGCAATAAGCTCTAACGCCATCTTCATTGTTTAATTTAACATTAAACACTTTTCTCCCAACCAGACGCTTAAATAGCAAGGTTAACCAATAATCCTAGAAAGGAAGAGTTATATATTAAGTCATTTTTTGGAAACTATACTGACAAAACGATGTTATAAAACGTACGGGAAGTGGATTGAGTTTCTTATCCAATAAGGCATAGTTACCACCGTATATTGCTTGTCGAAAAAGTTTTTTTACTCCCAGCTTTGCCGCCATACCTAATTTTTCCATCCATCTATTTATAGAATATTTATAAATAGAATTATCTCTTATGATAGAAAAATTAATCTTTCATTGAAATCTTACAAAAATCCGGCAATAAATGAATCCGATAATCCAGGAGCTCCTCCACCGTAAGCAGAAGACGTTTCCGTTATCCATATTGGTTTATGAATATTTAAATCTCTTAATAGAACTTTTACATTATTTATCTCTTCCTCTAATTTGTTCATAACTGTTTCATTTAGAAAATCTTCCATTTTTGCTTCTCTTCCATTAAGATAATAACTTCAGAAAACAACTGTATTATACTTATATAGAATTTCTAGTATAAATAGTAACATACTGATGGAATGTCACTGCATTTAATGGATAATTCATCTTGAATGACACAAGAAATCTAAAGTAATTTGTAGAGCTGTAAAATTTGAAAGTGAAATAGTAAACATTACCTTTTCAAATAGGATAAAACACGAATGTTCTTTGGTTGAGTAATTTCCGGTCCAACAATTAAACTTTTATCAAAATATTTACTATAAATTGGCGATCGAAGTACAGAAATTAAATTTAAGTAATCATTCGCTAACTCTTCTGGAGATAAACTTATGTTAAACGTATGTTTAAAGGCATTTGGTTCTGATAAGAAAAAATGAAAGAAAAACAGATTAATCAAGATAATATTTCAATTATGTAAAGGTTTTTTTTATCAACCATTTCCTAATTGAAAGTCAAAATGTTGGAATTGGTGATTTTTTATCATAAAATCTAACATTTTCTTTGTATTTGTATCATCCCATTTTGAATGATTTCGAATTAAAACATTCAAATCAAACATCAATTTCCAGCCAACTTTAGTGGTAAATGTATGCAGTTTAGTTAAGTCTTCACCTATTATTTTATTAATAAATTCAATTCCGTAGTAAATAAATCATATTTAACAAAAAGTTCAGATAATTTTACCTGAAAAATTGAAATTTTTCACGCTTTTCATAAAAGAATTAGGTTCGAATAAAAGCGTATCTGCCGCATTCCCGCCAAATCTTAGAGTGGCAGGAGATAATGCTTGACAGAGGTCAAGTAGTTTTTTTGAACTATATTTCAAAAACAATTCTTAACTATAGGTTCAAATCATTATATACGTATTCAGTTTTACCGAAAATCAAATTTTCCTTTGTTCCAATGACGAGAAGCAACACCAGTATCTAGTCCTATGCTGAGGTAGGTATCGTCTAGCTCATTTAAAGGTGATGTTGTGTTAATAAAGACCTTTAATCTTTCAATTGACTGAGTAAAATGAATATAAAGTAAAAGAAATTGTAACAGAGAGTAGACGCCTTTTCTAATCATTGCAGTTTAATGCCAATTAACTTGTTTTACAGAAGTCAAGCGATTAGGTTGTTTTCTCAGCAGGACATCGTATGTGAAAATGGAACGACTTTTCATCGATAACGTTCGCTTTAATTTACATACAAACTACTAGTAATCATAAATATCCCAATTAAAAGTTAACTTTATTACTAAAGTGACTCTTTTAAAAGATAAAAATTTTTTAAATATTCATATATTTTATAATTAGAAAAGGTGATTTATTCAAAAAGATATCGCTTAAAAAAATATTTTTGTTTATTACTTGTTTACCTATAATGATAAATATGAATGTCACTGTTAATAAGAATCACGTGTTCTATATTTTTTAAAAAATTCCCAGAAATATGCTGTACTATTTCAAATAGAGAGATAAGTTTTTAACTCTAGAGCCGATGATCAATAATTACATAATACGTATATTTAGAACTGTATAATTAAATATGACGTAAGATTTTATTCACGAATATAACATTTTCTTTCCTAACTTATTGAACATGACGAAGTAATGTGGATCCTGCCCCCTATAGGCTTAATGCTTTTAAATGATCAGGATTTCCGGATCGTACGATTTTGGGCGGGTATCATGTTCCGAGCCATTTCTATCAAAACAGTCTGAGTTTGAGAATCTAAACAGAGAGAATGTCAGATATAGCATAAAGAAATACTCATGAATTAAATCTACATTAATAAAAAACTAAAGTGTGAAATGATTGAAGGTAAGTAACAAATTATTTTGGTGGAGCCACACCTTATCTTATAATTTTTGCAATGTAGATAATAATATACTTTAATTCTATTGGAAACGATGCATTATTTCTATGATCGTTTAATTTTGTTAGACAATTTTATGGCCACTTTATAGAATCTATCACTACCATTATTATATAAACGGATTTTTAAAAAGATAAAATTCATTGACAAACAATAAAAACGAAGTTTTTCAATAGAAGATTTTTAAAACTGATTAACTTTTTTCTAATAGTTATAAAAGGCTGACTATTGAGAAATATCTATAATAAATTGTTGATATTGTATATTCTATTCTAGGATAGCTTTAAAAGTATAGTCTAATAAACGATAAAGTAAAAAAGTCAGTGGCACAAACGATTGGTTAGTAAAATATTAAATATATGCTTGAATATATATATATATATATATATTATAATATATACATGCTTTACTTATTTATCTGGAGGTCATCATAATGCTATACAGTATTACTGATATCTTAGGGGAACATATATATATATAATTATGAAACGTGCATAAGATTATCAATTTTTGTTTTTAATAAATCAGACTTGTACTTGAATGATTACATCATGGCTAAACAAAGTTCACGAATTTTTGACCTGTAGCCTCTGTATTTGTATATCTGAGTTCTTATTCTGATTGTGTTCGTAGTCTGACAAAGATATCAACTATGGTAAGAGAAAATAATCGAAAATCAACAAGGAAGTTTGTGAGAAAATGGCTTATAGTTGCCTCTTTAATCGCTATAATAACTGCTGTGTTATTCTACAAACCGTTACCATCTGATATTACAAGCCCTCATCACGCCAGATTTGTTATTAGGCTATTAGAGAACATTGAAAGTTTGGTAAATAAATTTACATGCAATAGCATTAAATTACAGTTATATTTGCAAATTTTATTCTTCTAAACAGGCTCGGCTTTTGTACAATTTAGGAATATGTCCACCACATTTAACAGCAAGAACTATAACAGATGCTCTTGTAACTTTACAAGGAATAGACTATACTGGTTTACGAGTAAGTAATTCAGTTAGGGAATTTACACTAATCCACGTGATCTTTAATTGGGACAAATTTTTTACTTATACAACGAACGATATCATATTTTTGTACTCTTAGACACGTGTGACTTCATTTTTGACATAGTTCGAGTTTTTTTTGAGTGCCTATATTTAAATATCTATAACAGGTCAATGACACAAAGTTCGGAGATGTAATCGTTCGTGTGTATACTCAAGTTAATAAAGAAACGACAGTTTTGGGACCCGGTTTGTTTTTTATTCACGGTGGTGCTTGGATGCTCGGAAGTGTTGACTCTCATGACGTAGTCGCGAGAACCTTCGCCAAAAATATTCAAAATTTAGTGGTTGTATCAGTAGAATATCGTCGTGCACCAGAATTCGCATATCCAATACCTCTGGAAGATTGCCTGGAAGCATATAAATACTTTTATGAAAGAGCCGAGGAATTCGGTGTTGACAAAGAAAGAATGGCCATAGTTGGAGATTCGGCTGGTGGAAATTTAGCTGCGGCTGCGACTCTCAAGCTTAGAGACGAGGGAAATAAATATAAGCCAAAGCTACAGGTTTTAATTTATCCTGTTTTACAAGCGCTTGATTTAGATACATATTCTTATCGGAAGTTTTCTGGAGTAGCCTATGGCGACCGAGAAGGTCTAGCGGCAGCAATCATACTATATAGTGGCCAAAATATAGATTTTGTCCCGGACGTTGCTAAAAATAGGCATGTGACGAAGGAAATACATGATCTGTATTATCACTTAATAGACTATGAACTATTACCGCAATATTTAAGGCCTAATTATAAACCGTCAGTGTTCAAGGATCCTATTCCAAAAATTGTTGATGCTATGAAAAAATTCTATCTTGATCCTTATTTTATGCCACTTATGGAAAAGAATTTAACTGGTTTACCACCTGCCTACATTCCTACTGCCCAGTACGACTGTATAAGGGATGACGGCTTAATTTACGCAGCAAGATTACGCAATGCCGGAGTTGATACAATTTGGAAAAATTACGAACATGGTTTCCACGCTATTCTAAACTATATTGCGGAACCATTAAAAACCGATGAAGGCCTTAGAATGATGGGTGATCTATTGGAATACTTACATAAAAATCTTTGAAATAACAGAAAGTTTATTTTATATTGTTTTTGTTCTTTTTTAAAGTAAATTACTATTTCTCAGGTTTTATAGTATTATTAAAGATTAGATGAAACTTTCATTTAACTTAATTTGAATAAAACTGAACTTTTCCAGTAATGTCAATGCTTTTTGTTGGTCTACTCAATTATCTCATAAGCCTAAAAAATGTGAAGTAAAATTATTCACTAGTGACATCTGTTAAGGTCATGGCAACTCGCGCTTTAGTCGCCCTCGGTAGATCTAGTAGTTTGCTTCGGAATCAATCCTTTGTCAAAGGATTCCGAAACATTACTTCGGCTGTTCATATTGACCGTAAGTATTAAATTGTTGAAAAGTATTGCTATGTAGTTTAATACTCTGTCTAAAACGATATCCCATTGAGCGATATTATAACGAACATTATATAACAGCTTCAACTGGATTGAATGATGAACAGAAACATTTTCAACAATTGGCTCATGACTTTGCTACCGCCGAGTTGGCACCAAACATGGAGAGGTGGGATGCAAATGAAGAATTTCCAGTGGAAACACTGAGAAACAGTGCAAAATTAGGTTTTGGAGCCATCTATTGCGATCCTGAGTATGGTGGAACTGGTCTCAATAGGACAGATGCATCTATAATTTTCGAATCTCTTGCTATGGGATGTTGCAGTACCACAGCTTATATATCAATTCACAATATGGTAGCCTGGATGATCGACACCTTCGGTAACAACGAACAACGATCCCAATATTTACCCAAATTAGCAACAATGGAAGACTTCGGTTCTTATTGCCTAACTGAACCAGGACACGGTAGCGATGCTGCTAATTTGGAAACAAGTGCCACAAAAAAGGGAGACTACTATTTGTTAAACGGAACAAAATCATTTATTAGTGGTGCCGGAGAATCCAATGTGTATTTAGTTATGTCTAGAACAGGAGAAAAGGGACCTAAAGGTATTAGCTGCTTTATTATAGAAAAAGATATGACGGGTATCAGCTTTGGAAAGAAAGAGAAAAAACTGGGGTGGAACACTCATCCAGCTCGTCAAGTGATTTTGGAAGATTGTAAAGTTCCTGCTAAAAATTTATTAGGTAGAGAAGGGCAAGGATTCAATATTGCAATGAATGGTATAAATGGTGGTCGGTTGAACATCGCCTCTTGTTCTTTGGGAGCAGCTACTTCAGCTTTATACGCAACCAGAGATTACCTTAAAATTAGGTCTCAATTTGGTACTCTTTTGAAGGATATGCAGCATTTACAATTTAAGTTAGCTGAATTAGCTGGATCGTTAGTAGCTTGCAGATTAATGGTAAGAAACGCTGCAAAATCTATGGATGAGAAAGATGCTAACCTTGTTTCACTTTGTGCCATGACCAAACAACTCGTTACTGATGAATGTTCAAGAATATGTAATGAAAGTTTACAAATGTTTGGCGGATATGGTTACCTAAAAGATTATCCAATTCAGCAATATTTCAGAGATTGTCGTGCCCATCAAATAATCGAAGGTAAAATGAATTCCTATATGTTGATGCATTAATATTAGTATAATAATATATACAATTTTAACGAAATATTCTTTTCTTCTTTTTAGGAACAAACGAAATTATGAAGTTGATTGTTGCAAAGCATATTTTTGCTGAATAGGAATCGTATGACATAATTGTACGTTATTTGTTCTGGAAGAATAAACCAAAACTTGCTTAAATTAGTTTTGTTCACAAAGTCTCAGTTGAAGAAATGTTAATATATCAGTTTTTAAATAACAATTATAAAGATTTATTCCCCAAAAATATCAAGAGAATAAATTGTTATTCTACCAAAAAAATCAGTACTTTCTTGAAAGATTAATTTTAACTTTTGTATTCTCTTCTCACTCGTTAAAGGAAAATGCTAAAATCAAAAAGTTTTCATTAATATATTACACTCTTTTTCTGAAAAATCTGTACCTGAACAGAGTTACTATCTTCAGGATGGATGACATCTAATTGTTCATCGTCTCCTACAATTACAACGTCCTTTGAAGTAAACCCTCCTTGGAATTGAAAACTAATTGCGCTGATGAGAGAGTTTGAAGGAAATTGTAATAATATCCATTGGGGAGAACCTTGATCGGAATTCCAACAAGTTTCGTTGTTCTTATCGAACAAATACTTCTTACCAAATTGTTTTGTATCGTTATTTAGGACTGAACTGACTCTGAGCGATAAAAAGTGGAGTTGTGTTAAAATGATAAATTTAATGCCTTCAAAATTTATATTAAACTAAAAAATATCCATAAATGCTAACCTACATAAGACGTTCTCTGATAATAAACTGTTGGCCGAACTCATATCGTCGAAAGACGAAAAATGCTATAAAAAGAAATTGGAATAGAAGCAACAAGTCCTCATTGGTAAAAACTGGTAAATAAAATAGATCTGAACTTTTTTATCATTGAATTAGACAATTCAAGATATATAAATAATAAACTAAATCAAAGAACTCTCTAGACAATAGAAGCAAAGCTGAAAGAGTTAGAACAATGTTACTTCAAATATAGAATTTAAATATTAAAATTGATCTGTTATTTGTATATTAACCATACTTTTTAAAATATATTTTGTAACTGTATAATTACGATAATAATAATAATAATCAGAGTGTTTGCAGAATTTCACAGTTGCTTTTCAAACATATCATACTATTTTCATGTACAAGGCACGAACACGATTCTTCATTTTAATTGTATATCATATCATCCGAAAGACTTTTATAAGATAACAATTAATAATACAAAATAGAAATAGAAATTGGAATTCACAATAGTTTATAATTTAAAACTCATTGAACATTTTTACTATTTTTTCTATATCGGTTTAGAAATATTATAATTTCTTGATTAATAACTGTGAAGTTACTGCAAGAAAAGGGCTAGTACTTATGCTGAAGAATATCCTGATTTTCTTTCGTTTAATTTAAACATTATAAATGAAAAGACTAAGACACCAAGATACATTCCAGCTGATATAAAGCAGTTGTACGATGCTTGTTGATATAATCCGTCTAAATGTTTTGCTCGTTCACCATCAGATTTAGCATTGTCGAATAAATCCTCATTTATTGGAAGATCTTCAACTAGAGCGGGGCTCTGAACTTGGAAGAATATACCCATCAAAGTCTGTGATATATTTACGAATAAAAAGGTTTAAAGCGAATCGAAGGTTTAAAACAATATTACCAGCATAATTGTTCCCCAAACGCCTAATATCAATCCACAAACGGAGAGCTTTGGTCCACAACAGCCCATGTTCAACTATTCTCCTACGATTACAATTTATTTTATCCAAAAACGGAAGAAAACGTTCAACAATATCAGATGTTAGAGTTACGAAAATAACTTCACGTGACTAATGTCACATGACAAATTTAGGAATATTTTCGCGGCGCTTTTACGAATTCTCCTTACTGCGTACAAACGCCAGCACTATTTTTGTGCGTGGGAGTTTGGTATAAAAGCGAATTAATATATAAACCAAACTTTATTATATCTTTATTATTTACTTAAGAGGGGTAACAAAAAGACTAATACAGTCATATAACCGTTACAATAGATTATGTCACTTTATTCATGCTACAATATGCAAATACCAGCTGTAAATCAGTTTGTATGACGTCACATTCGCGGTACTCGAAAACAGAGTCACCGAGAACTAAACACTTGTTTCGTCTAAAATTAGACTGTCAAGTTATTTACTATTTTCTCTAACGTAACGGAAAAAAGAACTTACAATCCTGCAAAATCTAATGTTCTTATAAATGCATCTAGAGTACTCATTCTTCCGCTTAAAAAAAAGAACAAAAACAGGAAGGAGACAAAATAATAATATTATTTATTAACAGAGAGAGAACGAGAGAGAGAGAGGGAGGGAGAGAAAGATGGAGTAATTTATTAATTATTATCTAAACAGTTATTACTGTTATTACTATTATTACTGTCATTTCAAACTTAAATTGTCATTATTATTGAAAGTGTACGGTACTGTAAATAGTATATAAAATCTAAAGAATTTAATATTTAGCTCACTGTGTCTAAACGATAGCGAATAATTTATTTGCATGAGTAATAGGCAAACGCATTAGGCCTATTGATTTATAAAGCGACGCTCGACCGTCACTCAGCGCCGTATCCCCGCCGAATATGCAATTTTTTCGCTTTGCTCTCCTCTTTCTCTACTTGGTTGATAGTTGTAAGTCGAATGAAATCAAATTATTTTGGGATTACATTATCATTGGAGCAGGACCTGCTGGCTTACAAATGGGCTATCTATTGGAAAAGAATAGTAGGGATTACGTAATTTTTGAGAGAAATTTAGAAGCTGGAAGTTTTTTTCGTACGTTCCCTCGACATGATCGACTAATTTCGATCAATAAAAAATATACTGGAAGGACAAACAAAGAATTTAATTTAAGACATGATTGGAATTCATTACTGTCCGACGATTTTCTGCCTTTTTATCAATTTTCAAATGATTTTTTCCCATATAAGGATCAAATGAGAAGTTATCTAAACGAATTCTCGAAAAACTATAAACTAAATATCCTCTTTGGTAAAGAAGTGAGTAATATTAGTAAGATACAGGACCACTTTCATCTTAGTATTAACGATCAAGTATACAAATGTAACCAGCTCATTATAGCAACAGGAATGAATAAACCTATATTACCTGATTTTAAAGTATCCTCGAAATAAATTGTCATTTGTTTCGTTAAAAACTAAAATTTCTAAGAAAGAAAGATAGGGCTAGAGAGAAACGAGGGAAAGGGAGAACATTCTGAAGTTGTAAATAAAAATACAAAAAAGATAGGAAAGAAAAAAGAAAGGGAAAAGTAATTATTTACCAAAAATAGACGGCTTAGTAGGAGGGACCGGAAGTTCCTCTTCACACTCAGTTTATTATTCGTGGATACTTTAAGGGTTCTCAACACATGTTGGGATACGAAGAAATACCACTGGGAGAGGATTTTTATAAAGGAAAGGACGTCTTAATCTTAGGTTTGTTATTAATATAAAAATCCCTCTAGATTTGGTTACATTATGGAAGTTGTTTGGTATTTTTATTTATGCACTTTTAAAGGGTATTATCTATTCTTTTCAGGTCACGGAAACTCCGCCTTTGAAACAGCGAACGCAATATACAGAAACACAAATAAAGTTCATATACTTGGTAGAAGCAGAGTTAGATTAGCATGGGAAACCCATTACGTAGGAGATTTGAGGTTTGTGACAAAAAAATTACACTTTATACAATACATATAGTATACAGCATATATATATATTGTATATATCTCATTAAATCATTAAAATATTATCATCTTAATTATCCAGAAGCGTCTATAGTGAACTAATTGATACGTATCAATTAAAATCTCTCGACGGAATACTAGAAGGTCGAATTAACGAATTCAATCTAGAAAAATATAACAACAAGTTATATTTCGACGCTGGAAATTTGCCTGACAGTATGGACAATTTTGCCTTAAGGGAGGGTTATGACATTGTGATAAGATGTTTGGGTTTTGAATTTAATGACAGCATTTTCGCATCGTAAGTATAAGTGCTATTATCTCTTATATAAAAAACGAGTTATCCCAGTTTAAATTGTAAGTTTGGTATAATTTTACTTTAGAAAAAAAGTGCTAATAATATTTAGGTAAATAATTGTATTTACCCATCTCTTTATTTTCCATCCGTCCAATTTTCCATCTCTGTTTTCTGTAGTAAAAATGAGACAGAAAAGAAAGCAGGCAAACAGCTACCCGCATATACAGCTTATTCAATATCCTATTAATAAACATCATCCTTCCTATTGCATTTCCGTTTCACGGATGTTAACTCACTTTCAAGATTACACTGTTTTCTTTTAAGACGAATAGTGTTAGCAGAATTCATTACTTATCGGAAACAGGTATAAGTAACACAAACCTAATTAAATTTTGTAGTCAGCATTTTAGTTAAACTTCGGCTCTTTTATACATGATAAACACTTAATAAATTGTACTATGTAAACATAATAATACATAATAGAAAAGGTTTTTCTATAGAGGTGGAATAAACTATATAAGATAATAAAATCTATCATAAAATTCACATATCTATCTCTAAATTGCTATATTAGTTAATATAATGATGAAAAATTATAGATTTTCTCTCTCTTCCCTTTAAGATATTTACTCATTTTGTACCATATTTAATCAGCAGTATATCTTATTATTTTTTCGCATAGCGATACAAAACCCAAACGTCATCAACAAAAAAAATATCCAGAAATAGATTATAATTTTCAATCAACTAACATTGAAGATTTATATTTTATTGGTACTTCGGCTCACTCACTCGACTACAGAAAGTCCTCTGGTGGCTTTATCCACGGCTTTAGATATATGAGTAAGTATTAATAAGGGAATTGAAACCTATAAGATTATTTGGCATTATGCTAACGACCCGTTATTTTATTTCCTGTTCTACCTTACGTACGTCTTCTTTTCAGTACAAACGTTCTATCAAACCTTAGAATGGACTAAGCATCGAATTCCATGGCCGTCTACAATTCATAAGCTTACTGAATTAGTTAATGTAATTCTGAAGAGGATTAATGAAGTTAGTTCACTGTATCAAATGCACGGTGTTCTTGGTGATGTCATAGCTTTTAGAAGGTAATTCAAAGAAGTCTTTGTAAGCGAATAGTCAATTTATTTTTTTTTTATTTCTCGTTTGTTTCTTAATTAAATTTTTTAAATTAATAAAATATATTAATATTTCAATAGGGAGAAAGAATCTTTCGAATATTATAAAGATTTTCAATTGGCTAATTTACATAATTTCGAGAGTCTTACCGGTCACAAAGTCAAAGATGTACTTGTTCTTATGCTGAACTATGGAAAGACTTTCTCGAAACCGGGAAATGACGTTCTCAGGATAGATAGAGCAACTGGTGTCTTGGAAGAAGCTCATCATAGCAACTTTCTCCATCCTCAATTCTATTATTATAAAAAATTGCCGACAAGTAAGTATTATAATAGTTTTAAATAACGGAGACAATGAACAATCATTGTAAATGTTTACCATTATCAGCTGTATCAATCATAGATAAAGTTAGAATGTAATTACGTTAACTGCTTTCCTTTTACTGTTGACAACAGTTGGCGAATGATTAATTGTTATTAGTTATAATGTTTCTGTTTTTCCTGGAATACACAGAAGGACGGATGTTTAACAAAAAGAAGGAGGAAATTCTGCCAAATCCTGACAGGGCACATTACATTCTGGAAGATTTCCATACAACGTGGACTTCTCCCACCACTCACGTTCTTCCCTTAAGACGATTCTTAGAAAACTGTACAAAAAGTGATTTGAGACACTTTAAGTCTAGCGATTGCCTTTTATCATCATTCATCGATGGCAATTTACCCTTAGACTGCTCTAATTACTTGTATGATTCCTATATACATTGATGTTGTTCATCAAAGAAAAAATATTTAAAGATCTAAATTAAATAAAAAGATAATTTAAGAGTTTTTTCCCAGACAGTAACATTATGCGAAAGCCGCACTGTCGCATTTCCGGTTTTCCAATTTTCAAAGTTTTGTAATTTATGTTCGAAAAACGTTAAATATCAAGCTAATCTTTAAAATTTATGATAATTTTCGAACTTTTTTCTAAAACAAAAAAACTTTACAGGAATTTATGTAAATTATAACAATAATCATAAATAAGAACACGTGTTCTTAAAACCTTCAATATGATGCATACAAAAATAGTATATATAAGTATTATGTTGTCCAACAATTTGTATTATTATTTATAATTTAAGTCACGGAGAGATTTTTCTCGGAATAAGAGAATTAAATAATGAATTGTCATTATACTATCTTCCTAATTCTTTCCATTTTGTCCAATTATCTTAAAGCAGGAGCGTTCGAAAAAACTCTTCAGAATGAAGGTACGAAAGCTAACTAACGAACGTTCCATTTTTTCCAATTGAGAAATGAACAATAAAAGTTAATTTAGTACTGACTATGTAGATCCTTCAGTGAGAGTAGCTCTTAATCGTTCAGGTAAGGCTTGTTTGCATATTTAACTAGTGTTATTCAAAATCCATTTATAAAATTTCAGGATATGAAAATGACATAAATTTAAATTCCAACGGGAGTAAAACTCTTTGTTTAATCTAATTTAATCTTTCTATTAAATTTGCTAAATTAAAGGCAAGGAAAGACAAGAAAGTGATGCTAAAGTAGAAGATAAAATAGAACGAAAAGGTACTTTGAAAGTTAAATATATTTAAAAATATATATTTTAAGAAAAACTCTCAAGAAAAGGGAAGAAAATGGACTTTTAATGACAAAAACTGCGGCCGAAATCGTTACCAGAATAAGAGAACTATATCCAAAAGAATATCATCTGGGGGTAAAGAATCGAGACTTAACGAATGGCCTTGGCTAGTTAGCTTACATAGTAATTAATACGAAGAATTCTTTATTGACATCTAATTAGGTTTTATTTATCAATTAATTTTTAATTAATATCCAGAAATAGTGTTTAGTGTAAACGAAACTTGTTTGGAGAAGCTTAATGTGAAATCGGAAATGACCAATCATTCAGACTTTACAAATGAAGTCATTAAGCGTTGTGGCTATTACAATAGTTATCATTCATGCGGGGGAAGCCTTATTAGTGATAGGTGGGTTTTGACAGCAGCTCATTGTTTTAAAAATGCTGAATTACCGAAATATTGGAAAGTTATAATTGGCGAGCATAGCTTCTCTTCGAGTAAGGAGAAGGTTATTTATATGAATCCTTTAAAGATTATTATGCATCCCACACGAGATCTAGCGCTTATTAAGTTGGAAAAGTCTGTTGAAATTGGCCCAACCATTAATTATATCTGTTTGCCAATATCAGGACAAGAAGTGCCTATTGGTACATCATGTCAGGCAGCCGGCTGGGGAATTCATAATTTAGGTTAGTAGGCTAAAAGCATATATCTATATAATTATGTTGCAAATTCTAATAGGAGAGGAAGAAACTTCTGATATAGTTCGTCACGTCCATTTAATAGTCGAACCAACCAGAAAATGCGTAGTGGGAAGTTCTCGACGATTTCGATTGAACAGTATCTATTACAATATGGAACATTCGATTTGTGTTGGGGGAGGGATAGGAAAATCGATTTGTAGTGGGGATTCAGGAGGACCGCTTGTTTCATTCGACCGTAAGAGCGATAGTTATGTACTTTTGGGAGTTGTTTCTGGTACACTTAATGATTGCGGCTATCGAGCTTACTATGGTTCATGGATGACTAGCGTCCCGCTATTCGTCGATTGGATTCATTTAAAAATTGAAAATTCATAAATCTATAGATACTTTATTAAATGTTAAAGCTTTAATAGACTTAATAAATAAAATAACATAAGCAATATCATGCAGCATATATACACCTATCAGATGTATCTACCGCATAATTCTCGAAAATTAACTGAGAGTATACTTAGGTAATTATTATTCTTATAGTGTAAAAGATTTGGATTATTTTACAAAACAGAACCATTAAGAACGTCGAAACAAATTTGACAAACTCGAACTGGTTTGTGTAAATTGAACTTAATAATTGGCATATCATTTGGTGAACATTTCGAACAGACCAGACGACCACAATGGCGGCAATGATGCTTTCTTGTGGCAATCCCGAATTTAACTCCACATTCCAAGCAACTATCTCCCTCTGTCCATGCAGGCTCTTTCGATATCATATCTAATAATTTGTTTAGTAACGATTTCGAAGCAACAGGTGCATTAAAAATTGAGAGTCCATCTTTATTCGCGGTCCCTAGAAGAGCGTGAGCTCTTACTAGGGATCTAGCAAGTTGACCATGGGCATTAATATAGGCAAGTAACAGCGGAGTACTACCGTTGGCATCCTGTTTGTCAATAGGATAATGTGGCATGCTTTCGATAAATATTTCAAAAATAGCTGGGGCTCTTTCTGGAGAAGCGGAACAGAGAACATGCATGGGATTCTGTCCTTTCATGTTAACCGCTTCCGCATTTATTGTTGATTGAGTTAATAATATTCTAACAGTGTCAACATGACCCTCTTGGACAGCCAAGTGAAGGGCATTCGCTTGACTGTCATCAACAGCATCAAAATCGATTTTATTGTCCAGTAGTATTGAAGCAATTGATGCTCTATCATGTTTGGCTGCAATGTGTAAAGCAGTTCGCTTTTGAGGAGTTTTTTCATTGATATCAGTCCCTGCTAAAATCAAATTACGTACAGTCATATCATTGTTCGCAATAACTGCATAATGCAGTGGAGTGAGGCCATTTGAATCTTTACTATTGACGTTTACTCCTAAGGCTAGTAAGAATAATACTGTTTCAACGCTATTTTGTTCAACAGCTATGTGAAGGAATGTTTTTCCCTTATTATCTTTCTCTTCCGCGGCTCCCTTTTCCAGACTGACTATTGCTCTAGCAACTTTTTCATTCTTCCGTAGGAGGGCTAGAGCAAATGGTGTCATGCCTTTTCTATCTTTGATTCTGAGGTTTAATTGAGCTTGAGCATTTGACATTAGCATTTGTATGATTGATTCATGTTGATTGTCTATTGCGACATGTAGAGCCGTTCGACCATCAGAGTCTCTTCCATTGACATCAACCCTACCAGATGATACAAGTCTTTCAACTATTAATTGCAATCCCCAGCTAGCTGCCAAATGCAACGGTCTTTGTCCATCTCTGGCCTCTTCATCTCCTTCCCCGTTAGGACCTGGTCGCCTAGGGGAGTCAACATCGCAACCTTTGTTGATGAGATAGCAGGCTATCCTTTCATCACTCTCATCTATTTAATTGAATATTAGGTAGAATGACTCAAGGAATACAATATCTTTACATACCTATAGCTCTGTGCAGCAGTGTTTGCAAACAACCAGATGGACCGACGTCCCAACCGTCAACGTCACATCCCGATTCTACTAGTACATTGGCTACATCTTCATATCCTTTCTTTAAAGCAGTCCATATTGGTCTATTACCCTCAGAGTCAGGAGCGTCTTTGGCAACACCTCTTTTACATAATTCAGCAACAACCATTTTCAAGCCATTCTTGACCGCCAATTCCAGGCAATTGGATACAACTAAACTATCTGTACGAGCGCCATTTTTTAAAATAAATAGAGCAGCATCGGTTTTCTTTCGTTCGATTGCTTCTCTTAATAGGAGAGCTCCTTCATCTCCTGCAACTCCTGCTCCCAATTTTACTAGTTTTTCGGCTACCTTATGCATACCGTGCCATAAAGCATAACCCAAAGGTGTACCTCCTTGAGTATCTCTTGCATTAGCAGAAGTCCCTGAATTTTCTAATAATGTATCAACAACTTCCTCCCTTCCTTCAAGGACAGCCAAATGTAAAGGCGTTAATTTAGTCGATTCTTGCCCGTAGACAGGAGCTGTTGTACAACTGTTTGGATCTGCTCCAGCATCCAATAACACCCTGACTAACCTTGTCAAACCAAAGGCAGAGGCTGTATGCAAGGGTGTTTCTCCTAAAGCATTATAACGACTTACTTTAACACCATTTGCCGCCAGGAAAACGCAAGCGTCTTCTCGTCCTTCTCTACTTAAAACTTGTAATAAACAATCTGAATCTAAGAAGACAAAAAAAAAGAAAAACAAATTAATACTAACAAGATTAATGACTTGGAGAAATGATATATTAACCTGCTCCGTGTATTGTGTCAGAGGAAGCTCCAGCTTTAAGTAGTTTCCCAGCCATTGACGATTCGTAACTATCTTGTATGGTTAATGCTATTCGAAGAGGAGTCATTTCACTATTATTTGATATATCTAAATCTAACTTTTCATCAACGTTTAATAAAAGATCAAGAACGATATTATTCTTCGTTCCAACGGCAATGTGTAAAGGTGTATCACCGTCTTCGTTTTGAGAGTTGGGATCAGCACCATGCTTTAATAATTGCACTGTTAAATCGGCCATCTCGGCAGAAGAAGCTGAAACCAGATGTAATGGCGTGTCTCCTGTTTTTAGTTTTCCATTAGTTTCAGCATTATTGTCCAAAAGAAATGATGCCGAATCTTTATCCGAACGGCTAATAGCTTTGTGCAACAATGAATAACCATCTACAGTTTTCCTATTTACATTAGCACCGTATTTTACCAAAGTTTTAGCAATTGTATTTCTTGATAATTTTAAAGCTAAATCCAAGGCAACTTCACCTTTGTTATCTAATTCATCCAGTTTCGAAGGCAATAAGGAGTCGTATTCCAAAAGATAAAGCATTAACACATCCTCTCTTCCTAGTCTATTAAATGAAGAAGAAATTTTTATTGAATGAACAAAGTTTTATTGAATAATTTTGAATAAATAATAACTCAGTAATAAAAGAATTATTCTTATTGAATTATTTTTTTCTTTACTATTTCTTTAATTTTACTGCTTTTGGGATATTTAGAAGATAAATAAGGCTTTGTTCATTCATAATAACCTGACAGTAGAATGTAGAACATGATTACTTTTATCTTTAAATAAATTATAAGCTAGTTTTGCTGAAAGAGTTTGAAAATCAGTTGCTGAGAAATCATTCCAATAATGAGATATTAATTTTGAACAATGATTTTGTACTTTTTCTGCTCCAATCTCTGAGGAAGATTTATAAAATTGTATACAGTTTTCCACTGTAATTGTAGCAATTAAAGATTCTTCGCATCTATCGGACAAGTGACTTAGGCAGAATTTTTTTGAGGTTTTTAATAATTCCAGCACCAGATCCATATTTGAACAATCACATTCTAATTTGTCTGTATAGACCCATTTTATTAAAGCTTCTCCTGCTTCTTTGGATATATCTGTAAAATCTAAAGTATCTGTATCAAGAACATTTAAATTTCCCCATTTAGAGTTTCTAGCGGCCAGAACAAATTTATGCGCTTGAATTTCATGATTCTCGAAACGAATCGTAATATCGCTATACTTTTTATCATTTAACAAGTTTGCGACAGCTCTTAAAAGGCAGCTAGCAAAAGCAGTTCCGTTTTCAACATTTGCGGTTGCTGCATCTAATTTCCTTTCTGCATCAGCAAGTTTTTGTTGTAGCTGAACGTATTCTGTTCTTAACAATTCCAAATGTTTTCGTACTTTTTCCACTTCTCCATCTATATGTGATAAGGCAAAAGACAAATTCTATAAAATCATTTATATATATATATATACATTAACAAAAATATTCAGATAAAGTTTAAGCATAATAGGCCTTAGATATTTTAATCCATATTTAAAGTCAGATAGCATTAGAGAGATATTCCATTGTTATAATTTCTGTAATGGCCATATTCTTCAATTGTACGAGCAGTTTTAACTTAGACCTATGTCAGCCACACCAAATTATATCATCAATAGAAGCAATGATTGCAATCCTATGTTTATTATATGTACATTCATTTAGCAAATATGTATTATGATCATTTTATGGAAATATTAATAAGTTAGAGGTTTTTATTTTATTAAGATAGCAATCATCTTATGCCTTATATATTATGAAAGAGCACAGATTTTCCTGAATAATACAAAAATACAACTCTAATAAAATTAATATTTACAATATTAGTAATATTTTGCACTATTTTAATTTATTAACTTTAATTAGGAGATTGTAGTTTTCTTTTAATGTAAAAATTCGCATAATAATCGCAGTCTTTGATAGACAACAATCGTAAAATTATTAATTCATTATAAAAATAAATTGAGCATATAAACCGATAAAAGATTTTCTTTTAAACAATGATTTAGAGTGACAAATGTTTTTAAAAAATGAAATCAATTTACCCACCATCATCCATTTTTCCGGTCACGTGATTCACTAAGAGTGAAACATACGATCATGTGCCCGTTATGCTTTCTGTTTTGATGAAAATTTTCCTTGATTATCGCCTGTTGCTAATTGTTGTTTAAAACAAGGGAATTTTTGAGATCTGTTAGGGTATCATGCTCTCATGCGTTTTTCTCGATTAATAAGAAGACGCTGGTTTTTGGCGCTTATTTTTTGTTGTTCACTTTTATACTTTCTTGAAAACGCTTTTTTTAAGGTACGCCTTTATCGCTCTCTAAATACCTTTTATTCTTAAAAAGAGCAAAGACTATCAAGTTAAAAAATTACACGATGTTTTCACAATAAATCTCAAACCTTCCCATATATTTCTTGCTTTTTATTGAATAGTTGTCCTTTGAGTAATATTTGTTCTTCGATTCTATTTACTTTTTATTGGTTGATAATCAATATAAATCATTAAGATATATTTATAAATATAAATCTATATTGACTCTTATTTGTTAGGCTTGGATTTTCTTTGGTAGAGCAGTTAGAACCTTAGATTCTGTTTTTACCTTTCTCCAATTAGCAGCTCACCATCCTCTATTTTTCAACAGCTCACCAGGAAAATTGAATATCACACAACACCTAATTTGAAAGTCGAAGACTTCCAATGGAATAAACCTTTAGAAACGTCTTTGAGCGAAGATAATATAACAATAATACATTGTAGAAATTCCGTTCAAGGAAGACTGCAAATAGTCGATGAAAGAGGTTATATATGCCTCAGAAGAGCGATAACTTCTACTGGATGTTGCCTACAATCAAAGGAAACTCGTAGATACGACTGTCAACATTGCTTAGAAAATAACTGCTGTTCTTTATACGAAAATTGCGTTGCCTGCTGTTTAAAACCAAAGAATGTTTGTATATTAATCGTCTCACTTATATTGAGTTTTAAACGATAATTATTCAATTTCCAAGCAGAAAGGAATTTTAGAAAGAGTGCTAAAAGCAAAATTAATTCCCCACGCATTCGACGCCGTGTCCGATAGATTTGAATTGTGCTTGACAAAGTGTCGAACATCCTCTCAAGTATTTATCAAAATAATATTAACTAAAAGCATTTTTATTCCAAGTCGTTCACTTATCAAACAGAGTGTAGTTCATCAAAACCAATATAAAACTGCCGAAAAATACTGCTTTGGTTTGGAATATCCTAAATCTAATAAATTATGAATAAGTATCCGAAACTAAAGAAACAGGATGAAGAGCATCCTTTCGGGCTTCCTTGGTTAGATAGTTGCTATCAGCAAACTCTACTACCTTCTTCACCTTGGTGGAAGGTTTCAGATAAAATTAATGCTTCGTTTGTCAAAAAACTTCCACCATTTTTTGTCAATGAAAAACAAAAGCAAATGACTTTTTCTTTACTTGGTTCTAATTTTGTCAGATCGCATTTTCCTAATGATGAATTTAAGCTAAGTGTTTTGGTAAGTAGATGAAAATAAGATTAAATACTCTTGTATTTATTATTTAACAACAATCTAGGATGAAATATCAATAAAAGAACATCACGAACTTCAAGTTAAAGTTCAAGAATTTCTTAAAAAATCACTTGAGGAGTCTTGTCAAGAAGCTAAGTGCCAAAGACCTTTGGAACATCCAAAGTATATACAATTTTAAAGTTGTTACTATTAGAATTAAGTTTTCTTACCTTATTAAAGTAAAAGAATTTCGGATGAAATGTCTACTTTTCTTACCCACACCAATCGTCAAGTTGTAAAAATATCATTAGAGCGTCATTTAGCCATGCAGGAAAGAGAAGTTTGGGTAAGATCTAGTTTAAATCATTGTTGTTCATTCTCATATCATAGTTAATTATAGTCGGCGAGGAAGAGTAAGGAAATTGCCCGCTTAAGGGAAGAGGCCAAACAACGTAATTCCAGGTCAAAATGGAAAAATAAATCAGCAACGAAGGGGATATTGAAAGGATCAACACGTTCCTTATCTGTCAATTCTTTATCCACCATTTCGACACTCGAACCAATAGAACCATCGGCTTATTGGGGAATGGAAAGTAATTCCATTTCAAGATCTTTAGTTTTTATCTTGAAACGAGATCCTTCAAGGTTTGCCGAGATTGTCAAATCTTTAAAAGGATATAGATTACCTCCATCCCTACGAAGTTATATTTGGCTAGACGTTTTATATAAACATCATCGTCGGAAATATGAAGGAGTTAATGTTGAGCATTTAGGTTCGTTTTAAACTTTATATCTTTTACGAAATTACGTAATACTGACGTTTCTTTCTTTATTAGTAAGGGAGAAATTTGGAAGAGCAATATCGAGAAGAGTAAGCGAATTAAAGATAAAAAGAGCTACTCATTCTCCTATTAGTGCACTTATTGACAATGTTGTGATCCAAATTTATGATACCACTCCCGGATTACAGTGTGCAATTGATAGCAATGAACATATGAGAGAAGCGGCTAGGACCCTTAATTGTCTCTACGTGTACGATGGTAGCTATGAACCTTATCTAGTTTGTTGGCTTTTCCCGATACAGCTAGCCTTTTTTGAGGAACAAGCCGAAAGCGAACATGTCTATGAATTGGCGATGTACCTGGATTTGCTCAATCAAACATTATATCCTAAATGGCCTAATGTATTTGCTATGGCAGACAATTGTTTAAGAAGATTAAAGAAAAAGGATCCAAAATTTGTAACTCATTTAAAAGATATAGGAAGGTCTTTTATTTTTCTAATATTATGCTTCTTATTCATTTTTTTCCTATGTTCTTATCTTTCTTCAGCACTGTCAGTGAATACGAAACGGAAGTCAACAGCTTTAGAAGGGATTTTATGATTCAATTGATGATGTCTGAGAGGACGAAAGCAGAAGATTTCCTCAAATCTGATCCATCTTCTAAGAAATCGCTTCAAATGTCCCGTGATATATTTGGAGATCCATTGATCTTTATTCGTAAATGGATTGGGGAAGGCTTTGTAACCGTTTTAGATTGCCCAGCCATAATGTGGAGTTGGGATCAATTTATGATGCAGGGTTGGGATAATAAGGCTATAGAAGATCTATGCTTGGCCTTACTTATGCTTTTAAAGCATAAATTTCTGGAAGCAAAACACTATCTTGAAATGAAAGCCGTCTTTTTCGGTGAGCCTTGCAAACTATATACGAATGACATAATACGCGCTTGGAAACATTTACAAAATGATGAAGATTTGCTAGAAGTCCCTCAAATGAATCAACTTGGTTCTCTGTAAGCTGCTATTTATTTAAGCCTTAATAGATAAGTTATATATTTTATTTCTCCATCACAGCATCGCAGAAAGTGTCTCACCATTATCAACAGCAGTGCCTTCTACAGCTCCTCCTTCACCAGTTAAATCACCTACACCTATTGTTGGAACTCTCCCGGCCAGCGGCGTTAAAAAACTAATAGCTTATCTAAGAGTTGGTTCAAATGCCATAAAAAGTAATAGTTGGTTGAAGAATTTACATTTTGGTAAAATAAAAGGACTTACGTCAGTATTTTTCGGTTCGACTAAGCTCCGTTCGCGATCATCAAATATTGAAGCAACTGTTAATGAACCTAAATACGAACCTGATGGTTCAATTGTATATACCGTATCTTTTGAAAGAGAAAAGTGGATATCTGAGAGCATCAATCTCTCAGAATATGATTTAAAAGATACTGGTGAAGATTTAAAACCCTTTTTGATTCTTCGCTTAGACTTTTATCAAGCTGGCGATACCAATCTAAGTGCTAAAGTTCCTCTAGGATGGGGCCAGGTCAATGCTTTCAAACAAGAAGAGGGAGAGTGGGTATTAAATGAAGGAGATGTTAGCATAGATATACATTCTGGACCAGTTCCTGAGACAGAAATTCTTTCATCACCAAGGTCTAATCCATCCGGTAAGTGAGCGTCATCTTATTAAGAAGCAGAAATATAAATTTATTTATTCTTTTCTTTTTAGACATTCTTTCATCAGGATCTATTCTGAAATCGATTGTATTTGATCCTAGAACTGAAAGGCCTTCGCCGGTTCCACGGAGATTGTCAACACCAACTCCAGCTCCTCATAGAACACCTTCTCCCTTGGAAGAAAATATCAAGAATAATGAACCATTTGATTTATATATAGATAGAGTTGATTATATCCCTGATACAGCAACAATTATCCGAATTAATGGAGATATGATTGATCATGGAACAGACACTCGAGATTGGAAGATAAAGGCAGTTCCAATACTGGATTCTTCAAGCAGATCTCCTGTTTTTCAATATAAGCGACATTGTAATAGTCAAAAGGCTACTGTCAATTCCAAATGCATTCTATTTCTTAGGATTTATACTGTGGATGCTGACGACTCCAGTCTTAAAGTGATAGGTAATTCCGCATTTGAGCCATTCGATGAAAACAATAATCTAAAAGTAGGCGCACATTCTTTGGAGTTACACGGCGGTAGACCAGAAGGGAATCCTTTAGATATTTTAAAAGAAGCTATGGTTCCAGCCACTCGCATTCTTTTAAGACTAACAAAACATCAACCTGGAACTCCCTCTACTCCACCACCTACAGCTCGTTATAAACGCTATACTGGCTTTAACAAATCAGAAATGAATGTTATAAAGAGTTATAATGAAGATAGAAATAAAACTGTTCGAGAAGCTATAATTGAACTTCAAAAGAAGGAAAATACACATCTAACTTCTAATAAAAATTCTGATTTGATACTTTGGCTTACAGATAGACTAGATAGAGAAAAAATGAATATGACAAATCCTGCTGATAATATTGATGTATCGAAATGTGTGCGTTACAGAATATCTGCTGGACTAAATGTGAAAATTATTGCAGCCTATGGATTACCTGATAAAATGTGTCAAGTATATGGAAGAGTTCATAGGGGTACGAGAGCTCAAGAACTCCCACCCACTGAGGAAGGTTACGGAAGAAACGATCAGCTTGTGTCTATGAAGTATAATTTGAGCAGTTTTCGAAGATCGCCGAAATGGAATGACAATCCCAACATTAAACATCCTCATTTTGATTTATATAGTATGATTCTCTTTCAAATATTTGCATTAGAAGTGGTATATATACCAAGTGAAGATCATCAAACGATTGGAGTGGTCAAGTCCGCAGAAGGTGACCCTGACGCAGACATAGGCTTGACGATGATAGGTTGGACGATAATGCCACTTTTCGATGAGTAAGACAAAATAAATGAGAAAAAATAGATTTTCTTTACATTAAATGTAAATTTTTATTAGGAATGGAGTTGTGAGTCATGGTGAATACCATTTACCATTATTTAAAGAAAATCCAGCAAAAGAAATGCAGGAAGCATTAAAGACGACCAAAGTTGCAGATTATTTAGCAGGGACGTCATGGCCTCCTGAAATGTTTATGGTAAGAAATTATCCTATTATATAGTTATAATATTCTGTATTAATGATCTGAACTTTAGAGCGGCGCAAGTGTAGTCGTAAAACTGTGGGATGGCCATTTTGAAGAGCAAGACTTACCCGAGAAATTAGCGAGAAACGATCTTCTATTGTCATCTGTAGGTGCGCTTGATGAATGTAGGTCTGTAGAGGAGAGACCAGCAGAAGGATCTACCTTCTTAGACTTAGTTAAAGAGAGTTTAAAGGAATCTGAAAAGGGTAATAGTGGTATTTTACAAAAGGAGACGAAATATTACGAAGAAGCAATAGGGAAAACTTTTTATGATACCATCGTAAGTACAGGAAAAATGAATTAATAGCATTCCTAACAACTAATCAGAATTTAATTTTCATAAACTTAATATATCCTTAATTGTTAATATCACATTTCCTTCTTTATAATTGCACATTTCTCCTTTATAATAGCAAAAGAATAACTCTAAGATTTAGTATTTTTTGTATTCCTTCTGGGAAAACATTATCTGTAAGTGTCGTCAAGGAAATATTTTAAGTGCAATAGCTTACATATTATTTCTATTGGACAGGAAATGGCTTTAATGGAAATGGGTCAACCTCCCCTGTAACTTACTTATGCACTACAAAAAATATGAGGAATCTTTATGATTTTTCGCTGTGATATTTTATCCTGTTTTTATCGTTATCTTGAACGAACAAATTTTGTATTGTCGAAATTTTCTGAGAAGAAAAGGAATGATCGAAATAATGTTTTGCTAATTGAAATCTATAAATAAAAGCATATTTAAACATGCAAGACAAAAATTATTCTCTTAATATCACCAATTTTAACAAACAAATGATAGAAAAATACAATACACAATACTTCAAAATTTCACTAAAATGGATAATATTTCAATCCAAGTTCTTTGGTATCATTTTCTATCTTTCTATATATATATCTCTTTTAATTCTCTCTCTCTCTCTATCTATCCATCTATCTTAAATAATTAATCTTTACGCTCTCCAATTAATATTTTCCGTTGTTTAGCACTTTTTGGTCCTATTATTTTTCCATCGTGCCTTCTCTTTACAGATGCTTTAGGCCTTAACCTTTTTGAAATAGATTCATTGTGTTTACTTTTTATAGCTGGACTAATTCCAGTATTCACTCTGTGCTATAATTTAGAAAAAAAGCAAACTTAAAATTAAATTGACTAAACAAAATAAAACAGATAATAAACTACCTGATCACTCAAGTTCTTCGAATTTTCACCTGTGCCTATAATGTTTATAAAGTAATAGATTAATTATTAGTAATATTTATGATACTTTCTAATCTGAACTAACCATTCGTAGAAGATTCCTCATCAACACGTTTTCTAGAACTTTCGTCGAGTTCTTCAATTTCTATATTGTTAAAACAACTATCATCCGCAACCGATTGGTCATTTCTATAAGTTGGTAAAGCGTTTACTTCTTTAGAAATTGACTGTTTTTCCGGTGGAGTAGTCTTTTTAACTTTACAGTGGTGCTGAAGATAGTGATAACCCATGTAATAAGACTCTATGTACTCCTTACACATGACACATTTGTAGAATCCAATATTTCGTCTATCACTATGGAATAGTTTAAAGTGTTCGTTATTTGATATGGAACAACAGCAAAAAGGGCAATAATCTTTCACTTTTGTCGGCTGATGTGCTGTTCTTAAATGAGACACGAACAATGAGAAAGTTTCTAAAACTTCAGCATTGCATACTGGACATGTTACTCCGTCTTTGAAATGTTTTTCAAAAAAATGACGACCAACGTTATCAATTTTATCGCCGCAAATAAGACAAGCAAACTTCTTTGGTTCTAATGGCACTAGGGCTCGTGGTTTAACAGCTTCTTCGCTCTTTTGACACAGCTGACAAGTCTTCTCTCGTAGTTTTGTATCAAGAATATGTTGATAAAAAGACATTGATTCTAAATTGGAGCATTCATCAGTACATTGGCAGGAGCAGTGATTATTCCTTTGCATATTACTAGAAAATAATTCGTTCGATTCGAGATTTATCTACAAAAAAGAATTAATACATGACAAAAATTTAAAATGTAAAAAATTGAATATTTAAATATCATTTGATCATACCTCTCTATTCGATGAATATGTCGCTTGAATAATTTTGGGTTTGTCCACTGGTCGAACATCAATTGAGCAATCTTTTAAGTTGTACCACTTTCTTAATTTGTCACTTATAATATCTGATGCAGATCCAGACGTATCTAACGCTTTAGGTATATCTATTGACTTCGTACAGTGTTTTGTCATATAATGTAGTTCAAGAGCGGCTTCCTCAAGAAGTGCACTACATAAGAAACAGGAATAAAGAATTGTTTTACCTGGATGACCATTTTTGAAATGTTTAATATATTCTTTCGGATTCGATTCCTCTTGCCCGCAAAGGGCACACATATAGTTCGTATGTCTCATAAGGTGATGCCTTAAGGGCTCTATTTCAGTTTGTTGAAATTTTTGTGAGCAAATGCTGCATTTATAACCTTTAGCATAATGTGTTTTCCACAGATGATCTCTTAAAAGAATCTTTCCATTAAAATATCGTCCACAACAGCATCCTTTTTCGACAAGAGCAACTTCATTTTTATGTTCCTCCAGGAAATGAATACCATAATCCGTTTGCCAGCAGAACACACTGCTACAAAATGTGCAGTTAATGATATCCTTTTTGTGTACTTTTTTTACATGGTCTGCTCGAGATCTTCTGAGAAAAAATACCTTATTGCAAATAGGATATGGACATGTAAAGGGTGTTACTTTAAAGTTCTTAGTTTTGACAGTTAGCGATAAATTATTACTCTCCGTTTCATCGCCATCTTCAAGATCCTCAATGTAGAGAATAGCAGTGGTATCTAACTCAGAGTTTTGCGCATGATCAGCATTTGAATTTAAGGATTTAGTTAAAGCTGAGCTAACTTTTTTCTTGGTTGTAGTAGTAGTTGTTGTTGTTGTTGTAGTTTTAGTGGTGGTTTTTACAGTAGATTTATCTGTTGTTCCGAAATTTTTCAGTTTTCCAAGATCAACTCTTATAAAAGGTGTTTTGCTATTACTGTTCGATAATTCGTTGTCAGAGTTTGTAGCTTTACTGGATTTGTCCTTATCTTGTACAGAAATTCTTGTAACAACTGTTTCATTATCTGATTCGTCAACTGCTACATTATTGCTGCTATTGTTTTCATCCTCAGTATTACTATTACTGCCAGAGGAAAGTATTCTAGGATCATGAATAAAATCGATAACTGTACTTGACTTTTTTGTTCGAATTTGTGCTTCTTTATCTACAGTTGTTTTATTTTTAGTTTTTTCAGTTATTCGAAATTCTGTAACAGGAGCTTTTAGTGATGACTTGGGTATTTTCCTAGCAATAATTGAAGTACCCGGTATTTTACGGAAGTATGAATAATTATCTTTTGATATATTCGTGTTAATAATTACTTGAGGACTTGATGGCTTAGGTGATGTATCATTTTTTTTCTTTGGAATTGGAATTATGTTCTTGTCATTCGATTTCTTATTTGTCCGAACATGTGGAACGTTTGTTATTCTATTCTGCTTTCCATTATCAAAAGCATTGTAATCAGTAGGCAAAGCTATAACTATAGTAGAACCTTTACGGTTTGCCGTTGCAATTGGTGGGTTTAATGGTCGTTGTTCCGAACTCGCTGCCTTAGGTATTTCCTTCGGTATAACTATTACTTCCTCACCTCCGTTGACAGTTTCAGGACTTGGTGAAGTTCCTTCAAATGTTTCTAATAGTACACCCGAACTATTTGGTCGAATAACTTTTTTTCCGTTACTTGCTAATCCTCTGCTTGTAGTCTCTTGAGAACTACTTCCTTCACTAATAGGTTCAATTGTAATTAAATTTGGACTGAATATCGGTCTATTTAATTTCCGATGTTCCTCCGTTATATCTAAAGTATATGCTTCGCATCGAATGTTACCACTGGTAAGTGACAACTCCACAAAGCCGTTAATAGATACCAATGGATGCCTTTTATTTAAAACATAATCTCTTGTGTAGAGAAGAGCCTTCTTCAAAGTAGCTCTAAACTTTACTTTATTAAATTCTTCGCCAGCTGCACTATCAAGGCAACTACCCGGGTAATACAATTTATACATTCTATAAGTATATCCAAAATCCATGTATACTGTAAAATAGATATCAAAAGACCCTTCTTCCATTTTAAGTTTTAAAACATAGTTAGAAATATAATTTAAAATGTTCTGTTTAAAGCGAAGCTCATCGCCAAAAACTAATTTTTCGTCTTTCATATCAAACTATATATCAGATGGCTGCCTACCTGAAAAAGAAAACATAAGGGCGATATTAGAAGAATATTTAGTATTTTCATATTTTCTAGTAGTTAGTTTTGTAGACTAACAATTTCATTTAATTTATCAATTAGTTAAATTATTTATTTTAAACGTACAAGTAAATTGGTTAATATCTTCATCGGTTAATAAAAATAACTTCCATACAAAATATATTATTTATGTTACTCTCTGTCTAAATGCTTTATATCATAATTTAATTTAATAGCTTGTAATAATATAAAAAGGTAACTTTAAAGTGTTTGTTCAAGAAGATAATATTTTATAATTTATCCGTATTAGAAATTCGATGTGATTTCAAAACTATAGTTTGTTTCGAACATTCTTCAAGGGTCTGCTAAGCAGTCATTGGTGCCTCTAAATAACAGATAGAATTAACAAAACAAAATTATGTGTATGGTAAAGTAGTAATTTTTGATAAATATATTGTTTGACGAAAGAAATTGATGCTTGCAAAGGTTTTTATATTGCTTTTTAAAATATAGAAGCCATCATTTATTTCATTTAGAGAGTGATATAAAAAAAATAGGAATGATACAATAGTATCCGTATGCTAACTGAGGCGACTATTTACAAAAAAAAACGTCAATAACAAAAAACTTATTTACCTAAAAGGAAGTAAATTCTTGAAGGATTCTGTTGAGTTACTTGTAAAATTTTATAAAAATTCGTTATGACCAATTTTCATACTCTAATTGAACTCTTAACTACAGCTACTCAATTTAAAAGTTAACAAACACCTTTAAAAACTTTCACCTAAGCCTAATGGATATTGTCAACTCGTTCCCTTAAGCAAAAGAGTGAAATTTTTACCAGTTTTCATTCAGCCTCGCTTTATAACACGTGTTTAGATACCCCAACCAATCTATTGATAGATAACGCCACAAATTGTTAATTTTTTTTTAGCTTTATTGGTCAATAGGTTGAAAGAAAAATGTTGGATTTGTCTACTTTGGATACCAGGGCTGTATTTTGTTTGGGAACAACTTTTGGTATTGGTGTAGGATTGTGCATATCCTACTTCACCAGTTCAAAAAGAAAACAACCAGTAAGTTATTTATGTTATAGAAAAAAATCAAAATATATTTGAAAAATTGTGTCAGGAAAAGTCAACTGAAGACGAGATATCTAAATATTGCGATACCGTTTCGTCCGATCTAAAATGTGTTATCGTTGTTAGAATGGACTTGAAAATGGGTAAAGGAAAGATTGCCGCCCAATGCGGACATTCAGTTGCAATGATGATGAGACGTGCAAGTAAATATATTCCAAAAATATTGGAAAAGTACGAAAAGTATGGACAGATGAAGGTTGTTGTAAAGGTTGACGACGAGGATGGGCTTGATGAAATTGTCAATAAGGCATTAGAGAAGAGACTTTTAACTAATGTTGTCCATGACTCAGGGAGAACACAAATTGCTGCTGGGTCAAAAACTGTATGCTGTATTGGTCCTGGAAATAGTCAAACTATTGATTTGGTTACTGGACATTTGAAACTTTTATAAATCATGAATTTATAACTATACATTTATTTGCATCGTTTTTTAAGGAGAATTATGCTTTAATGTCTCATTTGTTTTTTGATAAATGTAAAGGTACATTTGATGAAAAGCGTTCAAAGAAATCGTTAAGACCAATGCCGATGATTTAATTGTAAACTTTGTTACTATATTAAAACATTTCAATATTTTGAAATGTTTTGAAATATTAGAGAGGATATGTGTAAAACATTCTATCCTGTTAATAAAGAGTATGTTAATAAAAATACGATTTTTATGCTTTTAAATTGTTGCAGAGGATGCAATATTATTTTTTTTTCAAATTTATTATTGCATAAAAAGACATTGTTGGTAAATTAGACGGAAACTATAAAAATTTGTTCTGTTTATTTTCATTACGAAAGTGACGTAAGCAGAATGGAATATGGCGGAGTTGGTGAAATGGGCAGATTTACCAACTGTTACAATTCTCGAAATATTGAAGAACCTTGGCAGGTAGGGTGATTTATTTATGATTAAATAACAAAACAAATATTACAATTATATCTAATCAACAATAACGATACAATGCAATGGCAACAAAAAATGTGAGCGATAATACGCAGTAAAATATCCTCTATTTTTTTCATAAACAGTAAGGATCGATTGAAGGCGTCGACAGTATGCAAGC
Organism: Dimorphilus gyrociliatus; assembly: GCA_904063045.1. Classification (NCBI taxonomy): domain Eukaryota; kingdom Metazoa; phylum Annelida; class Polychaeta; family Dinophilidae; genus Dimorphilus; species Dimorphilus gyrociliatus. The sequence continues at coordinate 197,952 of CAJFCJ010000016.1, read as the reverse complement.
AATGGAGAAGCTGCCTATTTCACAAAGACTTGTGGAGCAATCGAACTTTAATTGTAAAAACTGGTCGCATGAAAAAATCAAGACAAACTGCACAGCTGATTGGTCGTTATCTTGGTCGAATTACAATTGATTTCGAAGCTCAGAATTTTGCAGCTGTTTTGTGCACTTTAAAAATTTTAGAAATAACAAGTCGAAGTACTAACTTAAGATGTCTGACGTTCAAACCAACCAGCTGCCATATATCCCTGCCTCCTACACAATATCAAGTTATAAATCAGTAAGTTTAATAAAGAAATTGCGTATAATTAGATATTAGGAGAAAAAAACCAATTTTATCGCAAATATAAATGTAACTTTTCCAAGAAATTAACAAATGAAAGCTTAATTATTGATTTTTACAACTCAATATATTCTTCTCCAGGCTTATTGAGCGTTTAATGGAAATTACATTGAATACAAGGAAACTTCAACATTTATCCCTCGGTTGTATAACAGAATTTTGTGAAAAGAGCGCCGAAATTGTCTATAGTTTAGGCCAGCATCATGCCAATACCCTTCATTCACTGCATGTTGCCAGCGTTCGAGAAAATCCACAAATATCGAACGTTGGTCAACCGTTAAACGGTCTATGCACTTTCAAAATGCTGCAGATTTTAAGCGTAGATTACGACCAATTGTCAAATGAAATTCTCAAATCCTTAAGTTCAAATCCAGTAACTTTGAAACAATTGAATCTTCATGTTCATAATATCGATTTTGATAAAAGAATTATTTCGAAGGAATCTTGGAGAGTTTTAATCTCCAAATGCAAAAATTTACAAGTAAATTGTTCAGTCTTGCATTCGGAAAATGCTGCTTCTAGATTGAAAGATATTATACCATCGTTTGTACCACTCGTTACACTACGCCTACTTTTCAATGGCTATTTGACATCATCACTTTTAAACTACCTTGGAAGCCATTCCAATACTCTAAAGTATTTGGATATAATTGATGGAATAGATGAAACGCCAAGAATTTACAGTGAGCCTCAATACGGCGTGCCCGATCCATTGATAATGTTGGCTTATCTATGCACGAATTTAAGGTTATTCATTTACCATCTTTTTTATTTTCATAAGATCTTTCAAGTTCTTTTCCTATTTTCAGACGTCTAACAATTATAGGCTATTTAATCTTGGATGAATATATCATAGGAATTTCAAGATTAAGAAGGAAAACGTTGAAGTCCCTTTTGGTTCCACAATGTTGCATCGGTATTACAGGGGAAGCAATGGATAATAATGTTTTTGATATGAAACCATATGATGAAAATTTTAATTCAGAGATTAGCTATACTCTGAAAACAGACTGGAGCCCATTGCAGGACTACGAATTACATCCGTCCATCGTCGATCCAATGGCCGATGCGGAAACTGCATACCTTCATTTGCTGTTATCAGATCAGAAGATGTGTGTATGAGGTTATTAGAAGAAGTATGCTATCCATATCGAAATATCAAGATATACGTATAGTTATAGAGAAATGGTATATTTTTAAAACTATTTTAACTGTAGACTAGGTGTAGTAGCGTTATCTCACATTAATAATTGGCTTGTAATGGTTCAACTCTGGAAATTTTGATTTTCTGTTTGGTTCTCTTTCTTTCATTATTTTATTTTATGTTTTTTTTTTTGGAACTACGATTGGCATTTGCAACGTTATCTAAAAGGAGAAAAATTCATTTTGAAAGTTAGTATAATGCCATAAAAGTAGGAAAAAGTTAAAATTTAGTATGCCTAAGAAAGAAAATTACTAACGAGAGTAAAAATCGCAAAGCTATGGAAATGTTTATGATAATTTATTACGCAGTTGTTACCAAAAAAGAATCCTCTTTATTTTTTTTTATTGTTGTATACTCACTCACCCTGCCTTAAATATCTGACTGTATTGTATTTGTTCAGTAAACTCTTTCCTATTCTTTCCCTCTCAATTTCTCTCTGTCATACACATAGACCCCCCCCCCACACACACACATAAATACATACATACATATATACACTTTTTTCTCTTTCTCTCTGTTCCTCTTGTTTTTTTTTTCTAAACATTCCATATATTTGGGGCATACGGAAAAAAAGCATTGTTTTTCTTTTTGCTTATATATTATCCGTGTAATTGTATCATTTCATGCGTGTAAGATGATAATTGGTGTAGTTGTATAGAATTTTTGGTGACTGGTATTGCTTTACCAAAATTTCTTCGTTTTAGTGTATCTATGTCTATTTTACCTTAATTGTGCAAGCTGGAAAGGAGACAGCTGGCGAAACAACCAAAACTGCATTTATAAACTGAAAGTAAAACCCTCACGGATAAAGGAACTCAGCCATCGAAAAATCATGCAGAAATTTTATCAACAAAACGACTAACTAATTGATAGAGCCTTATCAAAACATGTGATACGAACTGCAAATTTTTGATTATCTTCCATCAAGATATATTTGTACGCTAATGGTGCTTTCACGAAAATTTTCTAGCGAACCTCACTAGAGAAGATCTTATAGAGACTAGTCGATAAAGATATTAAGATATTATAAAATTTTACAGGAAGTAAGGAAAAAGTGAAAAATCTACACTGAGTTGTTATGTTATCTACAAACTTTGTAGAAAAAAATTGTTGGAAATATGGTGACAAACAAAATATTATTTTAAAAAAAGGTGAAATTAATAAAATTGAGATGCTTGCAAGCGAAAATTTAAAAAAAGAAACAAAAGTAATGAAAGTAAATTCCCGTTGTTGTTCTTATCTTATCTTATTGATATAAGTTTAAGTACATAAATATATCTTTTTTCAAGTTCAATACTTGAGTTATTTTTCAATCTTTCGAGAACAAATCCTCTAAGTCGTTCAATACAACAAAATGCTCACAAAAAAGAAATGAAATAATATACTCTTAATCCCTTTAATGTAATAATAAATAAAATCTGAACTTAAGAACTTGTATTCAGCATAATTTTACGTTTTTAAATGAAAAGATTACGACGTAAATATACAAACAAACAGCTTTTTTTGCAGTGAAGACACATTTTTGTTGGTCGAGATATTAACAAATGATTTTACAAACGTATGTGCACCATAACGTACGCGCATATATCGAAAGAGAGGCTTTTGTATATATATAGTATATATACCTATTTGCTCATAGAAGCGTGAAATATTATTATCGAAAATAGAGCTATAGTTGAATATTTTATAGAACATCATTAATATTTTTTATTACACCCTCTACCAATTCTCTTCCGCGTTTTGTCGTTTTAAGGTAAATGTTTTGTTTTTTAGTGTTTATTTATTTGTATGATAAATAACAATATGAAGTTAAATTATGATAAAAAAATCTCTCTATAAATATAGCTATTTCTATATAAATAGATTGAATATATGCTATTTTATATTTAGAATATGAATTATATCTTGTACAAAAAAGATACAGGTCATAATAACTTTTAAATTATATATCTTTATAGAAGAATTATAGGGTTATATAATCTCTATACATCGCAATAGAATTTGCTGCTGTTATACAGTACATACATTATATATATATATATATATACTGTATATATATATTGACGGTCATCTGAATTTAAAGTTAAAGGTTATATTATACAAATATTTTTAGAGTAATAAATAAAAATATTAGTGTTTTTAGACGTATGACTAAGGCTTGGGAAGTAAATCCTCATTTAAAGCGTCTGTGCGTAAAAGAATCAGCTTACGACTATAGAATTTTTCTGACCAATCAGAATTTAGAAAGAAGACAGGCCTCTTTCACTCACAAAAATCCGGGATTCTACACGTTTTAAACAACATTTGACCTCAATTGTTACCACGAATAGTTGAAATCAACTTGATCATCTTAAAGAAATTATGTCGGAGGAAAACAGTGAACCAAAGGTGAATTATTAGCAATTTAATTCTTATTCGTTGCCAAAGCATTATGGCGTCCATACTTGTTTAGTAGCGTTCTGCGTATATCCTATCTACTACAGGGATAGACAAATCGATTTTCATCGAAATTGTCAGTACTTTAGTTGTAGAGATCTTTACGTCCGGTATTGATAACGATGTTATAACGTATCAATGATCTAAGGTCATGACCTTGATAAAATAGGAAGAATTCACATTAATTATGGCAACAGGCCTTTAATTTTATTGAAAAGGGTATTGATTTTTAGATAAAACATGCTGAATTTTGTTAGTACCGCAACATGTGGAAAATATACAAGAAACAATGTCCTTTATTTAATTAACTTTTTCTTTGATTAAATACGAGCTTTAGAATTCTTGAATCTACTCAAAAACTAACTGTTTTTACACTATTCTCTTCAAAATTCATTGATAAAAATATAACTATCCTACGTTTGTATAGCTAAAATAGTTTGACTTTGGATTTTTCCAATGACGTAATAAATAACGAATACATTTTTACAAGTACAAAGTCATAAATTAGAACGGCAACAGAAGAAATATAAACACGTAATAGACTTCGACGATGATAAATATATATATATATATATATATAGTTATTTATATATAAATATGGTATGACCGCTCCTATAAGAGATATTTCTTTTTTATTTAAAAAAAAATGCAGCTGTTAAAAAGACATCTGGATAATTATTTATCCATGTATAAAGTTGTACAATCCTTGTTATAGTAAAACTATTTAGTCAATTATAGTCTACCTCTCTTTCATTTCTCCTTGGTCGATCTATTATCTATTACTGTCTTTTTTCTTCTCTTCTCTATCCTTTCATTCATTATTTGCTCCTCCCATTTAAAAAATGCGCAACCGGATATAAAAAATAAGATGAAAGAAATCAAGTTATATTTATCTAATACACTGTGCAAAGTATTTAAAAAAGATGAATGATATATATGCTCTGTGTTCCTATGCTTTTCTTTATCTTTCAATCTGTTTATCTATCAAACTTCTTTACTCTTTCTTTCAATATTGTTTTTTAAATATTGACATGAACTCTTTCTGATTTCATTGGAAAAATCTACACTTGTTTCTATAAGATATACTCTTGACACTTTAAATAGATTCATAATATAAGACGTACATTGTAGTTAATAGTACTATTTCAGAATGATGTTGTGATATTACTCATGATCCCATTCACTTCGCCCTAAATATTTTTGCTATAGAAAAGGGTAGATATTAGGGTGTGGAGTTTGGGTGTGAATAGGCAAGGATATGGGATCATGTTAAAAATAGATTATTATAACATAAACATATTTACTATACATATTTTTCTCTCTTATAGACAAGAATCTATAATGTAAGTGAAATAATCTGGTTCCTTTTAAGGAATTGATACTAATATTTGTGATTTGTTTGTGTGAATAAAGGGTAACCAGATTATTAAAATACTAAGACCCGAATTTATAAATATATTTAAAGAGGAAGAGATAGAATAATAAGCTAATAGAATTGAGTATATTCTGAAAAATGGTATCTTATAGATATATTACTATATTAAATACTATTAATCGTAATTCACAAATACAATATCATAGCTTTTATATGTAAACGTATCTTAAAACTACATTTTTTTATCCAATCTGTGACCACTTTCTATTCTTATTAATTGACTTTATATAATTAAATCTTATTTGAAGTTCCCTATTAACTGAACTTTACGTTTCTTCCTATTAGCCGAGAGAGAGGAGATTTTCTAGACATTCCTCCGAAGATGGAATACCTTTGTCCAATATGTCGGGTAGAAATCGTCACCGGTCGCAGGCATCTCAAATGTCGTCGAAAAGTTTAAAATCTGTCCGTACCATTGATAGAGCTCAATATCACGAAGATTTAAAGATAACATTAAAGAGAAAGGCTACTAGAAATCTCATATTTGGCAACTTTATTGTAATGTTTGGTTGTTCTTTCATATTTGGATATAATCTCGGAGTTTTGAATCTGTTAAAAGACGTAAATTACAATTATAGTTTCTATTATATTTTATAAATATTTCTCTTGTTTTCTTTTCTTTCTCCATTTAGCCTATCTCAAACTTTTATACCAAAGTTTATTCTGAAAGGGCTAATTGCTCAAATCAGAAAATCATTGTGGAAAATGTCTCCGATTCAAGTGTAGCCTATCAGACGCAATCGCCCACTTTAAATAACAATTGTGTATCAGATAATTTTTTAACAATCTTATGGCAATTAACTACTGCAATTTTTATTCCTGGTGGAATGATTGGGGCGTTTTCTTCTGGCTTCATTGCCGACAGATTAGGAAGGTATAACCGTATATTATATACTGTATACGTATGAACAGAGAGTATAATAAGTGTTTTGAAATTTTTTAAGGAGAAAAGCTATTATGCTGTGTGAGATTCCTGCCTTTTTTGGTGCTGCTTTCGCATTGATTGCATGCTGGTTGAATTCTCCGGAAATATTTATGATAGGTCGTTTCATTACTGGAATAAATTGTGGTATGGCTACCCAATTAGCTCCAATGTACATCACCGAAATTACGCCGTTCAATTTAAGAGGAGCTTTTGGAACTGGTCATCAATTATTCATAACTATTGGAATTTTCTTTGGAGCTGTATTCTCATTAAGAGAAGTATTTGGAACGGATTCACTTTGGCAGTATGCTGTCTTTATGAACATCGTACCGGCCGTGGTTTGTCTATTGGGTTTTTTCTTTATTCTACCCGATAGTCCTAGATATCTCCTATTAAAAAAGGGTGATAGGAAGGAGGCGGAAAAAGGTAAAAGAAAAATTTTTCTTCAAAGCAATAATCTAATTAATTTATCCCATTAACTCAATTCATTATTTTTTCAAGCTCTTTTCTTCCTTCGCCAAACGGAAGATATTCATGATGATATGGAGGAAATGGAAACGGAATCTCCCGAGGATAAATCTGAAGAAAAGTTTACTATGTCTAAACTAATATCTTCAAAAAATCTACGAATGCCACTCTTTATTACGTTAGCATTGCAAGTTATACAACAGCTAAGCGGAATAAATGCTGTAAGGACCATACCAATAGTTTATACAGTATATCTTTATAATACTAAATGTATCTTTTTTCTTCTGTTGTTCATAGGTAATATTCTATTCGAGTAATATCTATAAAAATTGCGGATTAACGGATTCCGCAATCCAATATGCCGTTTTAGCAACCAATGCAGTTAATGTTGCCATGACAATAATTGCTGTAAGTAACATTAGTATTATTGTATTTTTATTAGACCAACAGATGGCGTCATTAATCATAAAAAGAGAGAATTAAAACAAAGGGATTCTATTTTAAGTATTAAAAATTCCCTGATAGTATCAGTTAGAGTGCAATGTAACAATTTATTATTATTACTTATTATATATGAAAAATAGCTTATTAACAGAAAATTGTTAAAAGAGATATAAACAATCAATATTACTGCTTTATAATTATCCATCTTCCTGTTTAGATTGTTATAGCATGATTATCTAAATATTTATATAATTTATTAAAAGAAGGTAAATAAATATATTAGGTGCCGATTATGGATAAAGCTGGACGTAGAAAATTACTACTATATCCAATGTTGGGAATGATATTAATACTAACGATTCTCTGCGTATCGCTTAACTTAACACCTCAAGCATCCTGGCTTAAATATATATCTGCTATGTCCGTTGTAAGTTACGTAATCTGCTTCTCGGTCGGCCTCGGGCCCATACCTATGATGATTGGAGCCGAGTTATTTAGACAAGGACCTAGACCCATGGCTCTTAGTTTGGCTGGATTTACAAATTGGTTGTTTACGTTTGTAATAGCAATGTCTTTTGTAAGTATTCAGGAGGCGTTGGAAGAATTTACATTCATTATATTTCTCGTTCTCATGGTTTTCTTCACTATATTTGTGTACTTCCGGGTTCCGGAAACTAAAAATAAAACTTTTGAGGAAATTGCAGCCCAATTTGCTCCAGGGGATATGCTAGAGGTCAGTTTTCCCTATATTCTTTTAATTATTCAACTTGAGATTAGTTAAATATCTATATTGGCAATTAATAGTCTGTGTAAATGTATTTTACATATGTCGATGCATCTTCAATCAATTAAATAACCTCTACCTTTTCTTTTCCTTTTGCAATAATTAAAAAGGTCGAAGAATGGATTGACGACACGGCTGATGAGATAGATAAACCACCAATGGAAGATGAAACCTTCTTAAAGAATGGTTCTAAACCTACAACTGAGAGTGATGTAGTCTTCACTTAAAAGATTAAAATAATAAGAGTTTATTTTGTGCCGACAAACCTGTCTCCGTAAAAATATCATTATTTGATCAATTTTACCTGAAAAGATGCTGTTTAAAGTTAATATTATAGGTAACTAATGGTGATAGCAAAAACAATAACAAAAATTTGACATATCTCATTTTTTTCAATATGGCAGGGGTGGGTCTAGTTTATTTTAACGACTAATAATTAATTGTTAACATTATTATTAGATACTTTTTACCTATTAATTAATTTTCTCGTTAAATATTGCGAATTTAAAGATATAGTTTGATTATTATATCATATATATAGTATAGGAATTTAACGAAACCGAATGTTTTTACTTAGAAAATTTAGCTTAGAAATGTTAAAGATAAGATAACACGTCTGCGTTTTGTTAATAGGAAACATTTAACATTTTCTTTCCTTATAATAAAAGTAATAAACGTACTCTAAACAATTTCATTTTTAATAATTTGCGATTTTTCTGCTTTTAACCTAAAAGTAATTGATATTAACGTTTTGAAAATTATGTTATAGTTTAGATAATCATCTAAGTATATATTAACTTAAAACAGCTATAAAACAGGCTATTTCATATCATTTTTGAGCAGTTTCCAGTCCTGATACATCAATGAGTTATCTATACATGTATGTTTTACTAGAAATAGTAAATTTCTTTTTTCTGCACTAAGTATTTCGTTGTATGTTTAGTGTGTATAAATATATAGTATATATATATATTTATGTTATATTTGCTCCGAATCGCAATGTTATGCAAACCAATTGTATATAATTTATATTTTTATTGATTCACGTGTTTGATTAATGTTAAAACACGTAAGGAGCTTAAAAAGATGCAAAGTTTATTTTTTCCATCCAGTTGAAACTTGTAAGAAACTATTATTATCAGGTTTTTTTCTCTTTTTCGTTAGATCTGTCTTTAAAGGTAATTGTAATCTTTAGATTATTGAACAAATTTTCAGAAAATATTATAAAATATCAACTATTAGCTACGTGTGGTCCATGTTTAAACTTGAATGAATAAGGCTGGGATAGGGAAGACAACTCATATTTTCTTAAATCGCTTACCTTTAAAAGCCTTAGATAATAATAATCACTTTTGTTTCTTTTTAACACGTTTTACTCTTTTATTCATTTTTAGCCATTTTTAACATTTCTTTTGGGGTCTCGAAACTATTTGATATTAGTTTTAACTTGGACAGTTTAGTAGCTTTTGGTAAATATTACACAGCATATATACTAAACTATATACAGTATATATTTGTCAATATCAATCAACTATACAAAAAAAAGAATAATCATAATAATTAATAATAATCAATTAGGCCTATTTACAATCAGCAAAAAAGAAAAAAAACAAAAAAAACAGAAGGAATAAAAATATATAAAGTGAGATAATCGTTATAAAAATAAAAAGTCTTCGTATTAATGATGTTAACGAGTGGAATTAATATATAAAAGAGTTTTAGTGTTTTATTTTTAAAAACATATTGGATATTAAGTATGATATAGTTTGGTGTTCTTTTTGTCTTGAAGAAAAGAATATAATTTATAGGAAAAGGAGTTTCAGAGGACACGATCAACTCTTCTTTCCTTTCTCTTCTTTGTTTTCTAATAGGTGTTTGTTTAGGTGATTATATTTTATTGTCGATTTTTAACAATGCTTTGGATATTATGTATTAACATTCTGTTATGTTATTTAAACATTAGATTCTTATAAATGCAATAAAAATGTTAAAACCGCAACAAAATTACTGTAACATATAAAAGCTACACATAATATCTTGAGTTCTCTCTTCTTGTAATTTCAAGTATAAATTTTCTCTTCCTTAATTTTCTTAATGAAAAGAAAGAGGATAGAAAATAAGAATAGACGAATCTGATGCTAGTTGGCACGAAGCTATAAAAGTCAAGTGTAAAAAGACTATATTCTCCAAACCTCAAAGGTATTTCTGACTGAATTGTCAACAGATAATACTAGATATTAAAGGGAAACAATCAGAAGGGTTCTAGATAACTTTTTCCACGAAGAGCAAACTGATATTACACGTAATATAGAGTGAAGCGTGTCATTTAGTTTTTCTCTTTCTATTGCAAAGCCAATAAATCTTTTCTAATCATGATTATTTAGGTATTGTAAGGATCAAATGATCTCAATTAAAGACTAACATAATGCTAAGAAAATGTTAAGAACGTTATTCGAGATATTTCATTAAGTTTTTTAGTATTTCCCTATCGCAATTATATCCTTACGTTATCATGCCGTTAAGGAACTAAACAAACCCTTCATGTTCCCTGAAAAGGCAATCTATCGTGAATTCATATAGTATAAAATTGCCGCCGATTAGTCACGATATGATATCTCATTCGCAATCAGAAGCTTATTAGACTTTTTTCCTAATAGGCCAGAAAACGTTTTGCCACTAGAGAGCGTTATTTAAAAAAGTAGATTGTTTTCTTCTTGCAACCATGTTCTACCGTCAAGTTGTTTTTACATCCTTAGCTTCTTTAACCGCAACGGAAGAATATTGCTATGATTATATAGATTCAAAATCTCATCGTCGCGGTGGTTTCTTTTGTGATAACTTTTGTTGTGGCAAGCCAGACGCTAAACATTGCTGTGATGAAAAGAATCTCAGGTTGCCTCAAAATACAACCTTTACTGATCCAAAATTGTGAGTATTTCTCTCTCCCTCTCTTTCTCCCTCTATATATATATATATCCTTTCCTTCCTTTCTTTCTTCATTTCTTTATCTCTCTTTCTCTTCTCCGACATGACTTTACACTCGAAATCATCCGAGTTAATTGATTTCCGTCTATCGTCTATTTTTTTTTATCACCCTAATTTATTTCTTACCTGCTTACTATTTACTTTTTGCCCTCAACAGAACACTGCTTATGACATCATACGCATTTGCTATCATTATGATAATTAGCATTGCGTTAACCGTTACTCTATGCCTTTGTTATAGGGAACGTGGATCAGCCAACTTATCGAATAACCGTAAGAATCGAATAATTTTTTTATATTAAATTACAAAGTGTGTCACGTGACTTGTCCTATCAGTCAACGATCTCTGTTTTGTCTTAAAATCTAACGTACCACTTTCAAACCAATTAGAATCTAAGAAAGTTCATGTTTGAAACAGAAATTTTTGGCGGTTTATTAAGAGCTTTCTAAAGTATATATAAGTGATATAGGCATGTATCCAGTATATAAATATATATAACTTAATATGTAACACAATAGTATATATATATTAATAATTAATGAAAATTAAAATTCTGAAAATTCATATATTAATCACGTGACCCTCTTTGGTGAGGTAGGCTTTAAAAAACGCTAATATAGTGTTTTTTTTTATTAACTGAATATATTTTTTCGTGTAGAGAGCGATAGGAAAACGAACCGTAATTCAGAAAATCTGAGTTTTTTTAGTGAAACGAGAAAAGCTTCCTACCAGAAACAGGAGCCGGAAGTGGATATTATATAACAAAACTAGTCTTAAAAATAATAATAAATAATAATAATAATTTAAGAATAATTGTACTCTTCTATTCTCTTCTTCTCATACTCTTCTTACAGGCAACTTTTATGATAATTAAGAAATATCAATTTCCCAAGGTAAATTGGCTCATTCAACTTTCTTTGTTGGTGTATGATTATTTGAAAGTCGGTTGAACACGAAAAATATGCGATTTGTACATGTCCCAAGTTGATTTAAAGAAAAAACACGTAAGAGAGGAGAGTGGCGGGAAGGGAGAAAGAAGAAGAGAAAATATGAGAATGCAAAGGAAATGATTTATTTTAGTTTTAAGCCATTTTATTTAAATGATACAATTGTAGATTATATTGAAAATGTATAATATAATATAAATAATCAGCAGAAAATGACGAAAAGAGGAATAATTAAGTAATAAAAGGTATATATACTTTTTAATCAAATAACAATAATCAATAATTTTTAATTAGTATTTTCCCTAATCTTTAGTTCCTAATAAATATAAAGATATAAAGATATACGTGATAAAATCAACTTACTTTAACTGATAATAAGAAAAGAATCATAACTTTATATAACATTCTTTATGGCATATATTAGAATTTATGACGTAAGTGAATGGTTAATATATAAAGTATTACCCACATTTTTTCTTATATACAGCATATATTGTACACTGTATATATATTTAAATAAAACATTGAGACCAACTGTGGGCGTAAAACAAAAGGCTTCGCTCATTTCCTGTAGCAAACTTTCTAATAATAATTAAAAGATAAAATGGTTGATGCGTCATATCTGTATCCGTTTTAGAGTTTTTAAGTCATTATTTATTTGACACTTATACCTACCTCATGAAATTTAAAATATTAATCAAAAAGGGTTATAAATATTCATTAATGCAAATTAATTTCATTCTCTCTGTATACTTGACAATGGATGGAAATGTTTTCTTTTTAAATCTTGATTGTTTCACAAGTAGATTACTTTTGACACAATTTTCTTTCTATATTTTTAATAAATAATCTTAATTAGACAGTTTGTCAGCTAACTAAACATAAGTAGATTGTTTTTTTGTAAATTTAATACTTAACGATGTTTGTATAGAAAAGAAATAAGGTTCGGATACAAACTAGATAAAGTAAACATAAAAGAAAGTCTTTTTTTATAAATGTATTACGTAATAAAAACATTTTAATACTGTTGTACTGGAACGTTATATTTTAAAACGATAGAGAGAGACTATACATTTTTGATAAATACAGTATTTGCGTATTAGGCACTTGCGGAAGAAGATAATTGCATAAGAGCCTTGGATGCCTCTTTTGAGAGAATTCCATCACCTTTTGAGTGCTTATCGTTCAAAGCTCTAATGACTTGACTCTCCCTAGCTCCCAGGCTCACTAAAGTTCGTATTACAAGGACTCTTACGTGTTCACTCGAATCTAATTCTAACATTTCGAGTAGCATTCTCAGTATTCTATTTGTATGCATTCCTAAAGTCCCTACGGCTATTACAGCTTGAGCTCTTCCCTCGGCAGTCTTATCTTCCAATTTCTTTTCTGTATTCAACGCTGCTCTTGCTAATAATCCAAGTGAGGTTAACGTCTCGGCACATTCCTTTCTGACTAATTTGGATGGTTCATCCCATAATTTTTGTTCTAATACGTTATAAGTCTTTTCTAACGGGAGGAAAGTTATACCAAGTGATGATAATAGACGGCAAGCACTCTTTCTTTCCTTCCAAGATGGTGAATGCAATAATTGGTTCAACACAGCATCTATTACGATTTTGTCAGTTTCACCTAGGTCCTTTATTAACACCTCTAAGGCTTGAGCTCTTAAATTATGATTGACGTCGTCCTCTTTGAGAAGTTCGAATAATATCGGTTCGGCTTCGGAGTTACCAAGTTTTCCGAGAATGATTGAAGCCATGAAAGCTAAATTCTTATTTGGTCTTTTTGTTAAGTGGATAAGAACTTGAATAAAGTGTCTATTTGGCATTAATTTCAATCTAGGGGAAATATTTAGTGACTTTAAAATATGCATTCTCATATCACTGTTACCCAAAGCTAAAAAGTCTGTTGCGCTTTCCATAAGCTTTTCATCCCAAGCACCTGCCTTAATTAGGCTAACACACGATTCAAACCGTACCCTTTCACTCTTATCTTCTTCCAATCTTTTTCTCAAAGCTCCGATTACTGTTGTGTCAGCACAATTAAGAATACCTAAATTCCTTGCAGCATCTATTCTCTCTTCTTCTCTTTCCGAAAGAAGTCCCCGACCGACTAAATCTTTAACTCGTTCCCACTTTATACCTGAATGAACTAAAACACCAGATCTTGGCTTCATCTTTGCCCAGGAATCTCTCGAATCTAATGTTAGCCTATACATTAAATTCTGTTTGATGGGAATTGATTCAGATGTTTTTTCCATTGTTAATACAGGCCTAGCTTTAAAGAGAGTTAGCTTGGTTTCGTCTTTCAAATTATGCTGTTCCGCTACGCCTTGTGCGGATGGAACTTTATCGGGTGTAGAAAAGCTATACTTGGAAGGTTTCGTGGGAACAATTACTCCTGCGCTCTGTAAAGAAAAAGTTAGACGTATCTTTAATGATCGTATCATTCCCAAAGCTCTTCTTATTTCATTAGAGAAATTAGCATACTTACCAGACGAGTCGTAGGCAGTATGGCAGGAGGGGTTAAAGGAGCAGGATAGTAAACTAATCTTCCTGAAAAGGATGTCCCCAATCTCTGATCTCCAGTAAATTTATTATTCTTGATTTCCATAACAGATGAACTGTCTCTTTCGTTCGCTAGTATCCTTTCAACTTTTGGAGTAAACGCCGTCCGGGGGATAGACTCTCCGGCGGCATCGAAAACAGCGTTTTGTAGGCGAAATAACTTCTGTTGAAATTTCTCTATACCTAATCTATGAACATTTGAATCGTTTTTCGAGTTCCACGGAAGAGGCTTAGGCTCTTCGGGTTTTTTCGTCAAAAATGTACCGGAAACTGCAATAGCCATTGCGTGATAAGACGTTGGATCCTGATCTAGAACAGCTTGTTCTCCGATTTCCAATCGATTATGTTCTCTCTCCCAATACAACGACGCTGCGTCATGATTCGATTCTTCTTCAATCTCTCCCGTTTTCTCGCTTTCAATTTCCGATTTGTCAACTATATTTAAAATTTCATCGTCGAATATACTTGTACCTGCAATGCTAAATACTGGATGATCTGGATAAGACTCTAAAGATCCTGTAGGAGATAGTTTTCCGCTCTTTCCTCCAGAGAAGGAATCTCCTTTAAACTCGACTTTCTTTCTGATATCTGTTTTATTGTCATCGTCTGTATTACTAAGTTCATTGTTGTCAATAGAACCTCTCTCTTCTAAATTCTCATCTGAATATTCGTATTTGCCTTCTTGATCATTGGAAATATTGGACTCATCTCTTAATAAAGAATCTAAAGGATAACTTTCATTCTCTATGATTTGCTCTCTCAATTCGAAATCAGATATTTCCGACGTTTTTGTATCGGTTTTATATTGAGCGTCATCTGTAATTAAGCTCTCTGGTCCTTCTCTACCAAACACCATCGGTAAATTAACTTCTTTTTGTGATAGCTTCATTTTTCCCAGAAAAGATCCCAAAGGCTTGTCTGTAATTCGATTAATCTTATCGGACTTATTTGCCTTTCCAAAGAACGTATCAATATTTGGTTGACTTTCATTATAGTTCTTTTCATTTAAAGATTGCTGGACTACAACCGTCTTATGCATTCTGTCATGAAGCCATGCAACCCTCTTTCTACACCTAGTCATTTCCATAGCATTTTCAGCTTTTCTAAGTTCATCTTTGGCGTGTTCAATTTCCGCATATAACTTTTTCATTGCTTTGAAAGCTAATTCAGATTTTGCCGCTGCTAATTCTATTTCTTCTCTGTTTGGAATTTTTAAAGCTTTGGCGGTTGCAACTTTGGCTTTGGATTCTTTAAACTGAGCTTCAGCACGCGCCAAAAGGACGTCTGCCCTTCTTTCAATTTTTACCTTTATATTTAACGGTGGAGGATGTGGAATGACACTAGGACGTCCCGTCAACCAATTGTCCTGATTCATCTCCTTCATCGTTTTCCCTTTTTTTAACGACATGTAAATTACATCAGGACAACTATTATCCAGTAAAGCGTCCTGTTACCATCGCAATACCTGTAGACTGGTAACTCTAACAGACCATTTAAATTAAGATTCATTTAGAAGTGGGAATAGGTAACTAATTCACCGTTTTTTTCACGACAAAAATGTATTCCTATTATTAATAATTTGAACATGAAACCAGACTAAAGAGAACTTACTGTCTCGTCTCTTTTATCATTTGTCCTTTCAAACGAACGTTTGGTGATTTATTTAATAAAATGAAGTATATAATGAATAGATATATAACTTATGAAATAAATACAAAACTTATAAAGGGTATGTATATTTTTAGCTGCAGGCAGATCACTTTAAGAAAACAAAGCAGAAAGAGAAAGGTTTAGTTGTATAGCCACTGTCTGTAATCAATTATTATATAATAGAAAATATACTAATATACTTATATGGTATATATCAATGTACATACTATATACGGAAAATTGTATATAATTCTATTTTTAAAAAAAAGTCTGCCTATTGAATCTCATACAGATGGTTTTCTTCTAAAACATTGAAATCTTTAAAATATTACAAGCACAAGAGTTAACAAAAAAGTTAAAAAAAAAGAAAACGTTTTTATGTAAGTCTCAGAATTTGGAGAAAAGATGGAAAGATGAGAAGGTAGAATGTAGGGAAAAATAGCTTTAACCAATTAGCGAGAGAAGTAACTTCCTATAATCTCCGGATGTATCGTCCTATTTAATTAAAAGAGGAATAATGAGTGAGAGTTTCAATTATTAAAAAAAATCAATAATGCTTTACCTTAATGAATTCTGCTAAGGTTTGTTTATAGAGACTCTGGAATTTCTCCTTTATTTGAACCATATCAACTTCGCATCTTGTCACAAGAATACGTATAAGGGAATTGTCATCGGTTCCTAACCCTTTCATAGATTTATGTAGCATCTTGGCAAATTGCTCTGATTTATTTCTAATACAAGCAATTACAGTAAGCATTCCTTTCTTTAGATCTCCACTCATCTCGCTTTCTATACTTTTTTCTATAGTTTTGTTGCTCAGTTTCTGGTACTCTTCAAATGTTGCCCTTAATTGGCCGAAACTTCTAGAACAGAGTATAACATTAAATCTACTTTCGTCTGTTCCCCATTTCTCTTCACCAGCTTTAAACAAATCGTTTGCATCCTTTCTTGCCTTTGCTCTATCTATAGTATTACCCGTATCCGGTCTGTTTGCTTGTACAAGAGCCACTAAAAGTCTCTTAAAATGACCGGATGTATCAGATATAATATCATCTTCTAAAGTTTTACTATATAATTCCTTATATCTCTCCACAATTGCAGCCATTTGTGCTGTCGACCTGGTACAAATTATTTCGATTAGCGCATTCTCATCAGTTCCCATACCCTTCATAGCTTTCTTTAACTCCTTAGCATCAAAAGTGATTGCATCAAGGCAAAGGGATTCTAAAAGCTGAGCGAAGTTGCCGGAAGTTTCACTCTTTAGCTCTTTGACTAAATCTTTTCCGAACATAGTCTTATACATTTTCACTATATCTGCTCTTTGTTCGAACGATCTATGCCCCATAACACTTATTATTGCAGCTTCATCTGTACCAAAGCCTTTCATTGCTTTTCTTAGAATCTCGCAATCTCTCTTAGGGTCAAATGGGTCGGCTGGTAAAAGCGTGGGGTCTTCTGGTAATGTCTCTTCTTCATATTCTTCAAGTTCTGGTTCAGGTTCAGCTTCGGCTAAATCTTCCGCAGATGGTACAGGAGCTGCTCTTTCTCCAATCAACGCTAATAAAGCTTCTAGATAGTCTCCAGATGTATCATCCTTAATCCATTCAGCCAAAGATCCCGAGTAGTTCTTTTGAAAAGCCTCTTTTATTTGAACCATATCGCACTCGCATCTTGTAATGACTACTCGTAAGAGGGCGTCATCATCTGTTCCTAGACCTTTCATTGCCTTCTGAAGACGTTTTGCAAAGTATGCTGGCTTATCTCTAATACATCTGACTACCGCTAATAGACCTTGCATTATATCTCCGGAAAATTCACTCTTTATAGCATCTTCAATATCTTTCTTGCTAATTTCTGCATAAGCGTTAAAAGTTGCTCTCAAATGAGCAAAACTTCTTGAACAGAGTATCTCATTAAATTTACTCTCGTCCGTTCCCCATTTACCTTCACCAGCATCATACAGCGCTTTAGCATCGGCTTTGGCAGCCGTTTGGTCATATTTCGTGCTTTCATCTCTATTTGCCTGAATTTGTGACACAAGTAATCTCTTAAAATGACCAGAAGTATCATCGATAACGTCCTTCTCCATTTCAACATTATACATCTTCTTATAGAGCTGTTTTACACGCTCTATTTGTTGGTTGGTTCTCGTGCAAAGTATTTCAACAAGGGCATCTTCGTCTGTTCCCAGTCCATCTATTGCCCTATGAATTTCACTAGCATCATACTCAGCTGCTCCAAGACAAAGAGCCTGACAAATTTGGTTGAAATTTCCGCTAAGCTCGGAATCAAATTCTTTTTTAAGATCCTTTCCGAACATTGTCTTAAACATCGTGTAAATTTCCTGACGTTGTACACTGGATCTGTAAGTCATTACATTAATAATTGCCTTCTCGTCCGTTCCTATTCCTTTCATAGCTTTTCTTAGTATTTCACAGTCTCTTTCGGCATTAAACGACGGCCAAGGTTTTAAAGTTCCCTCTTGCTGTTAAATAATAAAAATTAGCATTAAAATATAGAATTACATTGAAGAGAAGCTAATAAATTACTGCCTAATTAAATTTTTACTGTTATAATTTTTTACGAATATTCATGAAGCAAAAGACAATTGAAAATCAATAAGTTTCGGATCAACACATAGAAATCAATCTTATAAAACTTTGCGGTGTCTCAACCTCATAGTCTTCCATAAGAAAGTAAGAATCAACATAGGACTTTTTCGGTACTTTTAATACTTTTTTCTTTTTCTTTCTCCTATCCTGCTATTTATTGGTTAGATTTTGTAATAAAGAATATAGAGAAATATGAAAAATCGACTTTAGTATGTGACTTTTTAATCATTAGATATACTATACATCTTATTGTTAATATTGAAAAGAAAGATGAAAAATACGCAGAGGAAACGCTAATATTCTCTTTAAACTTACTTCATAGTCTTCCTGAACAAAGTATGGATCCTCTCTCTTTAATCTTTCCTCTTTTTTCATTTCCTTTGGAGGCACAATCGGTCTCTTTGTTTTTGTAACTGTTGGTTTAGGTTTCGCTTTTACTGGAGCTGGAGCAGGAGCTGGTTTTGGAGGTGATGGAGGTTTGACTGGTTTGACTGGTTTGGCTGTTGGCGGTGGTTTATCTAATAAGCAAAATAGTTATTTAACAATTAGATTCTTCCAATAGTTATTTTATTTTCACTTTATTCTCTTACCAGTTCTTGCGACAGCAACAGTGAGAAGAAAACCTCTTTCTTCACCATCAAATTCAACAGAAGTTACTCGTCCTAGTTTGGAATTTGCAAATTTAGCTCTTAGATTAGCATTTTTCTGGCATTTGTCTATTATATGCGCGTACAAATGATCCACTTGTTCTCTCCATGATCCGCTACTCCTATCTTTTAACGGTGGCTCTCGTTCAACTTCTACAATTTTCGGTTCCGGTTGCGGAGGTGGTAAGGCCTTTTTTGCCTCTTCTTGAAGCATTTTTCTCATATCTTCTACAGAGATTTGCTGAGAATTTCTGTTCAAGTTGTTTAGCATTTGTTGAGTCATGGAGCCCAATTGAGAATGATATGGATAGCTAACTCCATTTCCTGGAGCTGGAAATGCTGCTGGAGCCACTCCCCAAAAATTATATTGAGTTCCACTATAATTAGTAGGTATAAATCCTCCATTTTCTGGAACTTGGACATGACTTTCAGTTGGCCCATCAACACCAGGGACATCTGCATAGTAAACATTTTCTTAAAAAGAATATTAGTGTAAATATAAATATACTAACGTTCATGTTTTCCATCCGAATGACTTATATAGGAAGCTGTCGTATTTCCCCATGCTTCTTTTATCTTTGATTTCTGATAAGGAATTAATCATGCGCGTAAGGATTGTAAACTTTATGTAAAACTAAAGTCTTACTGATGAATGAGTCATTTTAGGAACGCCGGTACTAATCGTAGGACAGCTTCTTCTGGTCCTTTTTAAATCTTCTTCATCTAAAGATGCCAACCAATTTTCATCAGCTTCAGTGGGTTCACCAACATCGTCAACACTAAAAGTCCTGGTCACAACATTACTCTCCTGTAGGCCATCTCGAGAAACGGCTATGGCTTTTAGGGTTCTTTTTCCAGGTTTAAGGGTGAATGGACCACTGTATCGAAAAGTTACCTCTCTTCCTGCCAATTTTAATTGGAAAGGATTGGGCTTCGTACCGTCGGTTGTAAAGTACATTTTACAATTTTGTGAATCTGAAACGATATAAATAGTTTATTTTCTGAATTATTTTATTTGTCTTAAACATTCCTGATTTATTAGATTTATAAGTTAGTTATGTATAAAACTCTAGTTGTAATTTTATTATTTTACTAGGTAACACTTGGTTGCTATGTGCAGATGCTCCTAAATAACTTTTATGTATTATTTATTAAATTTCACGTACCTGTATCAAGCATTACAAATGTGGACGTATCAATCTTTTGTCCAGATCGACCATCTCTGCTAATTGTGGTTATTACCGGTGCAATTAGAGCTCCTGCACTTGGCATATTTTTATCTTGGAAGGTTACTTTTTTACCAATTCCTCTTAATTATTTAAATAAAAGTCTTTCTACGCACTTAAGATCTCTTCAAAGTTTCTCTATCAATAGAAAAATGGCTTTAATCTAAATGTTGCTATTTTTTCTTACTTTTAAACAACTGAAGTAAAGATATAATAATAAATATATACCTAATTTAGTTGGTTGTTAGGCAGCCATTTTGAAACATTCGTAAACATTTTTGCGTTTGGGTATTAGTATGTTACGTTCGGAAGTCATCGTTATTTGTTAGAGATTGTCAAATATTGTTCGTATAAAATTAAAAGAAATGTTACAATATAAAGTCTAAAACCTAACTGAAAATTTTTATCTTAGAAAAATGTAAAAGTGCAAAAAAATATACGAAAATGAGATCAGAAACCTTTGTATCCGGTAAAGAGACCTTGGTAAAATCTTACGTTGTATACTTGATAGATAAATAAGCAGGCAAAATGCGTCTTATGCCAGGTTTGACAGCTAACAGCTTGAAAAAGCACCCAGCGGTTAGTATAAGAATTTTTTTTTACTACAATGAAGGTGCACGATCGGGGCGCTATATGGTTATCCCTTGTTTATCCGATATTTGGTTCAGTAACCTAATGACATTCATTCACTATTTCCTCTCATAATCCAACCTCAAAACTCGGAATGCTGAACAAAATTGTTCAATCGATCTGTAGTGTGTTTTAGATGGTCATTTCAGACAGCCCGGTGTTAAAAGTCCTTAAAATAGCTAAACTATGAAGCCTCT
Organism: Dimorphilus gyrociliatus; assembly: GCA_904063045.1. NCBI lineage: Eukaryota > Metazoa > Annelida > Polychaeta > Dinophilidae > Dimorphilus > Dimorphilus gyrociliatus. The sequence continues at coordinate 176,454 of CAJFCJ010000016.1, read as the reverse complement.
TTTTTTTTACAAAGTATCGATGACGTCTGAAAAACCAATTCCTAGAAATTATTCAACTAACAATGCCTAATAAAATATGTTGTCCTTTCAGCTCATTCCACTTCTTGTTGCTATCGGAGGTGGTGCCATTGGAGCTTTTGGATATTTGACTCGATTGGCTCTAAAGAACCCTGATGTGTCGTGGGATCACAAGAATAACATGCAACCCTGGACAAAGATGAAGCCAACTGATCAATATAAGTTCTACAGCCCAAACATCCAGTACGACAAATTGGCTCCACCATCTGATCGCCCAGAAATATAAATCTGAACTTACAGCTCGTGAAATCTGTTTGAATTTTTTTTCAAGTCGCACCTTCAATAGCTTTCAATATTCCTTTCAAAAAACAAATGTTATAATAATATCTTAAGCTTTTAATGAGATAATAACATGGGAATAAAAGTTTTTTCAGATGACGACAATAATCAATTATTGTGCTCCTAAACATATCGTAAGAAATAATGAATTTGATTGTAAGAGAAAGATTCGTATACATATATATTAACGATAAACAGACCGAAGAGTGTAGTTTAACGATATCTTGTATTCTATATATTTTAAGCAAACGATATATAAGAAATTGGAGTTTTCAATAGTCAAGAAAAAGTTAATTTTAATTTCTTTAAAAAAGTCAACATATTAAACTTCAATAAAATTAAATTTCAATCTTTGCATAAAATCAGATAGAGATCAAATCACAAACTAGTGGTTATATGTTCGATTTGCACTCAAGATTTAACAGGAACTTAGAATGTATCAGTTCCTGCTACATTTACTGGTTTAATTCTCTTTTCAACCCATTCGGGAGTGCTAGTGGGAGAGCTCCATGCAAATTTCGAACTTGCAAGAACAAAATACGATGATATTAGGCATAGTAGTGAAGCTAACGTCATATCTTTTGCCTCTAAGTAATAAGACAAAAGATATAAGTTTGAACCATGCACAACTACGTCGAATCCAGTTCCAAATATAACATCGAGTGTCCATTTATGCTTATGAAAACTTCGTTGCCAATCCAATGAGCTCCATGTTATAACTTTTTTGCAATAAGGGTGTTTGTCCCAGGTTAGGAAGAAAAACAGATGTTGAATGTTTTGAATGACAGCTAGCCACATTCTTCTTTGTGTATAAAGGTAGTTTACAGCTGCCACAGTCAAAAGGTCAATCAGGAAGTAGAAGCGTACTTTCCGAAGGTCTTTTCTGGGGAGTAACCTTAATCGAAAAAGCACAGATACGTGACCAAATAAATGATACAATTCCAGAAAGAAGAGAAGTGTCCCAAAAAGCTTGAAATCGAAAAATTTCACTTCTATGCTTGACTCCATCGCTGTATCTATTGTAATAAAAACACTTTGCAAATGTAGTACGGGTCAGCTAGATAAAAATTTAAGGGACGTTCCAGTTCTGTAAGCGAAATTTCTGTTTAAAGAAAATAGGACGTTGGTAATGTAAATATAAACGGGTAATATAAAACGAAAATGCTAGTGGAGGGCGACTCTCACTAACTGTGGCGGGAAAATCGTAATTTCAAATGTTTGTTTTATGTAAAAACAAATGTATTTGTCAGAAAAATATAGGGAAATGATAATAATGGCACACAAAAAAATGTTTTAAAGAAATAGTGAATAGAGCAAAGTAACCAACTAACCTAATTGTTTAATGATAAGACAAACACAAAGTAATTATTCATGCTTGTGGAAAAACAGTGAACTTAAACTAAAATAGTAATAACGCACAGCAAAAAGTAGGATGTTTAATACAAAAAAGGCTTTTTTTTCACTTTTTTTTTTAAAACAAACAAGTCGCAAAATAAAACCATAATTGACCTAAAATATATCAAATACTTCTAAAAACATTAATATTTTGCTAATATCGTTAATCAGATTTCTGGTTTAGAGATTTCATTTCCTGTTCTTCTTCTACAATATTTTCCGGTAGTGCATAAAGGATTTTTTGCGTCAAAATTGTAAATGAACCTGTTTTACATTATAGAATTGCTTGAGCATTTTATAATTTATTAGAAAATGAAATTTCTTACGGAGATATTTTTGTACTATACGAGGTTTTGATGTCCAAATTACTCCAAGCCAATATACAGGAACTCCTGTAAAAGAGTTTAGAAAACTGGATTTTATAGGGGTCCCATATAAAACAGACTAACAATAATTAATAAGTTAACACTATGAATTTTTCAAATATTTGCACATGAATTACATGATTTATTTTCCATCTATACAATATCTATACAATAGAATTTAAAAGTATGGTATAGATATTCCAAGATGTTTTGGATGGACAAATATTAATAATACGAACCTGTTGCAAGAATTAAAATCCCAATCAAACATTCGTAAGGACTGCTGACGAATGGGAATATAACGAGAAAAGCTTCAATAATAAGGAAAAATACGGGAAAGAAGAGGTGCACCTAAAAAATATGATATAGTCGATGTAGTTTTGACATGTTCTTCACATGAGGAGAGTTAATAACGTTAAGTGATAGAAAAAAGAGATTAAGCAAATACACAGTAATTATATATATAATAGTTATGGAATATTTTCTTTATATAGTTTTTTTTTCGATATTAAAATCAAGTCTATAAATCTTTTTCCTTTTCTATAGAAATGAATTGAAAAGGTGAAAAAATAACCATTCATATCTTGACTTATATTGGTTTAAGATACCTTTTTCTTATAAAATGTGTATACATTTGCTTTGATCTACCCCTTCTCACTTTACTAAAACTTACTTTAATAGGTCTTGTTAAGTTTGGTTTAGTCTTCCTCATAACCAATAATCCTAAAACTGCGGCTCCTATTGTTCCAGACTCGATAAAACTCATATATGTGATGAGTGAATGAACATTTTCATTGATAAGCATTATTAATGAGAGAAAGCACTGAAATACAAGAGAAACAGATGAGAATTAAATTTTATCCTATGAAATCTAAGATATAGATTATTGTAATAAAAGAGGGGCGTATAACGCATATGACAGATAGCCATGTTTATATAAATTTAGGAAATGACACTATTGACCACGTTTCATATGGAAATTCGAGCTATATAAGGAAATTACATATTCGTGACAGATGTCAACTTACAACAAATAGTAAAGCTGGTATTGGAGTGGCAAATTTTGGATTGATCAAAGCCAAAAAATCTGGTAGGTGTCCATTTCGAGCTCCAGTGAAAAATAATCTGTTTCAAATAAAACCTCTTTAATAAAATCCTCAATCCCAATATAAAATATCACTAACCTTCCTGTGGTAAAAATTGAACCATTCAAACTACCAAATGTTGAAGCAGCCACAAATAAAGGCATAATCCAAGACATAAATCCTAAGACTCTATCGGCAAAAGTCTAAGGAAAACAAAAATTTCAATGCAAAATTTAAAGTATTCATATTATGTTATGGATTGTAAAAAGTATAAGGTTTAAGCTTACCACTGCAACTGCATTAGACTCTATCAAATCTTGGGGTGTTAGAACAGTGAAATAAGCAATGTTAGCCAAGACATAGATTCCAGTAACTAAGGGCATAGATATCCATATAGCTCGAGGTAGATTTCTAATTGAAAGAAATTTTATCAAATTAACCTTATAATTAGAATGTATGGCTTACTTTGCCGGATTCTGGAGTTCTTCAGTAACAAAATTTAGGTAATTCCTAGAAAAGAATATTATATTTCTTAGTATTTCACATTTTAAACATACAAATTATGAAAATCATATAAAAAGATAATAAGTTTATTTTGATAAAATCTTACACATTACATAAAAAATAATGTTATCGCATTTTGATAAAAACATTTTTATGAATATTTCAATTGAAAATCAAACGAAAGTCGAGAGCCCTTTTCCTCTTTATAAATAGGGCCAATTAGTCAGGATCTTGTCTGCGTATTTAACTAAATTTACTTCGTTATTTATTAAATTAAAGTAGACATTGCTCCAAGAAGTTTTTCAATAAGAGAAAAAGAGAATGTAGAAATAGTAACAGCTAATTCGTTATTAATCGAATATAAAACTTTCTAAAGGAACGCATAATAAAGAAGAAAGAAGTAGTGAAATAAAGTCTTATCGACCCGTAATCTAACAATACAGTTTTCATATTACCAGGTGCAGTCTTGTAAATTGTTGGTGGTACTAGATTAGACGGTTGGAGAGTGATGTGATAGATAAGTAAAAATGATTCTATTCTAAGGTGTACTTAATTTACAATATGTGCCATAAAAAAATACAAAGAGACAATCCCAGATATAGGATTTCATCTGGGCAATCATACCAAGACAATAAGTACGTAAATTTGCTCACCATCCGGCATATGAGAATAGCCCGTGGTAGAATGCCACTGCGAAAGAGCCAGGGTTTGTAGTTGTATCAGAAAAAGCGTTTTGGAAATTTCCAACGTTTCCTGTAAAATAAAACAAGATAGATTAACATCTTTAAACTTTAAAGTAGTAAACGGAGACATAGGACCAATTTTCATGTATAATTTTTAAAGCAAAAAATAGTATTAACCTTGACAAACTTTTACAATTCCAATGATAATGATCATAACAAGGGCTATAAGTTTTGCAGCAGTAAATATGTCTTGTACTTTAGTTGCAGCTTTAACACTATAGCAGTTAACAAGGGTCAAAAGCACTGAAAAAATATAAATTGACACTTTTACATTTATCAATACATAACGATTTTCATGTTTTATACATTTGATTGTGTGTTAGAGGTACAATGAAAATTGAACTTACATATAGCTAGTGCCGCTAGAAATCTTCTTGGTATAGCAGGAGACTCACAGTCTGGAAACAAGGGCTGAAGGACATAATCGGCAAAAACCAATGCTATTATAGCATTTCCAGTAGGTATTATAACGACCAAAGCGACCCATAAAAACAAAAATGCTGGTAATGGGCCAAAGGCTTCAAAAATGTAAGCGTAATCGGCGCCAGATCTGATTATTGATGTGCCGAGTTCAGCATAACAAAGGGCCCCAAAAAGGGATATAACACCGCAGAGAGCCCAAATAATAAGTGATGCTCCTACTGAATCTACTTCACTCAAAACTCCTTTAGGTGAAATAAAGATTCCTGATCCGATCATGATTCCAACGATAATACCAACTCCATTGAAAAGACTTAAGCTTTTTTTAAGAACAACGTTTTGTCCTTCATCCTGCGAAGCTTGGTTGTTAAGTTCGGGAACTTTACTTGTTTCCGACATTCTCGTTTAGATAATATTTAGGTATTATAAAAAACTTGAAAAAATTCGAAGGATGACTAAGTTTACTATGATGATGCAATACTCTTATTAATTTCTGAAAAACATGCCGCTAAACATAAGCATTTATTTACATAAGTATACAGCACATAGTATTTACCAGATATCGCAATAGTCTAATAATGTTGATTGTTTATACCAATTTTTAATTTAAAATGGTACTTTGAACTCCAAAATTCCCGCTCAGTTCGAAAGATACGCTTATCTGTGCAGTCCAATCCTCCTTTCACAAAAAACAAACGTCCACGTGGGTTTTATTGTAATACTAAATACCGCTAGGCGACTGAACAACTCTAGTCAGCTTATGGCGGGAGCTTCAAATATCGCTCTTTGAATCACTTGGTTATAAATTGTAGGAATATTTCTACTTCCGGTGCAGACGTATACAAGAACGATTTATATTACCATATGTGAATCGTTTCAATTAATAGTTCATGGCGGTAATAGAGGTTTCTGATAGACAATTGTGTCATCGATATTATCAGGGCCCTTATAATATCTACAGTATATAATTATTTCTAAGTTTCAAAAAACTTTAAATATTAAACACTGGATGATCAATTGGGAAAAAAGAGAGAAATGCATAAAAAGGTCAATTAAAAACTTTAAAATATGATTATATTAAAAATATAAGTTTTTCATTAACAACAACAACCAGATAAAGTAAATACCATACAAGTGAGTAACAATGATATCAATAAAAAAAACAACGTAGTAGCTTTCGTACTAGAGGCCAATATAGTATATCTTTATATGCAAAAAACACTTAACTAAAAACAGACAATGTTATTATCTAGAGAAAATCAACCAATATGATAAGAAAATTAAAATTATCACAAGCAATAAACAACAACAACAATAATAAAAACACGATATCTATTGTATAATATTAGATTAACAATATATTTTAATAGACAATTATTATCTATTTCGTACACTTTAAAATAGTTTTGAATAGACGAATAAGGAATTGAACATCTTATTCGCAGAGGACATGTTCATTATGGGGTTTTTTTCCATTCTTGTTGATTATTTATACTTGGAGCAATTCTGCCTTCCAAGCTGACAAACTTGTCGAAAAACTTTGTGTACTTAAACTTAAAATCTGTCTTTCCAAGTGCCATAAGGTTTTCAACAATTGACAATTTTGTATTAAATTCCCTTTTAATCACCATATGCTCATATTGATTATTCTTTACCAAGCGCTTATCATTGTCAATATCTCATTTGATGGGATCTTCTCTCAATTTCTTTGTTGAATGTGACCTCATCTGTTTTTTCAAGCACAAATTGTTAAATATAGAATATTTGTTACTTACAAAACATTGTTACGATTACAAAAATACTATAAAAGTATATTTTGTCAATTGAAAGATTGTTTACAACTGTTTAAATATCTTAAATTGAATTCGTAGAAAAAACTTAGAGTACTAATTAGCTGTTGGATAATTATTTTAAATATTCCAACATGTTCTTGATTGGAAAAAGCCTGAAGCTATTGTTAAACACATGTTCGGTCTAGAAATTTAAACTCGGTCAATATACTAGTGTATTCAGCAGACTATATAAAAGCATAGACCGAGGGCTGAATGAGTATTGTGTAGGCATGTATGTATGCATTCATATGTACGTATGTGAATGTGCGTGCGTGCGAGAGAGAGAGAGAGAGAAAGCTATAAGTTGACTAAGTGTGAACATTTCCCTTTTATTTGAAAACTATCCTTAAACATGAAATATAATAGCCTGATGCAATAGGGTCTCTGAAAAAGCCTATACGATATCTTCAAATTTTCCCATGGATCTGAAATAACGATAGCTATTTAAGCAAATTCATTCTCTTTTTGTCTTTTCTGCCCTCTTCCTTTTAATTCCAAGATAAACAAAAGCAGGAAAAAAAAACATGACTTTTGAATAACATGGTTTTATTTAAAGTATTATTATGATTAATATTAGCATATTCATTTACTTTATTTAATGAATATTTATTCGGATATGATGAAACCGAAAACTACTCTCTAAAGATATAACTGAGGAAATTATTATTTAAGATTTCTATAAGACTTCTCGGTACTTTTTGCCAAATCTGCAAAAAATACGCCTCTATAGACAAAGAAAGAGAAGAAATGGGCGGGGGGGGGGGGGGAGGAGGAGAAAGGGTAGCAGAAATAAATAGGGGAAACAAAAAAAAGATATATATCATTTCTTTATTTTTTTAATACACAGTAGTATTGCATTTTTGGCAAATAGTCTATTTAAAAATATTAGCATTTTTCCAATTTATCCTATATTTATTTTATTTGATACTTTCATCTAAAAGAGTCATGAGATACAATTAAACAATATAATAAAAAATATACTAAAAGATTCAAAATCTTGTTTATTTATAGTATAAATTGAATAAAATTTCTTTGATGTGATACGTAAAAAGACAAACATTATATTTATTAAAAGAATAATATAGAAAAAAATTAGGCCTATATTTTAAGTACTTTTTTTTTCTCATAAAAAGATACAGAGATAGATATTGTAGAGTATCAAAGAAGATATATAGAATATACTGTATATATAAGTAATATATACATACTGAACATTGAAGTTTATCAGCTACAAGCATAAAAAAGTACAGAAGTTTTTAATTTAAAGTCAATGATTTAGCATCAGATGTGAAACATTAAAAATAATATATGTATAGATTCTACTATATATAACACATTTATAAATTCAATAAAGTAAATAAAAATGTTTTAGTTTGGTCTATTTATGTTCTTTCAAATGTAATAATTTAGATAATAATACAAAATGAAACGCTATATTAAAACGACAAAGATAGAGAGATAGAGAGATTGAGATAGAAGGAGAGAAAATCATCTATTTATATCTATTTCCATATTGTGACACTTGTTATTGGATTTGATTAAATATGAACTTTTTTTTCACTCTCTGGCGAAACTGTTTTATAACAAAGAATATTGAGGATAAATTCTATATCTCTATTTAGATATCGCTATTTCTCTTCTTTTCATGTTTAGGAGAAAGATGGCGCTGGAGAAGCGAAAGAAAAATCTTGGCTTTAGTAGTAGTAGAATGAAAAAAATAAGACAACCAATAGAGATTCAACTATCAATTCATTCATTCATTCACAAATTATAGATAATCATTACGCCTTTTGAAAATAAGTTTTAAGAGTAAAAATGATGAATTTAACATAAATTTTCTATATTCTTTTATATATTTTATATCTATTAGATAAATAAAGAATGAATTGTTTTATTAAAAGCCTTTTTAATAAAAAATATATTATTATATGTTTATTTGAATAAAGTAAACAAATAGAATAAAATATCTTATCAATTCATAAATGTTGTTGACTGCTTATTATATAATAAAAGCTAATAGAGGGATAGTAATTTATTCAAAAGTTTTGAATAGTAATAATATATATATACATATCTTTATATTCGATATCAATAGCAAAATTATTTCCGGTGTGAGCGATAGGTAAAAGTTTTGATTTCCTTTAAATATATAGTTAAATCATTAAAATAACGATTTAAGAATACTTTATTATTCACTTTCTGCTTCGTTTCTTGATTTACTATCCAAATCAAAAGAGATTTTTACTGCTTTCAAGTTTCAATTAGGATGGTTACAGCTTTTCATAGTAAAACAATAGAATATTTATTACAAGTGAATTAAGTGAAACTCTATAAACTGGACAATTTATATCAAAAACTTCGACATATGACTTTTCGCGTATAAGGCAACATGAAACATAAGAATTGGGGAAAATTCGAAAATCATTCTTCGTTGTGCTTTCTAAGATCTACACATTCTTAATTTTCATTATCGTCTATCAATTACTTTTAGAATTTTCTCAATCTGAAAATACATACTTATACTACTCTAAAAGTTACATAAGAAAGAAAAACTTTCTATTTTATACTTCTTGGAATAATATAAGTTTAAGAATGCCTTTAATATTTGACTTTTATACTTTGTTAGTAGAGAAGTGTAGCCTTAGGCTCTTTTACGCTATTCCTTTTCAAGGGATAATATTTCAACCAAATATTCTTTTATACTTCAAGAATTAATGTACATTACAACGAATATTCTGTATATTATCATAAATTCCGCTATTATTCGTATTAACCTTTAATATCTTGAATAAAAACTTTGAAACGTCCTTTTTTTTCAAACCTAAACTGGGAAGCAAATTTGAAACCGAGACTCCAACATTAGTCATTCTAGAACCGGTTTCCTCGTATTATTTTGCTAACCGGTTACTTCACAAACATTTTGTGTAAAACTTTATATTCGTACACGTGACTTTTCCAACTTATAAATATTAGTCATTAAGAATGCCGTTTCAATTAGGAAGAGGTGCAGTTCGAAGAACAACTGAATATTTAGACAAAGGAAAAATCATATTACGCGACAACGTCAAACTGATGACCTTTAATTTTAATTCAAGGAAAAAGGGAATAGAATATCCTCACCACAGGGGACTGGAGTAAGCGATTAAGTTAATCAGTAAATAAAAAATTTATTAATATCTATAATTTTTTTTAGAGAATTTGTTTTCTGGCATTTGGCTCAATTAAAATATAAAAATCCTAATTGTGAGTTCTATACATTTAAATGGATGACTCCTACACCCTTCATAAGGGCATATATAGGTAAGTTGAAAGAGATCGCAAGAAGAAACTCAGTATAGCATGGAATAATAATACATTTTAACAACTGTAAAATAATAGATAACGAAGACTGGATGCTTGTGGACTGCGATAGCCAAAATAGAGAGAGTATATATGAACACGTTTTAAGAGTTTTTGGGAAATCAGAGTAAGTTATTAAATGTATAATTCTAAGAAACATTCTTTATCAAATACACTTTTTAAAGACAAATGTTAGAAGAAGAAGCATCCACTAAAGCCTCTATAGTGTCCGAAGCTAACTTTGGCGAAAATTGTAAACAACACTGCATATGCGAAGTACCAGGTCAAGTTCCTTGTTCAAGTTTCTATGTAATACCAAAGGAAATGACTGGCAAATACCAAGCAAAAGTAAAACGGGAAGAAAAAGAAAAAGCAGAAGCGGCAAATTACTAATTATTCAATTACTCCGAATGAACTGTTTAAAATATTGTATATTTAATAATAAAGTAATAAAAAGTTATCAAGTGACTTTTTCAACTCTTGTAAAATACTGGTAAAGCTATATTGTTTATGTCATTATTTTGTTTTCCTTTCTTGAGAAAGCAGGGAGGATTGAAATTTTTGTCTACTATAAACCAATTTTTAGCTTGTTATTCCTTTTGTATGTAGTCCCACTAATATCGTCCGAAGAGTAACTTCTCACTAACCGTATTTGTTTTTTTAGTGAATTTTTTAACTTCGAAGCCGCTTTTAACGCTCCCAATGTTCCTAATTTATTAATTACTGTTATGTTATTATTTACTATTTAAAAGCAATTAACTCATTTTGTTTACCTTGTATATTGCCTGGTTTTTCTTTTATTTCTTTTGGCTGTTCTTCACTAACTTTCTCTTTATGCCGTTTTATTTTAGGTATTTGAATAACACTATCAACAACAACCAATGGTCTCACTTGTTTACTCTTCAATAAGTCATAATGAGTTATCTCATCAACAACTGCTTCTACTTGTTTATCGACGACTTTTTCTACATGTTCTTGACATTTAAGCATATAACCTTTTTCATTATTTAACTTTTTTTCAGCTAGTTTATTAATCCTTCCACATTTTTCCATACGTTGAAAACTACGAGTTAGAAGAACGTTTATGTCGATTTGTTTATTCTGTTGATGGCCCATTACTTGAGGCATATTCTTTACTTCTATTCCGAACAGAACTTTTCTCAAATACCAAATGTCGATTTGCTACAATATTGCCTTTCTTTGTAGGTTTGCTAAATTTGTTTGATTATGAGTTTAACGCGCAATCGCTTCAATAACAAGAAAATTTTGGTATTTACACTAACAATACTAGCCTAGAAAGGGATATACAAACTAACGCCATCTATATAACCCATAAGAAAGGCGTTTGAAATTATATACAGTATATAGAGGTACTTTCTTTTGCATCACATGGCTTCTCAAGCCGTGTTTCCTTAATAAGGCCTTACAGGTCGAAAGTGATATAACTGATTCTGCCAGGACTCTTTTTGAGCTCCTGGGAAATTAAACATAACTTCCTCTCATCTGGCTTGTTTAATTTTGGTATTATTGTGTTCTTTGAAATGTTTTCTAACAGTCGAGAACTTCTTAAACTTTTTCCAAATTCTTTGGACAATACACCTAGAAATTATCAACATTTCCGCTATTTTGTTTAATGATAATCCTTCTTGGTGTTTTTGAATCACTAAACGCCTAGTTTCAACATCAATCACTACCATTTTAATGAATGATCAAAGACTTAAAAATGAAAAGATAATTTACTGTATCAATAGGGTTTTGTGGTTTTAGCCTTTATTTTTTTTAACTAAATAGAGAATAGCTACTCTTTCTGAGATATCATTCCTAAATTGAATTTTATTGTAGAAAAACCATTTTTATCCATATTTCACATACGACGACTAAAATCAATTGCTTGTCATCCAATACATATTACTAAGATAATCTACATTTCTCTATCTGATAAGATTAAGTTAAATGAAATAAATATAATAATAATATAAAGAACATATTCTGGAGTTTTAAGAGTCCTGGATCAAGAATTTGCCAACAACCTGTTAGATAGGTTTAGTTTTAAAATTCGCGAAAACTTTTTAGCAAAACAAACGGTGAACTTTGAATGTCGCAGTTGCCTATATCATATTGAACTGAGTGGTATTTGTTAATAATGAATGTAAAAATAGTATAAAAAAAATTTTAAACACTAGGCTAGAAATTTTAGTATCCATTGTTCACTTACAGTTTAAAGTTTAGTACCATAAAAAATATTTGTCCATCCTCTTTTTTTAGCGATCAAAAATGGCAGATATCGACTGGGAATATGAATTATCTCCATCCAAATGGTGCAGAGATCAAAAGACTGAGGAAGCTGTCAATAATTATATAAAGAATTTTGACAATTTTGGCAAAATAGTAAAAAGCAGTTTAAAAAAAGAATTTGCTTATGGCAAACTTCCAGAACAAAAGATTTTAATTTTTCAAGGAGAGAATTGCCCAGAGGAAGCTCCACTTTTCTGTTTTATTCATGGAGGTTATTGGCAAGCATTGGACGTTCAATCCTCAATAGGAGCCGCCTTAATTGTAGAGTATAACAATTCTTTATCAATTTTCTTAGGTTCAGTTCAAATTTATTTCAAACGTTTTTTACAGTGTACATCATTAAAAATAATATATATAGGAGAGCAATCGTATTTACCATATATAGTTTCTTTATAGCAGAGAAAATATTAAAATTAATAGGTAAAACAAAATAAAAGATGTATACATATTTACTGAATAAAACAGATAAAATTTCCACAAAATGACAATAGAGGATCCCAGAATGAGATTATACGTTCTCAAATTACAATAAAAACTTCTAAAAAAATAAAATGCCTAAATAAGATATTAATATTTTTTTTCCTAATAGTGGTCTTCCAATAAAAGTTGCAATTATTGGCTATGAGATTGCTCCCAAGTCGAATATGTCCCAAATCATCAATGATATTAAACAAGCAACTGAACTTCTACTAAACGTTAGCGATGAGAACAAATTTAAAGGTATATACTTATGTGGCCATAGTGCTGGAGGACATTTAGCAGCATTAATGATGTCAGCTGAATTTGGCTCAAAACTATCCGGATTTATTTTACTCAGTGGCATATTTGAGCTGAAAAATATCATTAAGACTTCAATCAACGCCCCTTTGAATATGAGCGAGAAAGATGCAGAAGAGTTTAGTCCAATAAACAAAGTTGACGAGATTAAAGTGAATTTATCTGTTCCAGTTTACATTTTGGTAGGCGAATACGATCCCAGAGAATTAATTCGTCAAAGTAAAGAATACGGCGAGAAATTGATCAATTACGGTATGAAGACAGTAATAAATCATATTATTCCTGGAAAGGATCATTTCAATTACTTTTATGATATCCATCAACCTGAACTATGCAGCATTAGAAGCTTTGTTAAAAAATGTATTCTAGGATAAGCATTGTTACAACATTCTAAGTTTTCGATTTGAGTGATTTTATCAAATTATTTTCAATTAAAATTAGCTGCATCCTCAAAACAAAATGTTTCCGTATAATCAGAAATTAGTTTTCTCCAAGTATCACAGCAGTTTAATGTACTAGCATCGCCTAAAATACATGTGTTATATGCTAATTAGTTAATTTAGTAAATTTTAATGTTACCTATTATTATTAAACCATCTTTGGCTCGAGTTATGCAAACGTTCTGCTGATGATAATCGTCAAGAAATCCAATGTGTCTTCTTCTCCACTCTTCACTTGGTTCGTCTGGATATTCATTGCCTTCGACAGATCTAACGCATGAAATAATCACGTACTTCCATTCGCTACCCTGAGACGTAATGATGGTCTGCACATTCTTTGGGTTAAAATTATGAACAATACGGGATTGCCTTATAGCATTTTGAATTTCCACAACTTGAGCTCTGTAATAAGTTAAAACCATGATATCTCGACCTTTTACTCTTTCTCTATAAATTAATAAATTCAGCAGTTGAACAACGAGATTAGCTTCTATTTTATTGTAAAAAGATCCATTACGCAAATTCCTTTTCTCTATTCCAACGATGTCTAAGAATACCTTTGGCCTTGAATTATTATCCCAAAACGAAAGCAATTTTGATGGTAAATACTGTTCTAGAGTTCCGCAAATCAATTTAGAGTCATAAAAAGTTTTCGACGGAAAATCACAAATGTCATAGTGCATTCTATACTGGCGATTCAAGACAGTAACTCCATTTTGTTTTGAATAATACTCAAATGCGGTATTGTGAAGTGTTTCTCTAACACAATCTTTTGAAAACACTACTGGTTGCAATTGTTGATGATCGCCAATACATATAATTTTTTTCGGTTTCAAATTCGTCAAAGGGATAAGGCAATCGGAATCAGTACACATTCCACATTCATCGATAATGACTTGTTTAATATTTAAATTCTGTAAAATTGCCATTCCAGATGCAGTACATGTGCATAATATTACGTCAGCTGTCTTTAATACTTTATTCTTTTCTTTTCTGATCAAATATCGGAAATATCTAATTTCCTTATTTGTTATGAAGTCTCCGTCCTCAATCATTTGGTCATACATTTGTATGTCGCTTGAAACTTCCCTAATCATCTCGTGCAAGAGAATATGAGAATAATTAGACAATCTTGTAACTTTATCCAAAGTTTCATCGCTTATGAAAGGTTTTCTGATGAAAAATGGATCGCCTTCCTGCGGAATCGGATAGGTTACTTTTTCCAAAAATGAACTCAATACTCGGATAATCTTCGGACGAATGCTATGGGGTAGTCTTTGGAGGTAGTCAATGATCTTGTCTGTTGCTTTATTAGATGGAGCGCAATAAAGAATCTTTGGTTTCTGTTGGTTGATACTTTTCCTATTCATTTGGTATAAATGATAAATTATGTGAGCGGCCGTTTCTGTTTTTCCAGTGCCAGGTGGTCCTTGAATTACAGAAAATTTTTGACTTTCATCCAAAGCATGAGCAATTGCTTCTTGTTGCTTATCATTTGGCTTACAAAGATTACCGTGACTTCTACTGATAGATTTCGATGTAGCCCTATCATGAGCCATACTTTGCAGACGAAGAATAATTTTGTTTACTGATTCATCAGAAAGTTTTAAAGATTTAATGGCATTAATCCTTCTCTTACTAGTTGTATCGGTATGACAAAAGAGTGTTGCTGAAAATTCATTAGATATACTCCAAAGTTCTTCAACGCTCCACGATAAAGTTTGAAACCCTAGTTTGTAGCGGAAAACTGCATACTGTTCATCCTCTCTGCATTCAACAGACGTTAGCTTAATGACGCACATACATTTCATTGGAGACGTTTTCTTATTTTTTATGGGAATAACTAAGGAGTGATAATCATTCTTCTGCAAATTTTCCTTTATACGAACATAGAAATCACTTTCACCCTCAAATCGTGTACACGACCTATCAATTGAACATTTTATACTTATTGGTACACTATTAAGATAGTTTTTATTTTCATTATAATCCCTTATTACATGTTCAACCGCCTCCATTTCCACTGCTGGAATATTTTTACAACAATACTGGGTAATTTCATTCCTAAGTCTGTTTGTGGATAACATTAACCTTTGAAAAGGTTGTTCATTCCATCCTTTATAAATCGAATCCCAATGACGAGGCATGATAGTAATATTATTTGTAAAAAGATTTTCTGTGGTAGATTGTTGAGTACTGGTCACAAATGTTATTTAAAAGTTAAAGGTTAAAATTTGTTCCAGTCGCTTTTCAAGAGTTCTTCCTATAATGTTTGTTGCTAATTTTTAGTCAATTTAACTTGAACAGCTACAGTGCACAAAATATTTAACAACAAAAATTATCACATCAAGGCGACTGGGAACAGTTTCGCGCCAAAATTCTGATAAAAGAAAACTGGTGTATTTCTATTGAATACTTCGTCTGTGGAGCGCATGCGCAGTAGAGGTTATACACTGAAGTAACTGCTGCATCTAAGGAATACTCAGTTCTACTGTGGTTTATCCGGAGAGATTTCCTTGTGAACAAGAGGTTTCATATTTTGACTAATTTAGACAATTGTAAGTGTAATTGGTAGTGTTTTTATTCATTTCTGCATCAGTAGTCCTTTTCCCCCCAGAAAATGTCGGATAGTGACAGAAGCGATGAGGTAAATATCCTGTTTCTTTCTCTATCATTTCACATGGTTAACTTTTATTTCTACAATAGCAAGAGATATGATGCAAGTTCCAATTAAATATATTGATTAATCGCTTAATAAATCATAGAAATATATCAATAAACATCATTATTATATAGCCATTCTCATACTTTTTACTTTTTATAGGAAATGAGTGGGTCTGACTCGGAGAATGATAAATCTTTTAGCGAAGAGGAGGAAGAGGAGGAGGAGGAATACGACGAAAGGCCAAGAAAGAGATCTAAGGTTTCCAATTTCATTATTGATGAAGCAGGTTTGTGTGTATTAAACAATTTTGAAAGTTTTGGCATTGTTTAAATATTTTACAACAGAGGTTGATGAAAGCGACGAAGACGAGGAAGAAGATGATAGACCTGAGGCTGGTTATGATCCTAAGGAAGCCATAAGAATTCTTCAAGAGGAAAGAGGACCTAGTGCTCGAGACATCGATCGTTTTATTACTCCAGACGATACACTAAAACCTGAAGATGAAGAAGAAATTAACGAATATTACAAACAAAAATACGCCTATTCTGGTCCATCGCATAGTTACGGCCAAGGAGAGCAAATGTCTGATGACATTAGCCAACATTCCATTTTACCTGGCGTTAAAGACCCTAACTTGTGGGTAGTCAAATGTCGAATGGGCGAAGAAAAAAATACTGCTCTTCATTTAATGCGAAAATATCTTACGTATGAAAATGAAGGCCAACCCTTGCTGATTAAATCTGTCGTTTGTCTTGAGCATCTTAAAGGGTATATTTATATTGAAGCTTTTAAACAAACTCACGTTAAGCAGGCAATCGATGGCATTGGGAATCTTAAAATTGGATTTTATCAACAGCAAATGGTTCCTATTAAGCAAATGCCTGACGTACTTAAAGTTGTTCAAGCAGTTGGAAATTTAAGGGAAGGCAGCTGGGTAAGACTCAAGTCTGGAAGATTTAAGGGAGACTTGGCTCAGGTCTTTTATTGTGAACCATCTCAAAATCAAATTTGTGCTAAACTTATACCAAGAATTGATTATACAAGAAAACGAGGAGCCTTGAAAACAAATGAGGAGCCAAAAAAAAAGGGGAGAATTCCACAAAAGCTATTTGATCCTGATCTTATAAAAAGTATAGGGGGTGATTGGAATACTGATGGGGATTACTTAATCTTTGAAGGAAATCGCTACAGTCGAAAGGGTTTCTTGTACAAAAATTTGAGTGTTGGTCTCTTAATAACCGAGGGTGTTAAGCCGACTATGAACGAATTGGAAAAGTTTGAAGAGTCAGCAGAAAAAGACTCGCTAGATTTGCAAAAACTAAAGTGGACCGAAGAACAGCCTTTCGCACCAGGTGACAATGTTGAAGTAGTTACTGGAGAATTGCAGAATTTGCAGGGTAAAGTTGTCAAAGTTGAAGGTGGAGTTGTTGAAATGCTCCCAAAACATAAAGAATTGAAGGATCGTATGTCTTTCCCTGCTCATGAACTTAGAAAATATTTTCATATTGGTGATCACGTGAAAGTTTTAAAAGGAAATTTTGTTGGCGACACCGGTCTAGTTGTAGCTGTTGAAGACAAGGAATTGAGAATAATATCCGATTTATCAATGCATGAATTGCTTGTTTTACCAAGAGATGTTCAATTATGTACGGATAGAGCAACAGGAGTAGATTCTGCTGGTAAATTTGAACATGGTCAAATGGTTTTGATTGAGCAACAGCAAGTTGGCGTAATTGTTCGATTGGAAAGAGAATATCTACATATTCTAACCATGCATGGTCATGTAAAGAAACTAAAAGAGACAGCCGTTCAGCCTAAAAAATCTAACAAAAATGCTCGAGCGTTAGATGCTGACAATAAAGAAGTAACTGTTGGAGATATGGTCAAGGTCCAAGATGGCCCTCATTCAGGACATCAAGGACAAGTTAAGCATATATTTCGTGCATTTGTATTTCTCCATTCTCGTTTAGTTGCTGAAAATTCTGGAATGTTCGTTTGCCGTGCTCGCCATATATCTGTTGCCGGAAAGACTAGTAGCAGTCCTTCGAACATTCTATCTGGTAGCATGTCACCAAGAATAATGAGTCCGAAACATCCAAGTCAGGGTGCTGGTCGAGGACGAATGACTGATGGGTCAATGAGAAATAGGAAACTTATAGGTCAAACTGTGCGAATTACTCAAGGAGGTTATAAGGGCTACATAGGAATTGTGAAGGATGCGACTGATGACACTGCTAGGGTTGAATTGCATACTGGATGTAATACAGTTAATGTCGATATTAATCGTTTAGTAACTGTAAACGATTCCAAGAGCGCAAGAGCTGTGACGGGAACTTTCCCCACCAAAACTCCCCAAGGACAGATGGGAGGAGTAACTCCATCATACAGTGGAGGCAGAACTCCCATGTATGGTTCACAAACACCTCTCTACGATGGATCAAGAACGCCTCATTATGGAGGAGCAACTCCGAGTCACGATGGTTCTCGAACTCCTGGAGGAGCCTGGGACCCTTCGGCTAGTGCAACACCAAAACCTCTGGACGACGAAATTACTCACAGTCCAGCAGTGTCTTTCAATCCATACACTCCTGCCGCACCAACACCTCCTACTCCGTATGCTGCTCCAACTCCGTCAGCGTTTGACTCTTCAAATGCCGATTGGCTATGCTCCGATTTGGTTGTCCGAGTTGGAATGGATCACGATGATGCCCAACTAAGAAACCAGGAATGTATAGTAAAAGGAGCTACTGGAAATCTTGCGACTGTTCAAGTACCAGCTTTGAATAATAAAATTGTATCCGTTCCACCTCACACCTTGGAACCAGTTCAACCGACTAGAAACAACAGAGTCAAGGTAAAAGAAATGATTCAATTGAAATTCTTTCTAGTCTCTTATAATTTTAATATTTTCATAGGTAATTATGGGTGACGAAAGAGATCAAACTGGACAGCTCTTAAGTAGCGACAGCGGTGAAGGTGTCGTTAAAATGGACAATGGATCGATCGAAATGTATCAAATGAACTATTTATGTAAGATGGTCGAATAAAAGACTATATTTCTCCGTTAGATTAGAGTTTTGAGTGCGTTATGGAATATAATTATTCCAAATACAAACATCTATAAAATATCAATAGAATTTCGAAAAATTTTATTCATCTATCTCCATTTTTGGGAAATGTAATAAATGAACTATTTTGAAATTCTGAATTTATATGACAAGGAAAGTTAAAAAAGCTGAGAGATGTATCAGTATTGAAGCTTTCCCATAGCTAATACTTTCAGAGCTACTGTCTAATGAAAATTCAAACTGAATATTCCGCTGGATCATTTTTTGTCTTCTTTTCTCAAAGGTTTCTTCTGTAGAAGTATACGTATAGTATTTATTTGTTTTTAATTGCTCATCTATCGAAATGGGACAACCCAAAAATTTTTTAGTATACGTCATCCAACCTATTTTGGTGGCATTTGAGATATCAACGTTCCAACTGTAAAATAGTGAGCTGTCTTTATGAAAGTTGTACATTGTCCCATTAATTTCAATGGCACTTCTTAGTTTATCTATTCCCAGTACATTTTTAAGCGGTTTGGGATATTCATTGGAACCGTTCTCTCGTATAACATCGCTCCTCCAATAATTAGAATTTTTCGTAAAATAGACCATTCCGTTTTCTGGATGAACAAAAACGGAATCAAGTTTTTTTGGTATATTATAAAATCCGTTCTCTCCTATTTTTCTAGGATAACCTTCAGAGGATTCATGATTTTTAAATTTCCAATATTTATCATCTTTAAAAATATACGTATATCCGGTTGATGGCCATAAAAATCCAGCATCAATATTAGGTTCCAAACCAGGCCAATGATCTTTAATCAGCATTGGTTCAGACAGACGATGTGATCTTTCAATATCGAAACTCCAAAAGAACTTATTCTTAAATATATAATAAGATTGATTATTTATTTGAAAGATTGTATCAAAAGTAGGTTTTTTGCACAAATCTTCCCTGTCGATTGAAGACCCTGGCTCCATTCCACCAGTTTGCGGTTGATTAATTGGAGAAGTACTATATAAATTCTGTATGGCAATTATATCAGCTTGTGATAATTTTCTCATATTAGTCTGATAATATGGAAACATGACACTGCTACTGTTTTCCGAATGCTCTAAACCTAATGCGTGACCAATTTCATGAAGTGCTATTGACTTGAAATCATACGCAGTTAAATTGTTAATATCTAATGAGAATGTTTCATCTTGATCAAAATGAACTTGCCCACTTGTAGGCAGGAAAGCATGAGCCAACGTTCCTAATTCATAATATGGCATGTTAAATAATAGAATTATTTAATAATTTATAATATACACCTTTTGGTCCGTCAAAAGGATAAGAGCAGTCGTTTATTCCTGGTCCGTGAAAATAGAGTACAATATCGCATTCGAAATATTCCAAAATAGGATCTTCAGGAGAATTATTTGTTTCGAAGTTTAATGATGTTACATCCGCATACTCCTGGGAAGCTTGTGCTACTATTTCTTTAATGACCTCGTTACTCATTTCTGTAGGATTTTCATATCTTACACAGTTTCTTAGATGAGTAGTAGGCCACCTATACACTAAGCAATCATTTGAATTGAGTAGGTTAAATACGATATTAATAAACTGTTCAAATGATTTTAGTCACTTACATCCTTGTGAACTTCTTTTATCTCTTTTTGGGTTTTCTTCATCCTTAACACCGCATCTAGGTGAAGAAATCTTTCCCAACGTGGCCTGATCTATATTTCCAGTTGGCTTGAGACCAGCAAACTTTTGCATTTTTTTTAAAGCTTTTTGAAACCGTTCTGATCGACAGATGTCTTCTGGCTTCTTCTTGTTATCAAATTTACCCTCTTCAACTTTGTAATCTTCATATTCTTCCAAAAATTTCTTTAACAATTAATTAACAATATATGTAACATTTTTTATTAAAATATAGAGACAAGATCAAACCTCTACTCTCCGAATTAGGTCAGTCGAATCAGAGAGACTTTGTGGAAGAGCTATTAAAAACACTAAAAGAACTAGGCTTAACATGATGTAGGGATTCATATTTCTTTCTTTGCGTCAACTATTGCTCCCTAAAGACAAGACTTTGTGGTTTGGTTGCGCTTTTATAGCAGTCAGGGAAATCGTACTCTACATTGAATACTATTCATCTATTCTTAATTATAAATCAAATATTTCAGAGGGAGGGAAAAAATAGAGTATATAATACTGTTTATTAATCTGGTACAAATTGAAAAACTCGAACATCTTCCCTATTTCTTTTTTTGTTTTTTCAATCAATTTCCTCTTTTCTCGAATAGAATAAAGAAAGACGCAAATATCTGGAATATTTTAACAAATTTCCATTTCGTAGGATTAATTATGTAGATTTAAATTAAACTACTCATAACAAATTGTTTTTCGTTATCAGAATACACCGAGCTTCTACTCTACAATTTTACAATATGATTTTTTATGACGTAATCTAAGACGTTGAACCTGTTAAATCGTACATTAAATGCAGAATTTTTATATGTAAAATATACGTTTATTATTAAAGAAATGATTGAATTTTTTTGGACAAAAAACAAAATTTATGTTGCAAGCATAGTTGATGTAAATATTTGTTGAAGAATTTGGGGTAAATTTTTTGTTTCCATACATAAGAACCCTCGTCCCGATGGCAATTGTTTTACCAAACTGTTCATGTTTTAATAAAATATTAGTTTAAAGAGAGAAAAGAGAATCTTTAAATATAAAGATTAAAATAAAATGATTATTTCAATAAATATAACCTTTGGGCTTGATTTCCTAAACTTCCAATAAAGATAATGTATGAATTGACTTCTTCATCCATTGTTAAGACTTCTGTTAAATGTTTTGGTCTTATTCCGTATCTATCTAGATTGGCGTCACTTAGAACTATAACGAAATGCTCATCAGCCTCTTCTTCTTTTATCTAATTGATTGATTAATTAATCAATAATTTTTATTAATTGAATTAGTAAACAAGGATACTTTTTTAATTGCTTCTTCAGTGGCTTCTATCGTATGATCCCCACTTATACAAAATTGAGAATGAGCGTGCATCGTCTAAAAGAAGCCAACCATTATTTTGGTTTAAAATAATCAAAATATGTAGTATAATTACTTTAAGAACATTTAATCTTTCTTTATTATTTTTAGGTAGTTTATCCTTTTTCAGCATATCAAAACTAGGTCCTTCTCCCGAGTGTCCAACAATTTCAAACTAATGTTTGTTATAGAAAAAAAAACAACAGTACAGATGATTTTAACTCTTTTTTAATTTATATTGTTTCATTCTTAC
The DNA here is from genome assembly GCA_904063045.1 of Dimorphilus gyrociliatus. Taxonomy (NCBI): domain Eukaryota; kingdom Metazoa; phylum Annelida; class Polychaeta; family Dinophilidae; genus Dimorphilus; species Dimorphilus gyrociliatus. The sequence goes on along the minus strand of CAJFCJ010000016.1, from coordinate 153,882 downwards.
CTTAACTTTATGTTCAAAATTCTCAAGAGCTTCCATAACCATAAGACAAGCTTCAAGAGATCTTTCCAATCTACCGTCGTACCCGTTGAATCTGTACATACTTCCTGAGACATCGACAACGAGCCTCAACAGTTTTGGTTTTTGCTGGGGAGTGCCCATCTGAAAAATTACAAATCATATGGTAAAATTATATTAAGGCACAGAGAAAACAATATTTAAATTACTTCAGGTTCTTTTTCGCCTCTTCTCTTATAAATTGACTTTTCTCCTGCTAATCCTTCAATTAATTTAGTTTCGTCGAGGTCACCGTGCGATTGATGTTTTAGCCATTGGCGTTCTTTTCCTTTAGCCTGTTATGAGATTATAGAAAAAAAATTAAAAGGCGTTCAACTAGATTTACAATATGCCTACTTGTAGATTTTCCAAGATAACCCTCAACGACTGAACTTGCCTTTGCACAGCTTGCGAGAAACGATCATACATTTCGCCGTCATATTCACTCATTTCAATTTGTTTTAATCTTTCTTTCCAAGCTTTTAAGCCCATTTCCCGAGCGGCTAAGAGAACTTCTGGGGGAATATTCATTTTTTGCCAATCTGGTATCTGTGTGACATCGTGGCCCGAATCCAGTCTATAAGGTCCTCCACCTCCACCCATACCAGCTGTGTCTCGGCCGCCACTTCCGCCAGCCCATTGATTTCCGCCAACGTGAGGAGCATTGGATGGATCTACTCTACCGTGTTTAGGTCCGCTAAAATCCATTGGCGGTTGAGGACCGTCTTTTCCTCTTGTAATTTGTAAGTTTTCAAAGTCCATTGAGCCTATCATTTGTCTCCAGCTTCCCAGAGAGCTATCTAAATGAGCTATTGAAGTTTCCCACAATCTGACGCATCCTCCTCCATCTACCGTAACAATACCATCATTTGATGTAGGACTCATTATGATGTCAACGTCCGAATCTCTTACAAACCATTGATTGTACACGGAATAATTCGAAACTCTGCAGATACATTTATACAAAAATCTCCTTTAAAGAATTTATTGCTAACTAACCCTGGAATTGGAAGGTATCTAATTTTCTTATTAAGAGGATCGGTAACTTCTAAATATCCGGATAAATATCTAGCCGATTCTCTGGTTACTCCTGCCTCCTCAGGAACGCCATAGGTTGGCATTAATCTGACGACCTGAGAAGTATTTGGAAGATAGGCTACGGGTGTTCCTTTAGCTTTGCCAGAAACTAATTTCTTAAAGTATTCGTTTGCAGTATTATCAACTTTTCTAGGAATTGTATATATATCCGAACTGGACTGTTAAGAATTGAATAAATTAATTCCAATGTACATCGGTATATCAATAAAACTTACTAATTCAGGAAATCCTACTGCAATAGAGGCGTAAGTTTGTGAATTCATTAAAACTCTATTAGGACTTTCAATTTGTTCATTAAGAACGTGGGAGAGATGGGTAGAATGCATAGGTGAATTACTAACTCTATCCATTTCAGCCACAATCATTTCTAACAAAGATAAAAGTATTTATTTGATTTGAAATTAAATTATTTGACAAACCTAGATCAGAGTTTGCTTCAGAGAGTGTTTGTATTGTATACTCATAGGGATTCTCCTTTGTATGTGATATTAAATATCTCCTAAATAGTTATAATTTAAACTAATAATTAACGCTATATCTAAATTAAATGTAATACTTTACTTGTTATTTTCGTCATCATTTATAAGCCAATCGTATCTTGAAGGCATATGTAAATTGCTTATCTTTCCAGGTAATGTGACGCAATGACAAATACCTTGAAGGAGGTCAATAACTTCTATTTTAGATCTGTATTTTTTTAATTAAAATTACCCTTATAATGTAAATTAAGAATTCAAATATATACAAATTACTTACTCATTTTTTTTATAGATTAATATTTGATGAGTTTCGTGAGTAAAATCTCCACATATCCTATATAATCCCTATGTTTACAAATTGATGGATTAATTAATTTGTCATAATTCTATTTCCTCTTTGATTCTTACTTGATAAGATCTAAAATTTTTTGTAACCTTCTGAGCGGCGCTTTCCAGCATTGTCTGAGTTTCTAACTTAGAAACATCTCCATTTTCATAATTGATTAATAAAGTTGTATTTGTCTGTATATAAAAGGTTTCGTATACATACGAAAGGCCTATGTATATAATAAGATTATTACTTACTTCTTCCTCGTGAAGGACTATAGAATAGTCCAAAGGGGAGGAGAGAGGGATAATAGTTATCTTTGGCTTAAACCTGCTAGAGACTTTAGTCGTTGGGAAGAAGTTATATAGGTCTATACAGGTTAGATGTTGTTTGGACGCATTCATTGAATATAAACTAATAGGATTAGCTGTAATAACATGGATAATATCTTCTAAGCTTTTCTTATCCTGAACCGGAGATCTCATTTGAGCTTTTTTTAATTGAAAAGAAATATCTGTTGTACTTTTATCAAGTTTGTCTGTTATTTATATACCTTTGGTTACTGCCACATCAACAACTGCGCTAGTTTCGTGTAACGGCAATGTCCAATGACTCTCTTGTTCAGAGAATAAGATAGATCGAGCTTCAGTTTTTTCAAGGGGAAAATTTTGAAGAGCATTCCTAACCGTACCCTATTGTTCATTTAATTACTTCAACACTTAATTAATTGCTCATTATCTATTCTATAACTTACTTTAACCCTAAACTTTTTATCCTCTACAGAACAGACTGATGCCTCAGGTGATCTTATAAGTTGTATTTTACCAATATTAACAAAATCTGGAAGATTGATCCTGCAAAAATGTCAAAATATATATATATATTTATCTATCTATATATACATATATATAATTGTATAAAATAAATAAGTTAGATTGTTATTTTGTCTTTTTTTTTGTTTTTGCAGAATCCATCTTGTTTTCTTTTGTATTTTCTTACTTTTTTTCAAATTTAGAAGAAAAAAACACTTCTTTACTAAGTTTCTTTTTATTTTAAAAATAATAATTGTATTTAATATAATATGGTTTTTCATTGAGAAAAAAACAAAATTCCATTCAATAAAGTCTCTAAATTTTTTACTTACGTCTTGGCTAATTTAATATTATTTGGATTTGCTCCAATTGGAACTCCGTGTTTGTGCATAGTTTCAACAACTGTTTCCTTTAATTCTTTGTTATATGAATCAAAATCGAAAACGTTTTGTACAACTGATGATAGACCTTCATTAGGATATTTCTAAAATTCAGTAGATAGTTGCAGTTAACATTTATCTAGAACATTTGAAAGGAAGTAATATTTACCTGAAGATGCTTAACCATATTAACAACTTCTCTAGTTGAATATGGATAATTTATTTGTCCTTCATCGGCCATCGTTCTTAGTTCGCCAAACGCAAGTACCAATTTCTTAAGTATATGTTCTGGAACTTGTGGTCCGTATTGGCGAAGCATTTCCATTTCAGATGTAACATCAGGATTATCAATAGCGTGTGCACTGAATATATCACCTTGAACACAAAAGCAAGAGAATATTATTATACATAAAGTACAATATATGGATATATGAGCATAAGTTATAAGTGTTAATAAAAATTAACAAACCCATTGCGCCAAAGAAATCATTTCCCAGAAAGGGGAATCCGGGTCTATTAGCCAATACCATCATTCTAAAATCTGGATGTGACTTTATTATTTTCTCACTCGGTTCTAGGCTAGAATTAGCTGGAATATTACAAGAAAAGGAATTAAATAATACAAGTATAAATGAATAAATGCGAAAGAACGATAATTAGAAAAAATATTAACCATTTACGATTCTTCTTCCGTCACTTAAATGCATTTCGCCATTTTCAACTAAAGTTTTCAATATGCAAGTAACATTTGTAGGAGCTTTGTCAGCTTCATCAACGACTAGGACATATCCTTTCTTTACTGCTTTAACTAAAGGTGAGTCTTCAAACTTAATCACACCATCGACAACAGTTGGTTGTAATGTTAGAGTTTGTATTGTTGTATCTCTGATAAAATATTAAAAAATTAGCAATCTTTCTTGCATTCATATATAGGAAGGATATTGGTATTTTACCTATGTAATTGTATATACTCCCTAGGTCTATTTAAGAGAGAGAGAAATCTATCAATAATCTTATTCTTTCCGACACCTTGATTACCGACGAGTAGTAAGTGTTCTCCAAGAAGATAATCTTTCAACATATCTTCCATAACCATTAGATGCTGATAAAGGTTAGATTTTTTTCAATAATTTTTCATCTTTTCTTTATACAGTGTATTTAAATGATTTACTTGAGGATTTTCATAGAATAATACGTCTGGTACTTTCATTTTAGCATCTGTTTGATTGATATCAACAGTTGTGTTTCCAATTCTTAATACTCCATTTTTAATTCCACCTATTTTTAAATGGAATTATTAAATAAAAGTTAATTAAGGTAAATAAAAGTGAAGAGATTACATGTTATAGAATTTTCAATATTTTCAACTCCTGTTATAACTTGCTTCTTAGCTATATTCATCCTTTCTAATTCCTCTTCTAAAGCTGTCCTAGTTAGTCTTGGAAGGAATTTTGCCAAACAGGCTTTTTGTACAACATCGTAAACATTGTCACCAGGATAGGTATATAATCTTTTTGCTATCCTAAGTAGTTGTCTTGTTGATAGCGAAGTAGCTATTGATTTTAACTAAAATCGAGAAAATGAAAATAAACAATCTGAATTATAACTAGATCTTCGACTACTTACATTACTATCTGTCGATTCTCTTAGCTTATGAGTAACTTGTAGGATAGGATCTAATCCTTCTGCTTTTGGCACCTTTTAATAATAAATATGGAATATAAAATAGTTATTTTTCAACGAATATAAAATATACAAACCAATTTATTAATAATATGCTGTTCATCAAATTTAGTCAATCCATCCATTGTATGATAAAGAAACATTGTAAGCATTTCAGATGTTAACCAATTTTGTTGATTTGCACTCGAAGGAGGTTCTGATAGAGCAACTATTCTAAATGATGGATGAATGGGGAATACATTCCTATTAACAAAAAATTATTACTATTAGTATTTTATAATTTAGCAATGTTCCATTTTCAGTTTTTTTTTTACCTATTCGCCAATTCCTCATCAGTTAAACTATGCTTACTTTTAAGCTCATTATAGCGATCGTGACCCATTAATTTAGTTCCGTCAAACAATGATAGCTCCCGATCATGAATTAACCTGTCATTGATAGGTTAATGGTTATCTTTATTATATTTATTTTTTTATATAGTATGATCAAACCGTTGTAAAACGGCAAAGGTTCCCGCATTCGCTCGGTGAACTCCATCCAAGACAACTAGTGAACCCTCTCTTGCAGCAGTTACCAAGGCTGAAGGTTGCCAAATCGTATCTCCAGACTGTGTTGTTGTTCGTTGTTGCAATAAATCTCTTGCAGACATGTCTTGATATAACATTATATGCTCTACATTATAACCCAACATATTCGCAAATTGGTTAACAACAATAGATTTTCCACAACCCTATTAAGACATTATTGAAAAAATTCATATAGATAGGCTAACAGTAACATGCCCTACATAATTAACTCTTTATTATAATCTCTGATTAGATCATTGATTAAATTCAATTTGTTTATAAACTAAGTATCAAAATGCAGGTTAATATTTACCCGTGGACCGACAATACAAAGATCGTGAACTTTATGACTTAGCATCATTTCGGCAAGCATGTTATCATGATAACCCGTAGCTACAAATTCTTCTATCAATCTTTGCTCATTATTCGTTCCACTTTTGACCTGATTTAATAAGTTTTTTTATGTAGTTAACGACATACTCTTAATGAAATATTTATGTTATACTTTGAAAGTTGCCGATGTTCTATTTTGCATAACAGTAACTTCAGCTTCATTACCCTTTCTTGAAATTTCAGATATAAACATAGAAGGTTCTAATTCTTGCTTCAAATTAAAAGTCTACAAATTATAAATATTAATTAATACCCAGAAATTAAATATATATATATATATATATATACTTTTAATGAATCTTCAACCGCCGTTTTACCTTCTTTTGTTAACAATATGTGATACGGATACATAAGCTCTAGTAACCTTTGAACATTTGCTATTGGGACATCTTTCTGTGAAACAGTTGAGTGCAATTTTATGATTTATCATTCAATATATAAATATTCAATTATTTTTACCATAATATCCACAATTTTATGTATATTATCAATTGGGAAATCAGGTAAAGAGAGTTGTCTAGACTCCTCTGTTCTTAGAGTTGAAGCAAATGATAAGACTTGATTTAATCTTTGAAAGGAAATTGCTTGAGTTAGTATTATATACATATTCTGTTGTAAAGAAAAAATAAAATATACTTTTCCGGTAGAAGGTCTTTACCGACGTCTTTGAGCATAGTTAAATGTTCTTGATATGGGACGGTTGGAACATCTCTGGCTTGAAATCTAGATCTGAGAGGTGGATCTAGTGGATTACCCGTATATCTTGGTACTGGCAGACCAAGTGCAATAACTCTAAATTTTTCGGATACTCTGACCAAATTCCATGAATCAAGTTCTTCCTTGCTATGATCTTTTAATAATTTATCATATCTCTCAGCAGACATTAAAAATCTGCCATCGTCTAATTGCATTTCTCTATTTTCTAATAAATTGTTCAAAACGGGAAGTACATTTCTTTCAGCTTTTTCTATTCCCTCAAGAATTAGAACTCGACCTTCGGTAGCCGCTCTGACAGCACACTAAAATAATTCGAAAAGCTTACATACTCTTTACAGTATATAGTCTAAATATAAAAATACCTGATCAATATGATGCGATGTTCCCGATTGGATTTCTCTTCTTTGCTTTAAATCACTATCAGTAGTATCTCTAGATAGTGATATATATTCGGCTTCCCTGAGAGTTAATTCCTTTAAAAAAGAAAAAAGAATAAAATCAATTATTTTAGTTGAACAAAAATTGAAGAAACACAAGAACATACCAGATACATCATGGCGACTGATCTTCTTAAAGGTCCTGGAGCACCAATAAGGAATATATCTTGGCCTAAAACATCCTAAAATATCATAAAAGAAGCTTAGTTCTTTCCAATATAACATGTTTAAATAATAAGCTAACCTTTTGCATTATCCATCGTAAATGTTGGAGTAAACTCTGAGGTATTTTTCCTTCAGGTACTATAATTAAAGACATAAATATAGAGCTCAACCCTTTGAAAATAAAAATTATTGCGTAATTACTGTATTTAATAGGAACCAAGGCGGGATTTTTAGGATTTTCTGTTTTCACGGAAACGTCACCAATACTAACAAATTCATTTCCACCTAAAATCATAGAGGAATTAAATAGTTTTCTAAAAGTTTCTTAGAACTTAATGAACTTTACTAGATGAGCAAAAAAATTTAATCCCAGAAATTGCTTGACTCCTATCCAAGATATGCCTCAAATTTGATATTCGACGAGAAGCAGTCTCACGAGACATGGTAAGCAATCTCAGCATGATTACTGAAGGCCAAAGCAACACTTAAAATAACTTATCGGTTATAATTCCCGCTCTGTTATCAATATGTTCCTAATTTTGACCCTAGCAGACGATTTGATATTTTTCGTCAAAATTCTACCAGTTAATATGCTTTTAATACTTTTATTGTTTCAACTTGATGTTTAAAAAGTTGAGATAAAAAGGCAAATATTACGGAATAAACAAATTTAAAGCATTGTTCATTAATGAATTTTATCTTAATTACGTAATTTTTTGTAAAATCTCAATTATTTATTAATATTTCTATCATTTAAAGAAAAATAAGCAACTATGAATTTTTATTCTGAAAATACAAATAGAAACATTGAAATAAACTTGTTCGACATTCTCTTAAGAAATAAATATAACATAATGACTATTTTACAGTATGTTTATCGATTTATATGTTAATACTATATTTATTCACCAAAGTCTCTTTGCCAACTTAAAAGGAAGCTACTTTCTTAACAGGACTGTTAAACGCTAACAAGAGAACATTCTTTCCATACTTCATTTGTTCTAAATTGTCGTAATAATTAATTAGGCTTGCTTACGTAAAATTATGCTGATAGAAGCACAAAATATTCCATAATAGGAAATATCTATATAAACTTTTAATCATTTTATGTGATTTAGCAAAATATTTCCCTTCCCTCCGCCAAATTATTCTTTTCTTTCCAGCTTCATATTGTTAAATTTCTTTCTATTACTGAATGAAGACGTTAAACTGCCAATCCTACTAAAATTTGAAAATAAAACATTATGCCAAGTTTTTCTTTTTATTCAATAGCTTCTTTCATAGAACGTACATAACAAACGGTATGAGAGACCTTCATTATTAAAGAAATATAAAAAAGGTGAACACCATCAAAAATATAAAATTCTTTGATAAAGGAATTTTTTTAAGGTAAAAAGTAGAATGCAGTCTAAGTTGTAAGTGTTCTAGATAGACATAAAATACCCTGGAACGTACAATGTCTAATAAAAAATTCTCTTTAGAGTAAAGTGTCTCATTTATTAAATAATTTCAATTAAAAATAAAAAGAAAAGTGCTCTTCCTTTAAGAAAAATAGTTAAAATAACAGTTTAAAAACGACAAGACTAGTTGCCATAATAATTGAAATTTTCAAGGTGGCAGCGTTGCTTAATAAGCCTTCTTCGTCAATTTCACTTAGTGATTTATTCTCTACTAAATTTATGGGTTCTCTATCATTTTCAGTTTCTCTTTCAGTAGAATCAGAATCCTCTGCTACTCTTACATCAGATGGTGCATCTTGAACACTATCGTAACAACGGAACCACCACTGAGCGATGGATTTTGGATAACCCTTGTCAACGGAGAATGTGCTTGGATTGAAGCGATAATATTGACTACCTTTGAAAAAGTAATTGTATTCATTAACGTAAGCTAGAGCTGCATCTACTCCTGCTGGTAGACCTTCCCAGATTCGGTCAAATTGTTTAGGGTAGTTATCTTTTACGCGAAAGTTTTCGTATCTATAATACAAGTTACCTTTGGTGAAATAAATAACATTATTTCCTTTATATACAAAGGCCGAATCAAGATTATTTGGTACACCCCTAAAGCCATCTTTTCCTATTCTTCTTGGAAAGCCACTTTGCATCACCCCATCACGAAATCTCCAATATAAGTCACCCTTAAAGAAGTAAGTAGATTTTGAAAACCACATGAAAGCGGCATCAATGTCATTTGGCAGACCAGGAAAGCCATCTGATATTTTGGTTGGTATTTTACTTTGTAAATCTGCATATCTGTTGAGTTTCCAGTAATATTCTCCCTTAAAAACATAAAAAAAACCATTCTTTGATTCAAAAAACGTATCAATACTAGTAAGAGAACATGGGTCTGGATAAGAATTAACAGGAGTCTTAACAGTAGACTTAACAGTTTTAGTTGTGGAAGAAGTATATACTGGAGTTGTTGGCCGATTGGATCCATAAAGACTTCTAATACCATTAATATCATCAGGTTGTAGTGCAAAATTGGGAGAATATCCATAATAGTAGGGAGCCATGACAGCACTCTTGATTGAACTGTGTTGAAGACCGAGACTATGTCCTATTTCATGAGTGGCAATTTGTAAAAGGTTTGTTCCAGCGTAACTTCTTAAGGTGTAAGCCTCATCATCATCAAAATGAACATCACCGTTAGTTGGAAAATATGCGTGAGCTAATACTCCTCCCGGACCATCAAAAGGATTACTATCGCCATGACTTTTTTTAGCAAAATACATAATAATATCTACGTTGTAAGAGCTATACCTCCTTTCAAATGTTAAAGCACTAACATCCGACCAATATTTAAAAGCTTGGGCAACAGCTTCCTCTACTTTTTTATTGTCGAGATCATATGTATATGTGCTACCCTTTATGTAATATGTGAGATGAGTTTTATACCATTTCGAAGCAACGGCATATCTCTTTTCTTTGTTATCATTTTCATGATCTTCATTTTCACCATCAGGATTGCCACATCTAGGTTTCCTCATAGTTTCCATAGTTAAATCATCTAATTTTCCCGTAATGGGAATGCCAGCATATTTTTGCATTTTCTTCAATGCCTTAATAAAACTTGGTTGAAGTGATGGATGCTTTTGAATTTCATTTGGAGATAGTTTGGGAATTTTAAAACCTTCATATTTTTCTAAAAACTTTTCAGCTTCGTTGTAATCTATGGAGCAATTGACCAAAGTTATGGCACATACAATAAAACCTAGAAGTGGAGCTTTCATGTTGGCAGCTCAGTTTGGAATAAGCCGTTCAATAACAGAGTTTACATTTATATTACTGCTCGAACAACTAACCCCCTCGTCTCACGAACGCTATTACTCAGCCTCATGTTTTATTTGCGTATTAAATTGAGGCTACATTGGGTTAGGTGGCTCATATTATATAGACCTTACATAAGAAATAAAAGCAGTGGAACGGGTTCCATAGTTCTGCAGATCACGACCAACTTTAAAATTTAGTAAGATTGAATTATAGCTATAGAGTAGTGAGTAATCAAAGAACTGAATAATTTACAAATCTTTAAGGTATGCTTTGTAAGTCCTACATTAATGAAATTCTTGCGGTAACCCAGCAACACTACTGTTTTTTTTTGAATATTTATCAATAAATTTATTTTGACTAATAAATAAACTGTTTTCAGTCATTAGAACTTGATAAATTGATAAAAAAAATGTACCACAATCATAAATTAACATGTATATCTACAAGCAAAACTTATGTGTTCATTGAATCAAGCTAATAACCTACATAAATTAATAGAATAAAAAAAGAAACTAGAAAAATATTGACCACATTTGTAAAAAAAAACAAAAAATATACAACATTTTGACAGAAATATAGAATAGTAAGATAAAACAAACAATTTGTGGTAAATCACAGTCCCAGATATAACTATTTACATCACAATTTACAATTTCTTATTTTGAATTGACATTTAAGGCACAGTCTATATACAAAAAATAATATATGCAAATTGAATGATATGTATTGGTTGTTGGTGTTGAATGTCTTTTTGCAAAACATTCATTTCTTAATAATTAATATCACATAACAATTTTGCTTTAACAGTGGATTCTGCATGATGAAGAGAAAGGACAACTAGTCCTTCAGTTTTTTGAACGTGTAAAAATTGAGATAGATATAGTTTTCTAGATTTTGTTTACATATACAAAAAAAAGAAATATTTATGGGAAACGCCAAGAAGATAATATAGACCAAAGATATTTTACTTCTTTCGTAATAACAACGATTCAATTTCCATCTCCAACAGACTTTGAAGGAGATTTTTTTACCAGTCCGGCTTTTTTCTTGAAGAAATCGACCACCCCTTGAAATTTGGTTGATCGATTTCTTTCCTCTAGTCAATGCTTCTCTAACAACGCCGGATTCTTGTTGATGATCCTAAGTGTAATATCTTCAACATATTCTTGCAATTTCCTATGTGCCTCTTGAGTTTCCCTTAAAGCCTTCGTTAGCTGTAAAACATCAAACAACAAGTATAAACTAATGACTAAGAGTTCTTTTAATTAAAAGAAATCATTTATTATGCAAAGTTAAGAATAATTTACCTCCTCTTTAGGCATACAATCAATCTCATCTGCTAGGCTAGTGCCTGAAGTGAGTAATGTGTGACCTTCAATTATTGTATGACCAAGTAACTGAGCTTGTAAATCATCATTTTGATCTTTTAATCTAGCATTTTCCTATTGATGAAAATTTTACATTAAAATGTCTATTGCTTCAAAGCCAAAAATACAAATATTTACCTCTTTAAGACGAATTACAAGACTTTCTAATTGTCTTCTATAGTTCGGTGGATAATTCATTGAATCAGGACTACTTGGTCTTCGCTGTCTAACATCAGTACATCCTCTTAAATCTTCTAATTCTTTACTTAATTCGTCGACTAGCTGTTAGATAAATATATAAAAGGAATAAGTATTAAGTTATTCGAAATATAAGCATATACTTTTCTATATAATATATTGTGTATACTAATATATACAGTATATCATATATCATAAAATCTTAATGTTTTGATATCTATGACACAGATAATATCGAATATCAAACCACTTACCTGAGTATTAACATTACGCTCCAACTTCAATTCATTATTAATCTCTCTTAATCTTCCTTTGTACTCATCACGCTCTTTAATAGCAGCTGACAAATTAAGTTCAGCTTGTTCAAGTTTCGCTTGATATAGTCTCCCTTCCTGAAGAAGAAAACTGGTTAAGAATTACAAGAAAAAAATATTATGCATCTAAAAGTAATAAAACCTTTCGAAGCTTTTCATTTTCCAAGCGCAATCTAGGATTTTCCTCTTTTAATTGACTGTATTCGGACTCCATATGTTGCAAGCTGTAGTATCAATACACACATATATATATATATTTTGTATTTACATTTACACGATTTACACAATATACAGTATATAAATGTATGTATGTATGTTTGTATGTGTGTATGTGTGTCTGTATATATTCTTTAAATATAATATAATATGTTTCCATTAAAAATATTCAAAATAAAAAGAACCTTGCGGATAATAATTGTATTTCTCGTTCTTTCTCTTTATCAGTTCGGTTCTATAGGTATATCAAAAATACATTGTTATAAATATAATATATATATATATATAAATAATAATATAATGTATCTAATTTAATTATCAATAAAAAGACATTACCAATAAATCTCTATATTTAACTTCTTCTTCTGCAACCCTTTTCTGGGAGCGTTCCTCAACATCGTGTAATTCCATTTCTAACGTATGAATTCTGAAAATAGTTTGACAATAATATAAAATATATACAAGTTTACAAACTTTGTCATTTTACCGTTCGATTAGTGATTGATTTTCATACTTAATTCTATTTTGACTTTGATCATTTTTCTGTTGATTTTCGGTCAAAGTCATAATTTGAGATTCTAATGATTCAACCTAAATGGAAAAATTTAGAGATTAACAGCTTTTATAGATTTTATGCCATTCAGATTATTCGTTCTTTAATTAAATTTTTCTATTTACCTTGCCATTCAAAACTTTAAATGATCCATCAATATCTTCATAATATCTATCTTCATCCGATACGGAACTCCTCCGGCTGTCCGATAAAGAGAGACTTATTGATGATTTATCTGTTTGACTGTATGGAAAAAATATGACTAATATAGCTAGAATTCGCAATAATAACGAAAATGGCACGATTCAACGAAAAAAAGAACTGAAATTTAATAACATATTTAACGAATGTTGTTTCAAATAGATTAGTTAAATTCAATTAAACTAATAGGATAATTTTCCTATAAATTAACATAATTATCTTATAAATGTTCATATAAATCTATTGAACAAAAAATAAAAATAGAATATTCACTTTGAAGACTAAAAACAGTTAGAGCAAAACAAAACCAATACAAAATAAATTCTAATTCCTTTAAGCTCATTTATTATCTTTTAAGAAGATTTCAAGTACTGATCAATAGTATCTATTTAGTAGAGAAAAGCAAAGAGGAAGGAGGGGTGGAGAATTAAGGAAAATTTCCTAAAAAGCTAGTACTATATAATAAATACTAATCACCAATAAATCCTTAATAAAGTGTAAGTGGTATTCTATAAACCCTTAGAAGATCTAAATAAATATTCTATAATAAAATAAAACCCCTTATTTATTATTTGTTGAGAAAACTTACTGTTGCCACATATTTAACACTCCGCTAAAAGTTAGATGAAAGAAAATTATAAGTTTAGAAATAGCAGCATAGAGTAGAAGTGATAATAATTCACTTACCCAATAGAATGTCTTGCATATTTTGGATTTTTTTTACAAAATGGCCAACTATCTCCACTTCCTGGATATCGTCTATGTTTTGATCTGAAATGACTTATATCTACTAAAAAGTTCTCTTAATTAGGTTATATAGTACCTGAGAACTGATAGTGGAGCTTCTAAGTCTCCATTACCAACGTCTTCAAAGTTCTCTTCTCTGTTAAGTTAAAGGGAAAAAAGGCAAAATTTAAAAAGTAATTATCTATTTACAATATTGTAAAATAATCGTTTAAAATAGTTTACCCATTAAACCCATTAAGATGTCCGCAGTCGGGATCCAAGTCATCTGATATTAATAACTTAGGTGGCGAAGCCTGAGGTGAATACTGACCATCTTCGTCGGTTAAATCATATTCGTTAAATGTGTATGATGATTCAGAGGCATCACCGGGAGTTATAGCAGTGTTACTGACATACTTTCAATAAATAAAAAAAATCCATTTTATAATAAAGTCACTAGAAGTTTTTATATTTCAATTATAATATTATTTGTTCAGATGAGGAAAGAATTTGTTTAGGTATAAAACCTATTTGCCAATAAAAAAAAGGGGAAAGTGGCAGTCAGAAAGAGATTGATATGTAAACAGCTAACAATAAAAAAAAGAGGACAATTCTGAGGAATGTAAATTCCAATAAAGACATACTAGACTCTTAAAGAAAACGCCTTTAGCTTAAAATAAAAACAACTTTTCTAACCTAATAAAATGTTTATATTATTATATATCGGTAAATAAATCACGTGGTATACATCTAATTAGAAAGATAAGATATTTCAGAAGTAACAATGATTATTATGAGTAATATAATAAACAATATATGTGTACAGTATATGTGGACTAAACGTCTAAAAGAATAGATGTATGACATTTCTCCTTATCTAAATCTTTACGTTCAAGATGAATCTAAAATAAATGATATAGTCACGGCTCTCATTAGTATGAAATAGAGAATAATCATTTTTACTTTCTCTTCAGCATTAAAAGTAGATTTGTACTACTTTTAAAAAAAACCTTTTAATATATAGAATATATAAAAAAAGACTACGTGAAGACATCTAGGACATTTATAGAATTTATATCTTATCTATGTCTTTTCTATTAGATAAGTCACTGCTCGGTAACTTTATAAATTTAACGCAATACTTGTATCAATAAGATTATTCTTGTCTCCTTTTAATCTTTTTCTCTCTTTCTCTCCCTCTCCCTCTCTTATATATATTGTTTTTTTAATGGATTATTCTCCATAACTAGGCCAGGTTAAGTCCTTAAAATAAATATATAATAAGCAGAAAATTAAAAAGACAGAATTGAAAAGAAAACTCATTTTTTTTTCACGATTTAACTTTATTTCTACCGATCTAAAATTTATACAGTTAAATAGCTTAAATGCTTAGCAATTAAACTTAATTAAAACTCAGTGACCCATTTCTAGATCAAATATCTCTCATCACGACACACACACCTACCATTTAAAATGCATCATGATATTTCTTAGCGTGTATATTGTGTTTATAAATAAGCATAAACTGTATATTTTATTGTAAATGCCCTGACTACAAAAAAAAGAGAAGGAAATAAAAACCGCTTAGTCAATTTCTGATTTGAATAAAAGAAAGGTGGGTGGAGGAAAGTAAAGTTGAGAGAAGAAGGGGGAAAATATTAAGGAAATTTAATATATATATGTTTGTAGAAAGAAGGATATATTAGTAAAAAAATTACCTGTTCACTATTATCTTCTATACAAATTTTTCCATTCTCTAAATTTCTTTTCAAATTTGGAGTTTGGGGCGCTGTAGTTGTTTGTTGAGCTATTGAATAACATTAAAAAACACTTATTAAGTGGTTAATTAAAAATAATAAGAATATATTCGGTTACTTTATTTTATGAAAAATCTATAACATATATAAAATACATTTATAGGACTATCAATAATCGATTTTAATGACTCACTATTTAAAATGCGTTTTACACCATCGCAGAAATCTTTAAAATAGATTTTACCATCCTTCTCTGGATCAAGAAACTCAACAACATTCGAAATATTCTGAAATATTAGTTAATTATCAATAGAAAAATTATAATTTTTTAAATTTTCAACAGAAGAATAGAACAATAAAAAACAATGTTAAGAAATTAATAAGTAAAAAAACTCTGCTCTCGTTTCTTGTTTGTTTATAAGGAAATTTTTTCCTTCTTTTAAACTTAAAAACTATTAAAATTAAACAGAAAAATTATTTTTTTCCATTATGTAAGTAATTAAATTAGTAATTAGTAAAAAAACATACCTGTTCATTATCATCACAAAAATGCTTTTTTGCTAAATCAATGAAATCTTCTACAAATATATAACCATTTTTCTGTTGGTCACAAAGTTCGAAAACTGATCTTAAATCCTCTTCTCCTAAATCTAAAGACATTCTTCTTATTATTTTATCACTACTATCGGATAATAGTCTTTGTTTATATCTGCTGTTACTACAGTAGATGTTACACCTTGGCCAATGGTATGGCCGAATTACTGTACAGGTTAAGTGAGCATGCGCTTAAAAATTTAGTTTTTCATAATCTTATTAAAATTATGAAAAATATTTTGCAGTTTTAAAACTTTTATAGGTTATTTTTTTTACATTTATTCACTTTACCTAAATTTTTGTTATTTATCAAAAATGCATCTTTGTGATCATAACGCGGAATAATATGAGAGCTGTTAGTATGGTTTGTGATTCGTTTTAGTAAACAACACAACGTTGATGCTTCGGAACAGGTGTCTCCATTGGCCATTTTGAATAAAACAAAACGGCCCAAGCAGTTTTTAACTTAAATTCAAATAATCATCAGAATAGTTATTTTTTCTTGCTAATCGGAATATATATCATTAATCTAAACTTGATTTTATCATTCATGGAATAAATTTTAAAAAGTAAGTTTTGTGAAACTGAAATCAATCAATATCATCTTATTCTGGTTGGTTCTTAGATTGCGCTATGCCGAGAAGAAAGCGTTCTAGTGTGGATAGTAGCTTAGAAGATGAGATAACTCCGGCCAAGAGATCTAGGAAGAGGGGAACTGAGGGAGAAGTGGTATTATTATATATTATTTAATTTAATTGTTTGTTAAAATTTTACGATCGTAGAATGCTTTGTGTCACGAAATTTTCGATTCTATCAAATCTCACAAATCCGACAATGGACTTCCAACTTTCAATCTATTTATGAAATTACCGCATAAGAGGTATAGAATAAATATTGTTATAAGAAAAATTTTCCAAGAATTTTCTAAATGACATGATTGAACAGATCCGAGCCTGAATACTTCAAAGCAATAGCGAACCCGATTGATCTTTTAAAAGTATTAACTAAAATAAAAAACGACGAATATGCCAGCGTTGACCAAATGGGAGAAGATCTTAGATTATTAGTTGAAAATGCCATGGACTATTATGAAGAAGACTCTGAGGAGAGAGATCTTGCAAACCAACTCTGGATATATTATAGGGAATTAAAGAATGAAAAGTGTGGAGATACAGCATCCGGAGATAGTGATAAGAATCAAGATTGGGATGACGATGTAATTATATTTATATAAAACTTTTTCATACTGAAACTCTTAATAACTTCTTTGTTTACTTCTTAAGAGCACTGAGAGTGAAGACGTTGGGGAAATTTGCGAAGAAATGTTTGACGCAGTTGCTACTGCTATGGACGGAGACAGAATGATAACAGAAATGTTTAAGCTACTTCCCTCAAAAACTAAATTTCCCGATTATTACAATGTGATAGAGGAGCCTCTCGATTTACGAACTGTCGCAAAAAGAGTTCAAGGAAGGCATTACGAGACGTTAGACAATATGGTTCGAGATTTAATGGTTATTGTAAACAATGCAAGAACCTATAATCAACCAGGCAGTGGAATTTATAAAGTAAAAACTTTCCATAATTCTCGCACAGTTTTATAACAAATTTTTCCTAAATTTAGGATGCTGTACTCTTAAAAAAGACTATTCAAGCAAAAAAAATTGAACTTGACACGGTTCGTCAAGCAAAGAAAAGTTCTCACAGAATGCGATCAGCCGAGAGAAAAATTCACACAGGCGAACGTCATTCAACCGCTTATGCCAGCTTGCCATCACCTAATGGCGACAGCGATAATGAAAGCGATACAGAAGAAAATTCATGCATTGCTGGAACAGGAGCTTTATGGAGTTTATATAATACAGTTATGAATTATAGAAGCCCAGATGGCAGAAGACTCAGCGAACCTTTTATGAGATTGCCATCGAAACGATTATATCCAGATTATTATGAGGAAATTGATAATCCTATTAGTCTATTTCATATAAAGAAAAAGATAAAAAACAATATGTACGGAGGAGATGTTGCTGGTTTAGTATCTGATCTGGATTTACTATTCTTAAACGCTCAACATTACAATGTTGAAGATAGTCAATTGTTTAAGGTGCAAAAATTTGATTATTTTTATTTCTTTCAAAGTATATACATGTTAATTGATTTGATATTAAATAGTAATTGTTTATTACACAGGATTCTATCTCATTACAAAAAGTTATGCATAATAAAAGTTCGGAATTACAAGCTTTATGCGATCCTGTAAGTTATCTAATTTACATTCTTTTTATATCGTTAAGTTTATAAATATTTAACTATAAAACAATCAACTATAAAAAATTGTATTTTATATAAAATGAAATTCTCTTTGTATTTTTTATCCCATACTATTCAAAAAAAAAAATTAGGGATTTCTTATGCCAATTTCTCTTCCGCAACCAATCAACATGGCGTGTTTTGGCGTCGAGGTTATAGCTATTAATTTATTTGTTTTATTTTACAATTAGATATTTAAGTTGTTTAACGTTGTTTCAATTTTTCCCCTGTTGTTAAAATAGTTTGTTTTTTATTTTTTCCTTTGTTTCCTCCATCAATTTTGTTTTATTGCCCGACTTTTAAGATGAGTTTGCAAACCATTCTATTACGTTTGTGTAACAAAAACGTGTACTAATGTTTTAAAGGAACAGCTTAAGTATACCATACAAACAGTAATAATAACAAAAGCTTGCCTTTAGAATATTTTTAAATATTGTTATGTTTTATTTTGTTTTTCTTGTTTTCTTTACTGATCGTCACTTTTAATGATGAAGTATTAGAGATAGTTAAAATATTAGAGCTTAATATGAACATTTAATGGTTTAATCGTCTTTTTTTAAGTCATTTATTTTCTTTTGTTACAGAATGATGATTCTCAAAGTGCTTCAGCTTCGAGACGCTCTCGTCGAGATTCACTGCAGAAAAAGTTAGGCGTTCTGTTCAAAACTATATCGGAATACGAAGTAGACGGTCGATCATTAATTGATATTTTTGTATCTCTACCATCAAAAGAATCTTTTCCTGATTATTATCAAGTAATCACTGAACCAATCGATATGGATACTATTGAGGCCAGATTGGAGCAGTATGATAGCATTGAATCGTTGGCTGATGATATTGAATTAATGTTGAGAAATGCTAGACATTATAACGAAGAAAATTCTCAGGTTTATAAAGACGCAGTTGTTTTGGAACGAGTTCTAAAAACAAAACTACAAAGTTTAACAAACCCTGACTCACCAAGGTATTGAATTACTATTCATACCAACTAATAGGGTTAAAAGCTTTATTTTCCTTTCATAACAGATCCAGAACCCCCGTCTCAAGTAATAGAATATCTAGACGAGATTCAAAAGTAACATCCAAATGGAATACAAAGTTACAGTCTCTTTATGCTTGTATAAAGGATGCAACAGATAAAAGTAATCGTGTGTTGTCAGCACCATTTATGAGATTGCCATCAAAAAGTGAATATCCAGACTACTACGATGTTATAAAAAAGCCTATCGATTTGTTGAAAATTGGCCACAAATTAAATCTTTATGAAAGCTTAGACGATTTATTGGCCGATTTGGCTCTGATGTTTGATAATGCTTGTAAATATAACGAGCCTGATTCTTTAATTTATAAAGATGCGCTTGCCTTGCTTAAGTTGGCGTTAGATAAAAAAAGCGAATTGGAGAAAAACGAAGAAGAGAGAAATCAAGTACCTGATGTCAAAGTAACAGTTTTCAACACTTTAAAGGAGTTAACGAGATCGACATTAAGCCAAACTGACAGTCAGGGACGATGCTTATCTGAATCTTTAGCTCACCTTCCACTAGATGAAGATGAGATGATTGCAATACCAAACGCGAAGAAAGCTTCTTGCTCGTTAGATAAAATAGGAAAGAGAGTTGAAAAGGAAATGTACACTAGATTAGATAAATTACAGGTAAGATAAAACACTAATTAAATTTTTCGTTTAAATCTAACGTAAGTTTGCTTGCACGCGAAAAAGGAGGATGTGTTCGAACTACTTGAGCATGGGCGAAGCGTTGCAGCAATCGATTCTGAACTTTATGAGGATTGTTGTAACTTGCAAAAATATTTCGTTCAAAGAAGGGATGAACTTTGTGGATTGGGTGGTGTATTTTTCAGTCCAGCCTTAGCGTATACACAAAGAAGAATTACCGACGAAATAGATAAGGAAAAAACGGAAAAGATTAAAGCTAAACGTCATAAGCGAAATCAGGAGAAGAATGATGACAAAGAGAACTTATCGGAGGCGATTTATAATGATATCACCTATGCCAGAGGTGACTTTGCCTATATAATCCCAGAAGAAGGCAAAGAAGACAATCAAGAAATGTTATTGATTGATAAGATATATAGAGAGGAAAGGGCAGTTTGGTTAGAGGGTATAAAATTCTTGAAACCACACCAAACTTACCACGTTATTAGTAAAAAATTTTTCGAACAAGAGGTTTTTAAATCTGATGTAAGATGTGCCGTTGAAGTAGAAAGAGCTAGGGGAAAATGTATAGTTCTTCCTATGAAGACATACATTAAAATGTATTGTGAACAATTTCCTGAAGAGCACACTTGGGTTTGCGACAAACGTTACCTTTCAAAACCGAAAACGTTCAAGAGGTTAGATCCTAAGTAAATTTCTTAAATACACTTTGTAGAACAAACGTGATTAATGATAACTAAAAAAACAGATTGAAAATTTGGTCGGGATCTTCTTCCCCGAAATTATCACAGAGACCAAATCCTATGCAGCCGGCTAAAGTTGGGAGTGTTTATGCGGAAAAAGGTGGAGGTACACCTACTCAGTCAACTGATGAAGACGAAGATGATGACTTTGACGGTGATAGTGGGCGTGCAAATGTTCCAATCGAATCTGGAACTGCACCTCCGGGAGTTACGATGTATGAGCAGCTCAGAGATGACCGTTGTGGGTGGTTGAAACTTGGAGATTTTGTATATGTTAGAGATGATAGTGACAATCCCTGGAGAATTATAAGAGCTGAACAATTATGGACTGACGCTGAATCTGTTGCTCATGTGTCAGGAGCGCAATTTGTTCAACCTGCCTTTGTAGAGCATAGTCCAACTAGACTATTTTATGCAATGGAAGTTGTCAGAAATGCAGATGCCTCAGTTCCAATATCAAAAGTGACGGGAAAATGTTGTGTGCTATTCTTCAAAGAATATTGCAGTCAGAGATCAACAGTCATTTCAGAAGATGATGTTTGGATATGCGAAAGTAAATTTATACCCGATGAAAGAATAGTTAAAAAACTTACAAAGCCTATGAAGAAGATAACACTGTCGAGTCGAGTTCTGGAAGATGAGGTATACAAGATATTTCTTGTTTTTTGATAATACTATAAACAATTTAATTAATTATTTATGTTATCTTGTAGATCCTGTTTCTAAAGAAACCTTTAATTCCCAAACGAACTGGCTCTCCTCTGTTGGCTCAATCACTTCTTGATTTAGAAGTTGATGATTCTTACGCTATTCCTCCGTCGATATCAGCAT
The DNA here is from genome assembly GCA_904063045.1 of Dimorphilus gyrociliatus. Classification (NCBI taxonomy): domain Eukaryota; kingdom Metazoa; phylum Annelida; class Polychaeta; family Dinophilidae; genus Dimorphilus; species Dimorphilus gyrociliatus. The sequence continues at coordinate 132,010 of CAJFCJ010000016.1, read as the reverse complement.
TATCTACAAATAATAGTACTCCCAATAATGTGGATGTTACTCCTAAAATGAAACAAAAGGTAGGTTGAACGACAAAACGTTTAAATCATTTATTCATTCATTTTAAGTGTCGTATTTAGTAGTTTTTTTGTCTTTGTATTCCTTTCCTCATCAGGCTTCTCAACTAGTTCATGACTTATTTAATTCTAATTCCAAAGATCGTTTTACTCTTATCGACGATTTAATTGGTGATATTGCGCTATTATCTAAAAAAGATGAGGAAGAGACGAGTAAAGAATTGACAGGAAAAAAGACTATTAGTGAAAAAATTGAAAATATTCATAGACAAGCGAATTTAGAAAAATACATAAAAGAATCCTTTGACAAGTTTAAAAAAAATGACGACAGAATGAAAACGAAAAATTTAACGAAGAAAAGGATGAGTTTATTTAAAGAAATAGTTGAAGATAGGATTAATGAGGAAAATATATCATCACCAGTAAAAATAATTATATATTTTGCTTAATAACAAGCCTTATAACAATTTAATATGCAATATATCAATTGCTCTTAATATCTCTCCAAATTTCAAACGTTTTAATGTATGATAAACTCTTAATAACTTTTTAACCATTTAGATGTATAAGCGGCCAAAACAATTGAGCGGTTATATTGTATTTGCCGGAGAATATAGAAAAGGTATTCAAGGACAGAATCCATTAATGAATTTTGGCGATATATCCCGCCTTGTTGGAGCAAAGGTTTGATTACAATCTTATTTATAAAACATTAACTATTCAAATTAACATTAATTGAAACCTATGCAGTGGAGAGAGTTACCTAAAGATGAAAAGGAGAGATACGAGGAAAAAGCTAAAAAAATTGCCGGAGAACAAAGTGCTTTATATTCAAGTTCTATCGAATCGAAACCATCTACACCCGCCCCCTCAACCATCAGTTCAGCTGTTGCGAGCCTTATTAACTGCGATTCAAATTCACAAAGTAAGTATAGTATTGTTTTAAACGTCACGATCAGCTAATTTTTATAGAAATTAGAGAAAATACTTTTGGTGGCTTTTTTCTGTATTTTTTGAAAAATGTATATTTAAAATCTAGTTTTAAAATATTCTGCATGTTTGGTGGTATGTTTTTACAGCAGCTGGAGCTGTCGCATGCAATAATAGTTTCCAATCGAGTTTACCAATTACAGGTACGTTAGAGACTTTATATAGTATAATAGAAGTGTATTACACTCATAAAAAGCTTTTATTTTTCACCTTGTAGTTTTCTCTTTTCAATAGCCGCTTTTTAAAAAACAGTTAATATCCATATTTTTTTTATTTTATATTTAATAAAATCAAAAGGAATGTTTCTGTTTTTTGTTGTTGTCATTTAGCTGTTTGTTTAAGTTAAAATCTTCACTGCAGTAATAAGGATTATCTGAGCAGTTAAAATTTATAATATATAATCTATTCTATATAAATATAAAGATTTATGTAGAATACAAGATTCACTTTGTCCCATGTCTTTCACTTGAAACTTTATTTGCTTAATTTATTAAAGTACATTTTACTGTTATATATAGCGAGCACAACGAATAACCCCGCTCAACAGACAAGATCAAGTTCGCCTCTCTTCGTAGCTGTCCCACCTAGAACACAAAGATTATTGCATTCGGAGGCATATTTACGCTATATTGAAGGATTGAATAATAATTCTGATGATATAGGTTGGAATTGGACTTTATTTAGATTTTCTTGAAAATAATAAATAATCTTTATCTATTTTAAGGTCCATGGAGGAAAGAACTCTCAGCTAGACCGAAAAATACCTTAGGAAATCCTCAAAAACTACCATCCAACTGGTTGGGTCCAGGTGCCATGGAACAGGGTAAAACTGTTGTTCAAGCTCTATGGGCCTTAAGAGATCAAATGCTACAAGATGCCGTTAACATTGGACGTGTTCTAGACTACAGTGCATTTTAATCTAAAAGATATAGATTAATTGTTTTCTTTTGTTTTCGACTTTTTTGTAGTATAGTATAGTGTTTGATTAAAGTGTTATTACCTGCTGAGTCCTTTTAAAAAATATATATGTAAATAGTTTAGGATAAAAAATAACTTTAAACAGCGTTGTGACTACTATATCAATTTATAAAATATGTCTCCTAACTTTTTTACATAGTGTCATATTACTTATGCCTATATGTTTTGGAAATTCTAGATAAAATCCCTTATTGGCATGACGTCACTCGTGAAAGCGAGGCTATCGTCAACACTCGCGGTTTTGCTAAAACGTGCTAGGGATCAATCTCTTGCGATCAGAAACTCTGAAGTGTTTCTTTTTATAATTTATATATATAAAGTTAAATTGATTGATATTATTCTGCATTAAAGGTAAAACAATATTGGAGTTTATGTTAAAATAGCGTAGTTGTGTTACTTCTATTTAAAACTGACTTTGAAGATATTTTAAATAAGTTTTTCGTCTTTTTGAGAGATTGATATATTTTTTCAGTAAATAGCAATACAAAATTTAACACTTAAAGAACTAAAAAAGAGACTTTATTTTGTTTTTGAAAGCACATAAAATAACGTGATAATCAATTTACTATTCCTTCATCAATTATTCAAATGAAATCCAATTTCCTTTCATCATAAGAAATAATAAATTCTCTCAAAAACCAAATAGCCAGTTGTGTGTAGTTCATGTATTACTCGATTTAATCTTAATTTTTAATAGAAATTAGATTGTCATCTAGTTCAGACCACTTCCGAGTTGAACTGGGATGACTATAAATGGATTATAGTACGAGGGTTTCATTTGTGACTGGAGTTTAGTAACACCAGTTGAAAAATGGCAGAAGATTCGGATGAAGAAGAAAATCATCAGGATATGGCAGATCCTGCAGGACCTCGAATAGTTACAATTCGTAGAAGTGATACTGGGTTTGGTTTTAACGTTCGAGGTCAAGTTAGTGAGGGAGGTCAATTAAAGAGGTTAGATTTACTATTATAAATACAACTTGAGAAATACTCAATTTAAATCTTCTTTCTATGATAGCTATATAAACAAAACTAGAGTAGAGGACAATGGATATTAATAGCCGTATAGAGTGAATAAATGCTTTTTATATTTTTAGCATAAATGGAGAACTATATGCCCCTTTGCAGCATGTTAGCGCTGTTATGGAGGGCGGAGCTGCTGATCGGGCTGGTATCATGAAAGGAGATAGAATATTAGAAGTGTAAGTACTTCTTATCAAACAGGAGGCGTGTATTGATAGTGAAAAATACATAATGAGGTGAGAGGCAGGAATTTCTGCCGCTAAAAATAGCGTCGAAACCGTACAGACAACGAGGGTTGCATAATTAATGTTGACATATTTATTTTATAGTGGTAATAGCATGGAACTCTGTAGGCATTCTTTATCAGGAAGAGATTGAAAACTTTCTGGTCTCGTATCATTCTATATAGTATGAAGTACAGATCGTATAGATTAACCAATTAGCGTTAGGAATAGAAAATAAATACTCATATTGATTGATTTTTTTTTCTTAAAATCTATAACATGTTTTATTTAAATAATAAAAAAGAATAAAAAGAAGACATCTTAATAAAAACTATAATTAACGTTTAATTAATGTTAAATTTCATTCACATCAAAGATAAGTATGAAGATAAAAGTAATTTTAAAGTATAAATAAACCTAATAATGGCGATTGCCAAGAACGTAAAGATAGGGGAAACAATACCTAGATCTAAATGCATTCTGAAAATTATATGTATAGAATATGTGTTTCAAGTTCATAAAATAATAACCCTTGAGGAAATTGTTCGAATGCAATCAACTATATTCTATGTGGGCTTTTTTTTTGTTTGCCTCTGTATTTCCTCTTTTCTTTCCTTCTATCCCTTTCTTTCTCAGTTAGTTTATAGAAAGAAATTATTTTACAGATATAATACGGAAGGATATGTCTTTAGGCTGAATAAAAAAAATTATTTTTAGATAGTTTCATCCACTAATGAGCAACATATAGACTCTAATATAGATTTAAGGTTATACCATACAATTTATTATAGCCAATACGAAAATTGTTTACATTTCAGCCTGGTTTTACATTTGTTGCACTTGTCGAAGTAATCCTTTGAAGAGAAATATTTATGTTCATTGAAAGGATCCAGTAATAACTTTAAGGAAATCAATAATACATCTCTTACGGTTTTTTTTTTCCACCTTAAATAGTTATTACTGGCATAAAATGTACTACAAAAAAGACCATTGATACAAAATAACCCTATTATAGTAGTTAATTACTTAAACATTATAACAACCGTAACTCAATAAACAGTAACGATTAATAATATTTTTAAACAATATTGTAATATCACATCGTATCTTATAAATATATGCAAAAAAAAACACTAAATTCTGAGAACCTGTTAGTAAAACGATATGGTTTCTTTCTCTTTTTTTTTACTCATATTATCGCATCATAGAAATTGACAAATTATCCTAAAATAATTACAGAAATCAGACATTTTGTATCAATTATATATATATAAACCATACGTTCCCTTTATACTGTATATTTCTCATTTAAACACTTTATATTTTTAAAAGATAGAAAAAGAGAATCTCCTATATCTATATAAAATATATCATAGTAGTTTATATGTATATATAATAATTTATTAACAAGTATAAATCAATAGAAGAGAATGCTATACAATTAGATATGAATATTCTAATTTAGACGTTGATTTGAATTGATAACAGAAGTAACGGCCAAGTTTTTGTTATATACAAGGATACATAATTTGTATTCTTTTAAGTACGTAAACCAGGTATGAAAGCCGTGAGTATAAAGGCGAAAAAATGAAGATAGGTTATTGTATTTTCGATCCGAACCATTTTTGAATGTTGAATACTTTCTTGCATTTGATAGATATTTTCTTCTAATTCCTTCACTTGGCCTTCAATTATTTTTGTTTCTTCTACAACGTTGGAATATTGTTCTAATTGTTGCTCACATTTTGTTTTATTGTTTGTAAGTTCTTCTTCATTCGTTTTTAAGGCAGGCAATCTTTCTTCCTCCTTCTCGTCTTCGATTGTTTTTCTCACTGCTGTTAAATCTTTCATAATTTGCTGCAGTTTGTTATTTAATGTAACATTTTCGACATTTGCCCGAACAACTTTCATGTCTGCTTGAAGTCTTTTATCTCTGTAAAGTAAGTAGACATGCATTAACTGGTGTAGAGCCTCGGATTGATGCCTTGAGCAAGTGCAATGTAAAAAATATAAGTCGGGCGATAAATTTAGTTGTTGCTGTTGGGTTGTTCCTCCTCCTCCTCCTCCTCCTCCTCCTCCACCTCCCGCAAGGTTGCCATTAGCTGTAGGGCTTGTGGTTGACCTCTCCTCACCACTCTCCACTGAACTTATCTTTTCGGCGCAGCAGGTTGGATAACCTAATAGACAAAGTTGTTTGAGATTTCTTCTGGTATACGCCTGATAAATTATTAACGCTCCACAGATAATCTCCATAGCCATACTAAGGCATGTTAGAATGATCGTTGCAATTTGTTTATTGTCATTTTTATTGTCTAAGGTCGCGTTTATGTTATTTTAATGAAAATCATGAATAGAATTTATTAGGACAAATTATTATAAACATTCTTAACTATTATAATTCTTTTAACTAAGATTACTTATTAGTACTACTTAGTAGTCTCTAATAAGTTAACGGTGACTTTAAGAAGAAATTAATTAGCGGCAAAAACGCAACCCTAGCCTTGATTATTGATGATTTCTCTTAGGATTACTATTTGAGAAATTAGTAGCGTTGCTACGGCAGCTGTATGAGCTTTTTCCTTGGTTGAGAAAAGAATATCATTCTGTTGTTGTCCTTTCAGTTCCTTAGCAGAGAGTATCTTGTTCCTTTCCGACATTTTTATGGAAACTGAATGGTTTCGGTGCACATGTGTTGTTATTAGACGCTGAAAATTTTTTTTTATGATTACATCTGTTACAAACATATTACAATTTACATATTTCTCTTTTTATTTACCGATCTGGTCAATTGGGTAGTCCATATATATTATTTCCATTTAAAAACTGTCCAGATTATAATCTTTATCGGCTTAAAATATATCATAATTAACTTTTAATTAAAATTTTATTGGTTTCCTCCAGTAATGGGGCTAATGTGGAAGGTTCCACCCACAAACATGTTGTTGATCTGATAAAATCTGGAGGAGATGTTTTGACATTAACAGGTAAGAAAATATATGTTTACTAATATTTAATAACTGTTACGTGACTATCTAATATGTAATTTTTTTTATAAAATAGTTATATCAGTTCCAAGACAAGTTGCCGAACGTCTAGAACCGTCGGATGAATCGTCCGGACCTTCAACAGTTGATTATTCGGATAAGCGGTCGTTGCCTATAACTATACCAGACTATGAGACACTACGTGATTCGGACAGTCGGTTTATTGTGTATCATATACACATGGCAGGACGTCATCTATGTTCAAGGAGATATAGAGAATTTTCTAACATTCACAATATTCTAAAAAGAGAATTCCCCGATTTTCAATTTCCAAAATTTCCTGGCAAATGGCCTTTTACAATGTCTGAACAACAATTGGATGCTAGGCGGAGAGGTTTAGAACAATATTTAGAAAAAGTATGCTCAGTTAGGGTAATTGCGGATAGTGATGGCATGCAGGAGTTCCTTGGAACACAGTCAGAAAATGGAGTAAGTTGATAGCGTCTTATTATCATATCTTATATTATATTTATATATGATTTTACTAGACGAGTGATAAAAGCGAAGTTCAACTCAAGATTTTATTACCCGATAAAAATATTGCAAGTATAATTATATCAAAAGATGCCGACGCCAGAAAAGTTCATTCAGTAAGTTCAGCTAAGAAATAATATTTTATATACACGTTCCACTATCTTCTATTTTCTTTATAAAAAAACAAAAATATCAAAAAACAGTTAGTAACGAAAAAGATTGGTATGAAAACCGAAATCGCGAAACATTTTGCACTTTTTGAAATTGTTGACACCAATTTCGGTAATTATATTCTTTATTTTATAATCTAAATACGAATTTTGCATATTGTCAACCAGAATGTTTCTTGTATTTTAGATCGTAAAATTATGGACCAGGAACAACCTCATAGTATCTACATTCAAAACTATAATACTGCGGCTCCATCTTGTATTGCCCTTAAAAAATGGCTTTTTAACATTGAGTTAGAAAAGGAAATACTATATGAAGACCAGCTGGCCCGTTCATTTGTCTTTCACAACGTTACGGAGGATATTTCGAAGGGAAATATTAAAGTTAAACCATCGAAAGTTTCCCATATAAATGTTTTAAAGAAGGCCAATAGAATTGACAAATACTTGCTCGAGGTGGCATCGTTCGATAACTACGGTGAAATTGCATTTCCTCACTGTTCGTGCGATTCGAGAAAAGACGGTCACGTGGTTGCCAGAGTGTCGTTTACCGCTTTTAGATTACAAGCCTGCAAAGAAGATGGAACTGTAGAGGTAAGTTACTCAATCAGCTGGTCATTTTTTTTGGGAGTTGTCAATAATAAAATATAATCTCATTCATAGAACCAAGTAATTGAGTTCAGTTGGAAAGATATTTCAAGTTTTGAATCAGATTATAACGGCAGTTCATTTAACTTTGAATACGAAAGACCTGGAAAGAAACCGAGATTAGTTCGGATATTTACAAATTTTGTAAGTATTGATATTTTTGGAAAATACACTATATAACATATATTGTATTTAACTACACTATAAAGAAATAATACGTCATACAAAGGATAGACAATAAGATATTATTTATACAATGCAAATAATTACAAACACTGGGAATAATACTGTATTTCTAAAAATGGGAAATTTTTCCCATATTTCCTATATTTTCTATATATAGTTTATAATATACTCATCTAGTTCATTTTTAATAAATATAACGAATATTTTTTTAATAATAGCACACCTTTTTGGAAGAATGTTTTAAGAAAGTCAAATCAGAAATAGGGGCCAAGGAGGTCATCCAAGAAGACTGAAAAGGAAACAAGTGTTTAATATTAATTATTATTTTTGAATGAACCACGTTGCTCACTGATTTATTCGAGTATTAAATGCTCCGACAGTTCTTTATAAGAGAGAAGAGAAAATTTTTAACCAATTAACTGCAATGAATCATCTAAACAATTACTTATGTCTGCACTATTGTATGACCTATTAATGGAAAATAACATATCTGTCATAGTAAAACACACACACACACATATATATATATATTATATATATTACATCCCATTATGTGAAATTGCCCATTTCACGAAATGGACAACCTGCTTGCTTCCTGCTCTAACAATCTCTCTAATTGCAAGTTCTTTTAGAGGCACAGATTCCTTGGTAGCCATTACTTCCCATTGATATTTTTGTACATTTTCTTCACTATATGAAACAAGCTCAAAATTTCTGTAAATGTGTTAATCTTCTCTTTACAGAGTCCTTTTAAAATTGAAAGGACATTCTCACCAATGACATTTCTTCAAAAAATTTGAAATCATAACGTTGTACATTTATCTATTAAGCTAATTTATACCAGAATATAAGATGGGTTTACAGTATGGATATGATCTTGTTTGCAATATAAGGTGTGAATATAACATTTTAAAGAACCTATTATTTTGACAGTCAAAAGTCCATCATTCAGCAAATTGTAAGAGATTTTACAACTTATACATGTAAATGACCATTTCATGAATTGGGAAATTTCACAAATAGGAAGCAATGTATAAAATTTAAATATATATGTATAAATAAATGTATACTATATAAAATACTTGTATATATACAGTATACATATGGCTTATTTCTAGTCAATCGTGCCAATATATATATTTTAGCCGTAATGTAATCTTCGACTACATTATTGTCATTATCATCATTAAGAACAAAAATTTTTTTAACTCAATACAGAGATTAGCTGTTAAAACGTATTAAAATTGATCTTATTTTGACGTTAAAAACATTATTATATTTCGTTACTTCTACTGAATTTTTTAATAAACCAAATTTATTTCATTTTGTTTTTAATTAGATTTTTGTTGAGCTAATTGGTTTTTAATTAAATTCAACATAAATTCAATCATTTCTCCCATGATGTTGCATTTTCTCGTCAACTACTTTTCAAAATTAAAGTAGGAGACTTTAATTATTTTGCTTTATTTTCTCTTTTTTTCATTCATTTGATATAAGATGAGAAAAAACGTGATTGTATTTTGTGTAACATGTATAATATTTCAACAACCGGCTCCAAACTGCTTATCCCATTTAACATATCCAACCAGATCGTCATTCGATACTGTAGCTTTTACAGTTTTAAAAGCAGCATCGAAATCCATCATTGAAATTGCTCTTATCTCGTCAGATTTTACTTTACTGATATCTCTTATAGCTCTTATAGGACCCATAGCCGCTTCTCTGCATAAGTTAGTCATGTCTGCTCCTGAAAATCCATCAGATTTCCCACCAATATTTTCGAAATCTTCTTCGGATAGATTATGTGATTGATTAGAGAACAGCTTTCTAGATATTTGAATTCTAGCCGGATAATCAGGTAGTGGAACGTATAGTCTTTTTACGAATCTTCTTCTAGCAGCTTCGTCTATCTCTTGCGGGCGATTCGTTGCTCCTATACATAATATTCTTTCGTCATCTTCCGTTGTAGCTCCATCTAATTGCACTAGAAATTCAGTTTTAATTCTCCGAGACGATTCGTGCTCACTATCTACAATTAAAATATAAATTAGACCTCTAATCTTCCCTACAGAGCTCTCTAAACTAACCAGATCTTTGAGACAGTAGAGAATCAATTTCGTCAATAAAGACTACCGAGGGCTGATGAACTTTAGCAAGTGCGAATAGACATCTCACTAATTTTTCACCCTCTCCTACCCATTTAGACGTCAAGCTTGACGCCGATATACTGAAAAAAGTTGAGTTGGACTGTGACGCAATGCACTTTCCAATTAAAGTCTTCCCCGTCCCTGGAGGACCAAATAAAAGAACACCCTGAAAACAATTTAAGTAAAGCTAAATATTTTAGACACTGATAAAAAACCAATGTAAAAATTACCTTCGGAGGTTGTCTCAATGGACCAGAAAATAAATCGGGTCTCAGCATTGGATATACAATTACCTCCATAATAGTCTTTTTAGCGAATTCCAACCCGGCAATATCTTCCCATCTTATTGGAGCCGATTTGTCAACAATTTCGCTCATGATTAATTCAACAATTTTAGGCTCAAAGTTTTTCAACCTCTCATCAGCACATAATTCTTTAAAGGCATCGGATGTATTCGAAGAGTTTGAAGAATTTGAATTTGACTGGGGCTGATTATCATTCCCACCACCAATTCGAGGGGGAACAAAACTGGAGTGAATAGTTCTTTTACCCCCGAGTGATTTTTTAGACGGTCCATTCTGATTGAAAGACGACGCTGATTTTCCTTTAGTTTTCATATCTTCAAGTAATTGTTCTTTAGCCGTTTTAAATCCGGGTAAACTACTTTTATCGACATGACGAGGTGGTGGATGCTCCTCATGAGTATATCTGTTTTTCTCTTCTTTTTCAATAGATATCGATCTCGTAGGAGGGTCATGTCTTGCCTGAGAATTAGAATAAAATAGTGTACTCTTGGGAGGTATCTTTCTCCTTTCAAATTCATTCTTTTCTTCATTTGAGCCATCTAGAGACTGTGATCCACATCCACCCAATCTGAAAATAACAAATTGATAAATCTCTTTATAAGAAATTACATCCATTATCGTTTTTCCTCTTTCATACAGATTATTCACCTAATGGGCTGGTCAACTTCCTCAAAGGCGTCAAATAACTTTGAAGATTTCTTACAACACATTAAAAAGTTTTGAACAAAATCTAAATCTTTCACTTTATCGAAAGATAAAGAACTTTTCCAAGAATCGAAACTTCTGTTCTCCGATACTAAAACTTCGCCCGTTTCTTCCCTAAAATTTTCAAATCCTCCTCTCTGCCTTTCATTATCTATTAACTTTGCAAAACTATTGAATTTTAATCCAAAATTATATGGAGAGAAATTTTTTTCATAACGCGAATGAAAGGTCAGATATTGATTGCACTCAAGCCTAGTTTCTGCATCACATTGATCCTCATAGCGCCTTGTACATTCTTTCAGTTTATTTACCAATTCTTCATTCTCCATCCTTTTAAAAACACGTCTTGTTTTTACCTATAAACCAAAAGTTTCGCGGGATATTGGCAAAATATTAGAATCGAGAACTACCATAAAATTCTATAAAAAATCTTCTAGATTCTCCAGTTGTTTATAGCTCAACATATGAATTTCGTTTGTGGCGCCATCTAACTTTTAACTCTTTTTTAGGGTTTTAGAAGCAAAATAAACTTTCTAAAAAATACTATTCAACCCTACTATACGCTTGTTTAACTTTTTCTATACTATACTCTAAAGGGCTTTGGTATATATAGCTATTTGTTATTTATATGTTTTTATCTAATCGTTGACAGCATATTCAACAAATTTTAATTGATATATTAATTCGATAAAAGTGTTTTAGTGTATCTACTATTATTAGTTTTCAATGTATTAAATCATATTACTGGCAATATTACTATTGTATCGACAACCAGAAACTAGGTGGCGTTGTGTGTTCTATATATCCGATTGTATTATGCAGTGAACAAAAAATATTCTTTTTGAATGAAGTTCGGCATTGATTTAAAATATATCACATTTGTGTTTGCTGAGGATTTGAGTTGTTAATAATCTATTAATTTGGTGAATATTTGTTACTTACGAATTTTGGGTTGTAATGACAAATATTAGGCCTTTCACGTCTAGTGACCTTTTTCAATTTAATAATATGTAAGTTCAACAAAAGTAACTTTAAAAATATATTTTAATATCGCTCAACTACCCACAGAAACCTTGATCCTTATACCGAAACTGTAAGTTATATTAAATAGTTTTATAGAGTTCAAACAATAAATCTCTATTTTTTCGTTTTAATAGTATGGAAATTTTTTCTACATGATGTATTTAACCAAATGGCCAGAGCTATGTTTGGTAGCTGAAGGGCCTGATGGTAGAATTCAGGGATACAGTGAGTTAATACGAGTATAAAAATATAAAGAGTTAAATTTAATTTGTATTTACTATAGTCTTAGGAAAAGTTGAGGGAACTGGGGATAACTGGCATGGTCATGTTACTGCTCTCACAGTAGCACCAGAATATAGGCGACTTGGAATAGCAAGAAAGCTTATGCAGTCATTAGAAGAATATTCTGAAAAGTAAGTCTATTTTTCGTATTTTAACAACATTTTCTATTTATAACATTCTTTTTCTAAAGGCAAGATTGCCATTTTGTTGACCTTTTTGTGCGAGTTTCGAATAAAGTTGCCATAAAAATGTACGAAAATTTCGGCTATATTGTATATCGACGAGTTCTCAGTTACTATTCAGGAACACCGACTGAGGCTGAAGAAGATGCATTTGATATGAGAAAGGCGCTGCCAGCCGACAAAGAGAAGAAATCTCTAATAGCTCCTAAAGATCCAATTAGACCAGAGGAGCTTGAATGACAATGACTCGGATACGCAGTTGAAAGGTAAGTGCATGAATTTTTCACTATTTTAAATTATCGAACACATTCTAATAGTATAATAATCTTATGATAAGCCTTTGGTAAAAAAAACTTCGATTGTTATTAGATGGCTATTATATGTTTTTTTCCTCTTAGACCTACTTGGCGACAACTAGGCAGGAAGTTTGGACCAACCAACGCTGATGTTATCACTGAACTTATTGTGATATCTATCCTTTGTACAGCATTATACTATGCGTTTTGCCATCCTTTTATAGTTGGTGAAATTTCTGGAGATTTCTCAATTATTCTCGTTCAATTGTTTGGCGTTGTTGGAACAATTTTCATCACTGGACTTCTTATGTATGCTTTTTTCCAGTAGTTGTTGCCAGGAATGTTTGACAACTGCGTATCCTGGATGCGTCTTGTTAATGCATACCAAGAGCTTATCTCTTTGAAGCTCGCAAGCAAAAAAAAGTCGGATATAGAGAAGAATCAAATAAGAAATTCTCCCTATCTGATTTCACTTGTCGAAATTATGATTGATAAAAAGAGCGACTTTTTATTTTATCTAAAATAATAATGAATAAACTTTTATAGTTTATGACTAAAACTTAACTTATGATTATTATATACCTGACATTAAACAATGAAAATAGTATTTTCAACAGATTTTAATGTAAATAGAAATTAGAGTCATTTCAGAAAATAGTTTCATGTGTTAAAAGCTATGTTATAACGTTCTTTTAATTGAAAATAATTGTCTTCTTGTTATTCTACTTTGGAAAGAAAAACTAATTTTTAATCTAAAATCACTTGTTGAAAACTATCCAAAAAAATCTTGTGCCGGAACCTGTAACCATATTACTAAAATTTACCGGTACTAATTTTGCGAAATAGTCACATTCTTTGTGAATAAGAACTGGTATTCTTTGAAGACGCGTTCAGCTTCTACAAAGATCCTGTTTATTTAATGACAAAACGAGTTAATTAATAATCTAAAGGATGAGCGGAATGCCAGGAGGACCAAGGGGCCCACCCCCTGGTAATTTCCAACCGGGTGGCTGGTCAGCTCCACCCAGAATGCCCCCACAAGGTAAGAACTTGTACGATATAATAAGCTTTAAGTGATCAACAATACCGGTATAGGATTTCAACCGTTTCGCATGAATATGGGGATGCAACCACCGCCGGCAATGCCACCTCATAGACCCCCCGGTATACAGACAAGCGATTCGAACTCTCCTTCGACTTATTCACCCCATTTTGATCCTCAAAAGAAATCCCCTTGGACGGAACATCAAGCGGCTGATGGGCGGACCTTTTTTTACAATTCTGAGACGAAAAGATCTGTTTGGGAGAAACCAGATGATTTAAAGTCAAGATCGGAACTGTTACTTTCTCAATGCTCCTGGAAAGAGCATCGTGCAGATGACGGGCGCATCTATTACTATAATTCTAAAACGAAAGAATCGATTTGGACGAAACCGAAAGAGCTAACAGAGATTGAGAGTCAGATTGCACAAGAGAATGCTCAGCGTGTCCAAAGCCCAATAACAACCCAATCAAAATCTGCTATAGTAAAAGCCATGGAGGCTACTCTAAGCGCTGTAGCCACCCCAGAACAAGTAGTGGAAGAAATCAAATTTAAAAACAAATCAGAGATGGTGGACGCTTTCAAAAAATTGCTATCCGAGAAAAAAATTGGTTCTAATACATCTTGGGAAAATGCATTGAAAATTATCCAATCTGATCCAATTTTCTCGGCTCTCAAGGGTCTTTCTGAGAAGAAGCAAATTTTCAATCAGTACAAAACACAACGAGCAAAAGAAGAAAAAGAAGAACAACGGCAGAAACAAAAGAAAGCTAAAGAGGACCTAGAAACGTTTCTAGTTGAAAATGAAAGAGTCCATTCAAACTTAAAGTTTCGAAAAGCAGAACAATTGTTTTTGGATAGGCCTCAATGGAGAGCAGTACATGAAAGAGATAGAAGAGAAGTCTTCCAAGATGCTATAGTGTTGGTTGCAAAAAGAGAGAAGGTATGTTATTACTATTTTTGTGTCATACGTGTAATATAATAAATAGAAGCATAATAAATGAGAAATTTTATTTCCATTACTATAGGAGGAGGCGAAAAGACTGCGAAAACAGAATATAAAAAAGTTTTCTCAAATACTGGACAAAATGCCAGATTTAACGTACAAAACAACATGGACAGAAGCTCAACAAATGCTTCTAGATAATACAGAGTTTACTGAAGATCACGAACTTCAAAATATGGATAAGGAGGATGCATTAATATGTTTCGAAGATCACATTAAAGAATTGGAAAAAGAACACGAAGAAGAGAAAGAACATAAGAAAAAAATGTTAAAACGACAACAAAGAAAGAATAGAGAAGGATTTCTTGTATTATTAGACGAGCTACACGAAACTGGCCAATTAAATTCCATGTCTTTATGGATGGATTTATACGTTGTTATATCACAAGATCAAAGATTTACAGCGATGTTAGGACAATCGGGCTCAACCCCTCTAGATCTATTTAAATTTTACGTAGAAGATTTGAAAGCTCGGTTCTACGATGAGAAAAAAACAGTCAAAGAGATACTGAAAGATAAAAAGTTCACAGTAGAAATAAATACTAAATTTGAGGAAATGGCGACAATAGTATCCGTTGATAAACGCTCAGAGAACTTGGACAAAGGAAATTTAAAATTAACGTATAATAGTTTAGTAGAAAAGGCAGAAGCTCGAGAAAAGGAAAGAGAGAAAGAAGAAGCAAGAAGAATTAAAAAAATTGAGAATAATTTTAAAAACTTGTTAGCAGAATCTGATCCAGCAATTCAACCTCAAGATTCATGGCAGAGTGTCCGAAATTTATACGCGTCTCATCCAGCTTTCACAGCCGTTGATCTAGAGAGTGATAGAGAAAGGTTTTTTAAAGAGTATATTCATGCTTTACAAAACACTTGTTTCCATCAACATAAAGGTAAATTTAAATACTAATAGACAATCAACTTTGAGGTTTAATATTGTATTTTATTAATAGGTGGTAATAAAGCTAAGAAGAAGTTAAAGAAGAGATCTCGCTCCAACTCTAGAAGCAGTGGTTCTGAAGAAGAAAATAGGAAGAAGAAAAAGAAAAAAAAATGTCGCTCAAAATCTCCTTCTGAGTCGCCTTCTGACTCGGGTAAATATCAAAACTTTATTTTAAATTAATCTATTTGAAAAATGATTATATAATACTTTTCATTTACAGCCGAGCATGATAATAAGAGGCATAAAAAATCCAAAAAAAAGAAAAGTCGGAAATCTAAATCAGTAAGTTGATAAAAAACATTTCCTATTTTTGTGTGTAGCTATTTGATATGTTTTTACTTTTAGTTAACTCCTGTTGTTCATTCCGCATCTGAGGAAGGAGAGCGTACGAATTCAGAAAGTGAATTAAGTGAAGGAGAACTGGAAAGAAGAAGACAAAAACTATTACAAGAATTAGAAGACGGTCAAATTGCATAACGGGAAATATTTATCGTTATTTAAACAATTGGTTAATTTTTCTTGTTCATCTCTGACTTTAACTGTAAGGAATCAGTTGTACGTTGGTTTTACTACCGTAATGTTTGATAAAAGTAATGAATGATTGGTACCAAACAAATTCTAACAAGGTATAGTAAAAATACACAGCTATGATAAACTATGATAACTATGATAATTGGCTTGAGAAATAGTGTTTTAAATAGCCGATTAAATGTTTTTAATGCCATTTTTAGAGGCGAACTAATTATTCTTTTTTAGTCTAGTTTATTTTTCGGGTTGACCAAAAAATTCTTCGTTCGCTTAAAATCATATGGTAATAATAGTATTATCTTCAGATATCCTGTACCTTCCATACAGTTTTTGTATACACGCTATGATCTTTATTGTATATAAGTAAACACATGGAGTAATAAACGTATTTCAATTCAAAGATTCGTTTTGCAGTGGGAACAATTAACCAGTAAGGGGCATATGGAAACTTGACCATAAGCTAACTATTAAAAGAGATCGCCTTATAAATATAGTCTGTGCATTGAATAACTGACTCAAATCTCTTTTTAAACGTTTTATTGTTTTTTTTTTTAGTTTTATTGGTTTTGCCTTCTTTGTGATTATTTTCCATAAGCATTGTTTATTTTGTTTTTAAAATAAAATAACTCACTATTACCTACAAACTGTTTTACCATTGGCATAATTTTGCTTTCTATAGATCGAATGTTTTATTGCGAAATTTTAAAAAAGAAATTTAAATTATAGATTATCGAAAATCTTACGATAAATGAATAAAATAACATAGTAATTATTGGATTGTTCTCATTGGCTTCCTGTTTGTAACACCTGTGTAAAAAAAATTTTCAGACCATTTATATAGTCTTGTTCGAGTGAAGGGAAATCTGGTTACCAGAGCCGTTTACAAAATGAGTAGGAAATAGATTGACTGTCGACAACGTGACAGCGAACCCGAACTAAAAAAAATAAAAACAAGCAAAATACGAAACTAAGAACATGGTTGTTGCCTTGATGGCATTTCTACTTTAGACAACAAATAGCGTTGCTCATCTATAATTTCGTTAAAGGAGTTTGCTTACAATATTTGAACATTATATAAAGGAATTTGTTTAGTTTGGTTTGATGAAAGCACATAGAAACTACGACCTTTAATTGTTAAATAGTATTTAGGATAAAAATGAATTGGTGGGACTCTGCTTCGTTGTCGAATTTCGCCACAAAAACATTAAAAACTGCCCAAAAGAAAATAGATAAAGTGTTAGATATTCAGGAGGATGAAGAAGCAAACGTAACAGGTCAATATCACTTTCAGACATAAACGAAAATTTGTTAAAATCCTCCATTTATGTAAATTCTCTTAGTTTCTCTTTAAACTTCACCATTTTCTCATAACCAAATAATAAATCCAATTAGTTATTATTTATAATCATGATAGATTGTATGCATTCTAATAAAGTTTTTTAAAGTTTATTAATATCAGTCAACAAAATTATATTGAATTTTTATTGCGTAATATCTGATCTTATCTAACTCGGAATATAGAACATCATTCAGCTTACATTTTGTTTAATTTAGTCTATATTTATTATAGATACTAAGTCCGTTGTCAGGAAATCAACTGACGAGTCCACAAAACCTAAAACATTTGAATCGAAAGACCATGAAAGTTTTTGGAATACTTGGTTCGATAATAGTAATGACGGTCAAGAAAGTTCAAGTAAATCTGTAAAAGAAATTTGTCAACCTTCTCGCAGTAGTCCTCAAAGTTCCGTGTCCAAGTTTAAAGTGGACACCGCCCATGAAGCTGCTGTTAATGAAGATAGTTATACCCTTAGTTCAAATTTTGAAGAAGTTGGCGAAAGTGATGCAGAAAATATTATGAATAAGAAACCCTCGGAAGAGGAGGCTCAGAGAGATTTTAGAGTTCAGCGTGATGAATTATTAAATACAAATGATCAATTAAAAGTGAAACAATCGTATTTAGAATCTTCTACTTTTGCCGTAAAAATTACGGATTCTTTCATGAGCGCTAAGGGCGATTGGACGAATGAAAGTGTCTTATTACCCGAAGGTGATTTAATGGAAATTGATGAAAATATGAAAATTTCCGCTGATTTAAAAACTGCTAGCAGTCTAGAACCTGCAGGGGAAACTACTTGCTTGAATGCTGAATCGGATACTTCAACTCTTGAAAGGACCCTAGACTCAGAGAGTACTGAAGGGAAGGAGAGTATAAATATCGACAGAACTGAAGCTGTGGACGAAACTGAATCAAGTTCTTGTAGTAAGGAAGTTGTGGAAACCATATCCCAAAATATTCCTCAGGAAGATAGGCCATTTGAAGAGTGCTCAGATCAGGAGCCCGCTAAAGATGATAAGCTAGGGAAAATTAGAAATAGTTCCTCTTCAAGCACAATAATACCTGAAGAAGTTACCATATCGAATACAAGCTCATCGGATTCTAGAGCCGAACTTAGCGATAGTAACCAAACAATAATTGTCGAATCAGAGCTTACTAATTCTGTTAAAAATCTTCTGGAGGATGCCATGACGGAAGTGAATAAAGATTCTAACTCTACTGATTCCAATGGAAGATCTTCCATTGACGTTTTAAAACTTGATTCAGGACATACTTCAGCTGATGAAATAGAAACAACAACTTCTTCAGATATTGAAATCCTTTCTATTCCAACACCAAATGGCGATAAAGATAGAACATCAGCATCTCCTGTTAGGCAATTAATGTCAAAAGTTGTTAGAAGAAGCAGTCCTCCAAGTCTACACCAAAGGTCTGATAGTGGGTCGAGTTTTGATTCTGTTGGTAGGCAATTTGTCGCTTGCCAGTCTCTTTGTGAGTTATATTTACTTTTATTAATTAAGAAAATAGTTTTCTTATCTTTTTATTTTGAAAATATTCAGCATCAGAAAATGATCCATTTCGATCTGAGAAGCTATTAAAGGTTTGTTTACTTTATAAAGCACGTTAAGTGTATATGCTGTATATATAGTTCTAGGTGTTTATAGTATTAGTGAAATGGATTATTATCTTAATTAAAAAAAAAGTAAAGACACAAAAAATACATCTATGTTAATAGTTTCCTCTAAGTTCTACTCTCAACCAGACCCTAAAAGTATGCTTAAACAATTAGCAGCCACAAACATTAAATGAAGAAAGAAAATTGGAGATGAACAGTGGAAATGTAGGACAGGTTTTTTCTTTTTAGCAATAAACAATTTTGGATTGATATATCCGTATAAAAGAATTGATATTTTTCATTATAAATAATCAATTATCAAGAAAAAAATACGAGACGGAATACGAAAATAGTCATATTCTTTCATTGTTTACTTTTTAAAAACAAAATCAATCCTTAATTATTTATTCAAGTGACACTTTTTTTTACTAAAAGTAAAAAGATAAAAAGAAATGTTTGTCTTTTTTTTTATGTCTTCACTTTTTTTTTCAATTGTCTTATTAATTAAGCAGCAAACAATATGAAATCATTTTTTTAGAACTGTCTCTAAAGCATTAGAATATGAGTGATAATTCATAAAGTATTAGTTACTTTATTATAAGAATACAGAGAAAAAAAAAGTCTGCTTAAAATATTAATATAATTAACCAAAATGGTCATATTTTAACATTATTTTTGTAAATATGTAAATAGATAGATTCTTTTAAAATCAATAAAAAAAACAACTACTAATTCTTGTACAGTTACTAAAGAAATGAACATTTCTGGTTGACATTGTTACAATTCTTGTTAATCAATTTTCTTCTTCTTATATCTAGTAACAAATCGTTCTAATTGTCCACTTCTCTTCTTGTCTATTTCTCTCTTATTGATATTATTACACATATAACTTGTTTTGTTTATTTCTAATCTATAGATAATTATTTCTTTATTAAATTTTTATCATAATTCTATATTTATATAGAAACTTGGTGAAATGGCTGAAATATTAGATGTACGAGAGCATAAACTATTAGAATTAAGTAAAGAAAATATTGAATTACAAGAAACTGGAAACTTATTAAAAAAGTAAATGAAAAGTTTTGTTTTTTTCTTATTATAAATATAAACGAATATTGTTTATTAAAATTTTATAGTCAAGTACAAGACGCCGTTGCAACTAAAGAGAAAACTTTAACCGAAATAAAGAATTTGGCGGTAGAATATGAGGAAAAATTCGCAAAAGTTCAATCTCTTCTTTCTCAAAGGAATAAGGAAGTTGACGATTTAGTGAATAAAAATGAAAAATTACAGTCAGAGTTAAAGAATAAAATGTTTGTAATATAATATTTATACTTTCATTATCGATAAATGTCTATTTTAACGTATGTATTTCACTTTTCATCTTATTATATAGATGGGATACATCAGCTATTGAAAAAGCTTTAAAAGAGAAAGAACAAATTATTGCCGAGTTATTAGAAGAAGGAGAGAAATTATCTAAACAACAATTACAGAATAGTATAATTATTAAAAAATTAAGAGCCAAAGAAAAGGATAATGATCAATTGTCAAAGTCGAATTCGTGAGTTTTACTTTCGTTCATTTCTTTTTTTTTTTAAATATCAAAAATAAACGTTTATTTTCTTTTTTTTTCCATTTAAGTTCATTAATTGAAAAGCAAAAAAATGAAATTGAATATTTAAAGAAAGTAATAGATTCCAAAGAAGAATTATTAAAGAAACAAGCGGAAGCTATTACTCAACAAAATGCCGCTGTTCAATCTCAAGAAAATGATATGATCAAATTAAAAGTTGGAATAATTTCTATTAAAATATCTTCCTTTGTTTTATCTTCCGGTTCTTTTTCATACTATATACGATTTTTTTTTAATTGTTTTAGAGCGATTTTGAAGATGCCGAAGAGAAATGCAGAGGTTTGCAGGCAACTCTTGAAAAAGCTTATAAGTTTGTAGTCTTTAAACGTTAATTTTTATTTATATTATACAAATTTTATATTGTTTTAAAAGAGAAATTGCTGGCCTACATAAAGAAAAGGCAACAAAAGCCAGCGAAGAACAAGAAGCTGCCTTAAGTAGAGATTTGTTTGTTCAAGAACAATTAAGATCAGGTAATCTACTTGAATGATAATAATCATAATAATCATAAGAGAAAGTTTTACTATTTATCGATATTTACTTGTAGCACTAGAACAGTATAAGAGGGAAGCTAAAGAAGAAGAAAAGTCACTTTTTAGTCAAATTGAAGATTTACAGGTCTGTTTGTAGTAATAGTTTGAAATAATCTAAATAATATACAATAATTATCTTAATTACAGCAATGTCTTTCTAAAACGGAAAGAGAACTAAGGCGTAAAGAAGATTGCTATAAGCAAGAGATAAACGATTTACAACAACGTCTTCAAGAGGCGGACGATCGTCACCAAGATTTAACCGGTAACGTTACGGCCGCAACTCGCCCACTACTCCGTCAAATTGAAAACTTGCAAGCGTCGTTCAGTGAGCAAACAAGTACCTATGAAGTAGTTGAAAAAAATTTACAAGATCGCCTGAACGATGCTCAAATGCAGACAAGCAATTTTCAAGAGAGAGAACGTCTCGCTAGCGAAAAAGTTATGCAACTCAATGCTAAAATCATGTCTCTAGAATCGCAATTATCTACAATAAGAAATGAAAAAAGTCATTTACTTTCCGATTACGAAGTAACAAAAGCGAAATTATTACTTGCAGAAGATTCTAGAACTGAGTAGGCTTATTGTATATTAATTATTTATAATTAATTAAATTAATTTTTAATTAAAAAAACTATACAGTGTCGAAGCAAAATTAAGAGCTAAAACAGTGTCGTTGGAGCACGAAATATCTGATTTAAAGAAGCAGAATATACAATTAAATAGTCATTTGGAAATGGAAAGTATGAAAATTGAAAACGAAAGAAAAAAAGTGTTAGCTTTTCAAGAGCAACTTCAAGATAAAGTAAATAATATGGCCTTGCTCTATATTTATACAGATATTATTATCAATGATTTTATTTACTAGGAAATGCAATTACAACTACAAATTAACCCTTCCGATTCAATTTCAATGAATGAAAGTATGTTCAGTAAACAATCATCAAGTGGTAGATCGACTCCATACGTTTCACACGATGATTTAACATTCCCGTCAACTATTTTCCAAAATAAAACGTCATTATACGACAATCTAAGGAATTTTGGCAATGGTAACGTATTTGAAGCTTTACAGTCGACTCTTAAACAAAGAGAAGGAGAGATTGTCCAATTACAAGTAAACATTTATTTGTATTTTTATTTCATTTTTGCTTATTATAAAAAAAATTATTTCTCAGAGCGAAATAAAGGAATTAGAAAGAAATCGAGAATCAATGATGCAAGAATTGGTTAAAGTTACAAATAATAATTTAACTTTATCAGAAAAACTAATAGAACTTGACAATTTAAAAAAGAATTATAAAGTAAATACTTTACCTAATAGTAGAAGCAGAAAACATTCTTCTATTTTATAGAATAATTTTTTCATGTATTTTATATAGGAATTAGATTCACGGTACCAAGCTCTCTTACAAATGTATGGCGAAAAAGTTGAAGAGGCAGAAGAATTGAAACTTGATCTTCAAGACGTGAAAGCTATGTACAGATGCCAGGTAATTTCACTTTAAAAAGTTATATAGACAATGAACACCACGGTTGTTTTTTTTTGGATATTAGATAGAGGAATTAGTCCGAAAATCATGATATTTATCGCAGCCAGGAGACTCACGTGGGTAACGTGTGCTCACGTTTTTTAGTATACAATATTGAAATCTATGAAATGAAAAGGACAAAAAAACCTAAAAATCTAAAAAATACACTTACGATTGAAACTAAGACTTATTACTTCTAATACAACTCTCACTTTCTTCGTTTTCTTTATCCAACTCCACCGATGACTGAATAGTAAATACAGCTGTTCCTCTTCCATTTCTAGCATCTAATAGTTTATATATACCCTTTATGAACTGTTCAGCATTTTCGAAATCATCTCCACATTCATGAAATCTATTTTCAAGCGCCATTCTAACGAAATCAGCAGGAATAGAATTAGCTTCACACATGGCAGTAACTTCCCGGGTAAAAGGTTGACTCATTCTCATACGTAATTCCATCGAACTTAGCATTTTGCCCGGCCGCTCTTTTGGTTCACTACTGTCTTCGCTTTCAAGCTAAAATCAAGCAAAAGCTATAGATATTATCATTGAATTAATTGGGGTTAATGGAAATCGTTCACAAATGAGGTAGAATAGATTTTGAATTGACAAATGGCTAGGAGGACGAAGATATCTATTGATTTGTAATTAGTGGAAATCCCATCTAAGGGTTAGCTATTCAAAAAGGTTAGGCAAACACAAGCGCTGGTTAGAGTTAGGGCAAAACGATATATTTGTAGACATTTTCCATCACATCCAAGTTGAATAACTTACCCTTCGAAACAAATCTGGATGTACTTTAAAAGGTTCATCAGCCACCATTGTTGGAGTGTTCTCTGAAAGTTTCTAATATATGTGGTTTACACTACAGCTTAATTTATGTTAAATGTCACACACCGCTTTTGAAATTCTGAGTTTTTGAACAAACTCTTGACCCTTCATTTTCAAAACATGTGGGCACTTTGGTGATAGTCTCGCGTGGTGGTGCCATGGATCATCTGTAGACCTCCAATTTTTTACAGCTAAACCACAAAAGAAGCATTTCACATTGTCAAATGGTCCAATAAAAAAAAATCCAGCTTTACAAAGAACTTCTTTTTTTAAGGGCTGACTCTCTTCGTCGTAGTCCTGAAAAGTTGATAGGCGATTGTCAAAATCCGCCATTAGCGGATCTTTGGGTTTGTTATCGTCAGGAAACATGATTTGAATGTGTGAAGTACAAAATGGTTGTAGTTGTGGTATAACCAAGCTACGGTATTAATTACTAATATTAATTTAATAACCACTGTGCTTTGTGTATTAAACATTGACATTGTTAAAAGGAAAGACTTTTTTTTGACTAAGCACTAAATATTAACTGTATAGATGTAAAGTGATTTGCTTTTTAATTTGTGTTTCGCTTTTTAAGACAGTTTATATCCCGTTATTATATCTTATTAATTCGTTATTTATATAAGCCAAAAGACATTTTGTGTCTGAGATATAAGATCTCTTTGCAATAATTATTCCAGATAGTGTAATGAACTTCAAATAGGAAGACAAAATATTTTTGTCGTATTACGCTGACAGCGTATTCTAATCTATATATTTTTATAACCACGACTATAACCATGTTATACTATACGCTTTAGTAGGCCTATATTTAAAAAATTCTTCTTATCTTAAAGATTAATATTTTATTTTAATCAATGTTCCATGGATAAAATTAATATTTTAGAATATTGTTGATAAAAAGTAACTTTCCTGGTATAATAGATAAATATTTAGGAAAATAGCAACAACAAAAAAAGAATAGAACGTTTTATAAAGATCTGAAATATTGTGTATTTTTCAAAGAAAATTTTAAATATATTACTTGAAAAAAGGATCTGAAATATATTTTTTGTACTCTTCAAGGTCTAATTTCTCTTTTGCAAAGCGAATATCGTTTTGCATCTCTTCAATTAGAGCATCTGAAATTAAGGAAGAAATATAAAGTCTCCTTTCAATTTTAATAATTTATGATCCCTACCTAAAGAATCAAACTTTTTCTCTTCTCTAATATAACCTGTTATAATAATTCTCAAGTCACTTCCATAAAAATCAGTATTGTAAGAATGTAAAATGTGAGTTTCCTGTGGGGAAAACGTGGTTCTTTTTCTTTAACTGAAAGTAAAAGTAAACAATTACAAACAATTGCTTTTGTTTTCAAATCCTTGAAATGGGGATTCCATCCAGCACTAACTACCATTTTCCTAACTGGTTCATTATTCAGTTTAGCCCATCCAAAATAGATCCCACATGGAAATTCTGTGGGCAGACTCTCAACGACAGATTGCTCGAAATTAGCTGAAAATATAAATTAACAGTATTGATTCTGCAGTATATGGGTAGGGAGGAGTTTTTATCCTTTATACAGAATTATTAGGCTTTTTACATCATGCCTTGAAAGAAAGTGAAAAAAGTTCAAAGAAATAGTCGTTTACTTCGAAATGTATGCCGAATAATTTCTTGGAATTGATAGCTTGAATAGAGTTTACAGTATTTCAAACGCATTATTTTATTCATTATATATATTTATACAATTATATATAAAGTTTCTTTGAAACTTAAATTTACAGTCAATGTTACCTATTCACCTCATTTTTAACCTCAACATCACAGAATGCGAGTTGCTACTTTTCTCTTTCAATGATAAAAATATATTTACCTGTAGGAATTCCGATTTCTTTACTACCTCTACCAAATCCTCTTACTACTTTTCCTTGCAGTTTAACCGTTTGAAAATTCTGATTATCACTCATCTCTTATTGCACTGTTCAATAACGATCGGAGGCAGCGAAAATTAACAACGTACGTCTAGCAGACGATAATTGTTAACGAATAAGACAGGTGGCGCTGAATGAAAAATTTAACAAAGGATGAATAGAAACAGTATGCATGAAGTTTCACGCATGTTTGATATTTTATTAAAGAAATCAAAAAGTAGAAAATACATCAATTTTATAAAAAATTGTATTAATGCCACCTTTGTTCAGAAATTGCAATTTAGCATAAATAAATATAAAAATTCGTTTTCAACACGAACACGATGACTGAACCGGAGACTGGGGATGAGGAGTTGGAGAAGCTAATGTAACAGCTGTGAAGTAGATTGTCAAGGTAAAAAATTCCAAAGTTTTTCAATTAATGATTTATTTTGCTTTGAGGTATTTGTGCGTCAATATCATTAATTATTAGTAATCATATAGTTTACATACATGCTTAAGACATATTTTAGCTCTTATACATGCAGTTTTCAAACTGAAAAGTTACAGAATAATCAGGTAATTCTTTTACAATTTAAGTATCAACTGCTAATAGTTTAATCAGTGAAAGCAAATTGTTTTTCTATAAGTATAAATGCTAAAGGGCGTTTCCTCAACAATTTCAATAAATATAGCACAATAGCGTTTTTTCTCTATAAAGTGAATTAGTTCCCCCTTAAAAATATTTGCATATACTTATTGTTAGTGCATAATTAATTCTTTTAATTCCATATTTTTTCTATATATATTTTTTTAAACATAATTTGACCAAATAAAATGTACCCATTCTCAGGTGACTTTATCTACATCGTTGATGATTATTTAACAGTTACTTTTTTGTAATACCTTTGAAATGGATCTCATTTAAAATAATTTTTTGCATATTTATATTTTAAATGGCATAACCACTGATGGCAAAAATTCAGACCAATCTCTTTTTACCTCTCAAAAGTTGAACGAGGAAATATGCAGTTACTGAATATCGGTTTCACTGTTTTTTTACAACTGAGAATAATGCGGAACAGCAACATACAAAAAATTATACAGAAAAAATATCCATGTCAGGTTCCACTAGTAAAAAGCGCAAACAATTTCATAATCTAATAACTCTCCAAAATCAGCAAGCACAACCACCTTCTTTTTCCTTAGGTTCAATCGGTTCATCGTGTAAATGCACGTCTCTAACTGAACAACAAAGGTCAAGGATATTTTACATGCTGACTTGTTAATAATTAATGAGGATGGCTGTGTACGACTAATCAAGTTTTTTATCCCTGATAAATTTCATTATAGCTCTGTAGGTAAATTAATTGCAAGCTAACCAGGCGTATAACCATAGTTAAATAGCATATTTAAAATTTTTCGCAACGCCATCCACATTTTTTAAAACTAAAAAAAGCCATTCATAACATCTACCTAGCAAATTATGCAAGCATGCTCTTGGAACTAAAAATAATAAAAAAATACAATAACAGGTTCGCACAACAGAGAAAAGCCCGTACACCTTATGTATTTTTATGTGAAAAAGGATACGTGTTCCATCATTAGGCTGCTGTTCGTTAGACTCCATCCCAGGAAGAGCGCCTGCGACACGCCTAAATAGCTGTTTAACATTATAGCCAGCTTTTGCGCTAGTTTCAATGAACATAACATTTAGCTCTTTAGCCTTTCTCTCACCTTCTTCAGCTGAAACTTGCCTGTTTAGATAAGTAAAAGAAAGTGGTTAGACACCAGCTAAATTTCAATAAGCATCAATATAAAAACTCTTCTTTGGCTATAACACTGCAAGAAACTTGTCAACTTATTTGTCAAATATACCGTTTATCGGTAAGGTCAGTTTTATTCCCAACTAGCATTATTATGACATCACTTCCTCGCTCAGTCCTTACATCATCGATCCATTTAGAAGTTTGTTGAAAGGAAGTTGCGTCTTATTTGCAAGTAAATGAATATATAATAAACTTTGCTAATTGATAATTAGGTAATACGCACTGGTGATATCGTAGACTACTACAGCTACCGAAGAGTCTCTTATATAACTAGGTATTAAACTTCTAAACCTTTCCTGACCGGCTGTATCCCACAGTTGTAGCCTTATCTGAGTAAGGACAAATTTGCAAAAGAGATTCGCGTAGAAATATTGTATAATACAAACTGTTCGATCTTCTAAATACATAGTTTTCGACAAGAAATCTATTCCAATTGTGGCTTGATATGTACTATCGAAACTATCATACATGAACCTTGTTATTAAAGATGTCTTCCCAACTGTTGAACAAAATTTATTATTGAACAGATACTCAATGAACAACATGAATAGAACACTAAACAGGCTTTGTCTCTCTCTATATATATTATTCGTAATCCTGTCTAATAGGCCCTTAAAAGCTATTTTTAAATTTAAAATATTTCATTTATTTAGCGCTGCTAATGGAGTAACCAAGAATTCATTAAACATATAAGTTAATGATTAGTCACTTGCGAACTATGCAAGATTTTCAATGGTCAAATTTATGTTAATATTTCTATTGTAATAATACTTGGCATCTTGATTATTAATTGTTGTATATTTTTCACTCTCTAACTTTTACACGTTGCCTGTCAAAGATACGTACATCCGCCCCAAACTAAGCCCTCTTGAAAGAAATGAATACCGCTACTTACCGCTTTGCTCTCCCAGAAAGACAAGCTTGAATTTCCGTAAGGGATTCCCAAATTCACCTCCAGCCATTGTGTGAAGTAGGTCTAGGTCTAGTAATTCAGTCAGAAACGTTTAAATATATAGAAATTTTAGAAATATATAAACGTCCAGCCTGGCGAATTTCTAATACGCATGCGCAAAGACTTCTTACAAGTATTAAGATTGTAAAGGAAAGTTTTAGATTTAGTTAATGGAGGCACTATATAAGAAACAATCCGGCATTTTTAAAATTATATTCATTTAACTCTGTATTTTAGGGATCACACTCTCGTAAAGGTATGGAGTAGTATTCCGCGTAACTGTATTTTATTCCGTACTGAATATGAGTTCGAGCCATACTATTCTGCATATTTTTCATTTTTGAGATGATTCAGAATGAATTGTCTTAAAAATTTTGAAGTGACTAACTTTTCTAGATTTGATATTTTCATAAGTACAGATTATCGTGACAATCAACAATCTACGTAGACATATATGAGTCGATGTAAAATTTCACTGACTTGCACAAGCCTACGATTTGATAAAAACGAAAGTAACTTTCACTTTCTAGTCTGACAATTGACCACTAATCAAAATTAGTCGTATCTTATTGTTCCATAATATTTGTTTCTGAATAGGACAAGATGTTCTCTCAAAAGAAGATAAGCTCTCTTAAAAAGTATAAAATGCAGCTATTTGCTAGTTTTTTCAATAGATAAACTATTATTATTATCTATGGGGTTTAAATGAGTAAAAGCGAATTTCAACTAAAAATGGGGAAATCAGTTTTCTTTCAAATCTATCGTGTTTAGACTATTACCAATCCTATATTACAATGTGTAAGATTTAACTAAGTGTTTGTGATAACTTAGAAAAGAAAAAAACGGATTTTTTTAGAACTTAAGAAAGTTATAATCTGTGACAATTTAACAATATTTAAATGCGATTAGACAGTTTAAATAATATGTGAAAAAACCAGAATTCTCTTGTCGGAATTTTCTATTTTCTCCTTTTCGACTGAAATTCTTTTCTCAATCTCATTGCTTTTTTCCTTTTCTTACGGTAGAGCTATACAAAAATATGCTAATTAAATTAGTAACTAGTAAATACAGGCAAAACTTACATCAACAAGCTCTGTTCGCTTATTCTTCCAATCTTCGTTATTTGATGCTTCGCGTGTAGCAAAATAATTGGCTTCTGTAAACATATACTTTAGAGATGAAAATTTTCAATTTCAAAGAATTAATACCTTTAAGTCTGGAGTCCCCTGACCATAAGAAAAAAGTACTCTTTGAGTTAGATGGGGGTGTTTCCTCCACGTGTTTACTCTTGCATTCATCTCCTTCGTTGTCTGAAGAGCTTTCATCGTCGAATTTCTTATCATTGCCAGTGCTTTGTACTTTATTTTTCACTGCATATATTAAAATCAGAATAATGTTAGGTTGTATACAATATGAAAAAAGAATATTGAAACCTAAAGGAGTTTCCGCAACATTATCTTTTTTTTCATTTTCTTCGTCATTGTCTCTTCCGAAAGCAGCAAGTAGCGAAAAAGAGGTACTCTTCTCAGTATTTTTAAAAGCATCAGCTAAGGATGACGATTCAAGCTTATAATATTTTTCCTCATGTGTTAAAGGTTTCACTTCATCTAACTCTTTTTTATCATCTTCTACTTTCACTTCATCTGTACCTTCTTTACTTTTTCTAAAAAAAACAAATGATACACTATAAATTGTATTTCATTTTGAAAATTATATTTTTAACTTGGATTTTTTCTTCTTCTCTTCCTTTTTCTTTTTTTTTTTATCTTCCTTATCCTGAGTTGGATCATATCGCATCGCAGCCGTATCCCTAATTTAGTATAATGGAAATAAATGAAATAATTTTTATTTTGAGTAAGAGGATCAATTAATACTTGAAATTAATTTTTTTCTTTTTATCATCAGTAATTTTTTTTTGCATAACTTCTTCTAATATAGCTAAAGATGCCTGACGTTCATTGGAAAGATCTGAACTTTTCTGTTTATCAACTTCTGGCTCACTTTCGCTCGAATTATCTTCTTTAAATCGTTCATCAATTGTAAATCTTTCATCTTTTTTAAATTTAGCTTGAAGTTTCATAAGCTGCAAAAGTAAACTTTAAAATTTAACATTCATTTTGAACTTGATACGAACTTTTTGACCAGACTTTCCCTCAAATTGGGATTTATGCTCAAATTTATGATCATCTTCTGAATCAGAATCATCGTCATCCTTGAATAAACTAAGTTTCTTTTCACTACCCTCTTCCTATAACAGCAATATAATAATATGTTATCCATTAAAATTTGTTTGTTATAAACTACTTGATTTATATTTTTGGATTCGTTTACTTGCTCCGAAGGAGGAGGAATGTATTCATCGTCCGAATCGAAAATTATTTTCGATGAGTTACTTTTAGACTGTAAATTTTACGATAGAATGGTTGTTAATGAAACAATATTTAATAATAGCAATACCAACACTATCAATTGATAATGCACTAGAAATTAACTTTGCTTTTTGTTCTCTTTCTTTCACAAAATTTTTAAATGATTCTTTTCTCCTCTTTTCATCATCCACTCTTTTTTGGGCCTATTAATCGAAAAATGTTTTAAAACTTAAAAATAATACTTAACTACTAATATACCATCATACTTTTGTTTTATTTTTATCTCTGCCGCCCTCATTTTTTTCCTCACTTTCTATTTTCCCTTCGTCGTCGTTTTTTTTCTTTTTCCCCATATCACTTTATGATAAATTAAAACTCAATATATAGAAGAAATCCAATATATTCGTGCTCCTGAAAAAATTTATCATCTTTTAATGATGCTTATCCTGTCAACTAAGTATTTGATACTGCACAGTTTATATATGTTGTAATTAATATTTTGTAATTTAAATCTACGACCTAGCTAAGTAGAAAAAATAACATTTACTGGAAAAATATCACTTTAAAATTCATAGAGATTTACTTTATTTATGTGTATTACCTGGATATAGTCAAATAGTTGACGCACGAGTCTTGGTGTGGGCGATAATTGAACGCATGGAACATGCAGGATTTTTGCTCAGCCGTCTGCTATAAGTTAGCGCATGCGTGTTGTTTCGTTGACTACTGTATAAACATTCAAGTAAAAGGCTCAAAGAAGCATGCCGGTCATTATCAAAGATTATTCTTGGAGAGAGGATGATAGTCATGTATACATTACTCTTCCCTTGAAGGGAACAAAAGCGAATAAAGTAGACATTTTTTCTACAAATTTCTATTTGAAAGCGTCGTATCCACCGTATCTGTGTGAATTTTTTTTGCAAAAGCCTGTTAAAGACGAGGAAAGTTCAACTAAAATTGGCGATGGAGTAATTTTCTTTAAATTAGAAAAGGAAATACCTGAAATTTGGGAAAGCTTACAAATTGATAATTTAGACGACAAGAGCTACCTGAGGCAACTGAGAGATGAAGCTATAAAATTTTCGCAAGAGAGAGCTATTAGAAAAAAAAAAGAACAAGAAGAAAAGAAAAGAGAAACAGATAAATTAGCTGTTAGTGAACAAATGAATATAGAGCAGCAAGAAAGAGAGCGTATTGAAAAAATCAAAACTTCCGAAAAAGAGAGAGCATTCGAAGAACTAGAAAAGTTTAAATTAGCACAAGAAGAAATGGAAGAACAGGTAACTTGTATTAATTTACAATCGTAGCTGATTTTACATGCTATTTATTCTGTAGAGAAGGCTATTAGATGAACATACACAAAAATATTCGAAGAAAGAACCCTTCACTTTCAATGTTCAGCCAAAATCGACAAAAATATTCGATGAACAAGAGAAAAAACAACCTTTAAGAGAGACTGGGACAATAAATGTCTCATTTACAAAACGAGTGTTTCCAACTGCCGCTAGAGAAAGTCAACTCAAAGAAGAGGAGGAATGGCTGGAAAAGCAGAATGAAGCCAAAAAACGTATTGAATTGGAAGATGAAGATTTAACAGAAGAGGATAAGAACCCGGAATACCTCAGAGAAAAAGCCAACAATTTTTTTAAAGTTGGAGATTTTCAATCTGCGATAGCTGTTTTGTCTCACGCGATTAGACTCAATCCTAAGTTACCGTCCCTTTATTCCAATAGAGCAGCTTGCCATCTTAAAGTTAGAAATCTATTTAAGTGTTTAGAAGATTCTTCCAGGGCATTGGAACTATTAACTCCCCCTGTCAATCAAAACGCTGAGAGTCGATTAAAAGCCCATGTTCGTCGAGGAACTGCATTTTGTGAATTAGAATGCTATGTTGAAGCTTTACAAGATTATGAAGCAGCCCTAAAAATCGCTCCAGAAAATAACAAGCTATTAAAGGATGCCGAAAATATTAGAAAAATAATACAATGTTCAACCGAATAATGTAAAAATTTTTAATAAGGATAAATTTACTCTTTCTTCCCTATAGTAAAAATTTATAGATATTTTTACATTTTGATAACTCGTTTCGTTTTATGGTGTTCAATTTCAAATTTGTAAGAGAATGTTCTATATGGAAACTCGCAAGTTTCAATAAAACTTTGTGTATGTTTTACTGCTTATTTCTCAATGAAATCTGAACGAAACGTTTAATATTTAGTGGTATTTTAAGGAAAAGATTTTCATAAGTTTTTCAGTTTACTGAGTTTCCCGCCAAAAATACAAAGCGGATATTGTGGCGCTGCAGTCAGAACTACTTCCGCTTTTCTTTCTCTAAGACTGTCTACATGGGCTTTGGTTTGTGTTTTTTTGAGGTGAGTAATATATTCCACTGTTCTCGAAGATTTCCTGCTGTTTGCTACCAATTATAGCAAAATTAATTAGTCGAATTTGAATTATAAATAAATGCGAAATTGCTATAAAAAAAATTTAGACCGCACTGAAAAATTTAGCCCGGTGTTACTATTCTAGACCCTATTATTTACTTGAGAGCAATAGAAGCCATCGTTATAAAATATAGCCTTAGATATTTAATATTGTCTTTCATATATCTGACATTTTATATCTAATTAAGACTGTTTGTTTCTTGGTATGAATGTACCATTCTACATTCTGCGTAAATGTTCTATGCAGTCTGATATCTACAGAACATTACGTATCGTAAATATAGAATAAATCGAACACATCCACAGAAATACCTCAAAACATATGTATAAGCTTGAAATAACACTAAAAGGTCATAAAACTGTTCACATTTTTTGAATTGGTAATGAGAGACAAGACTTGAAGAATAAGGTTAATAAATCTTACACTGCCATTGTCACTATACATATAAAACATATCCTAAACACAGCGAATTATATACTTGTGTTACAATTAGGTTTAGATGAAAGTTAAGAAATTCTGCTCTCTGTAGCATCAAAAATGGACACGAATCCTTCTGAATACTTTATTCAAGTTCATTCTCTAGACGACAATAATGAAGGTAAAGAACAAAAACTTTCTTGAAAGCAATCCAAATAAATAGCAAACTTTTTAGTCACTGAACAATCTGGTACATCTGCAAATATCATATCCGGAGTTTTCGATCAATATAATACTATAGAAGCCGAAGAGATAGAACAAGAATATTCGGAGAAATCTTGTGAGGTAGTTGCAGCAACTTTCCTACATTAATATCACAGAGCAGGGAATAAAAGTCATAAACCTTTCAGCCGGCAGAAAATGCATTTGCTGTTGACGCTGATACCGTAGTTGTAATAAACGGTGTTCAATGTGTTTTGAGACAAGATCCAGAATCAGGTCAACTTATGGCTGTTCCTTGTGGAAAAGACGGGGAAGAGGATGGAGACCAAGGAAACGAAAAAATGGACGATTGCGAGTTGGTGCAACAACGAGTCATTCAAAGTGATGAGAGTACTGCGGCCGAAGGTTTATTAGGTCTTCAAAATATAGGTTAGTAAATTATTGATCCGATAGTCTTTTTACAACCCAATGCACTTGATTTTAGGAAACGATGGAGTTAAACGTAGTTGTCGTCTCAAGAGAAAATCTAAGAAATTTTGGTTAGGTAAGTCATTTTATTTAATTTACATGTCGAATGTTTGTGTATTTATCTTAACTTTAAAATTCCACAGTTCAAAATTCTGAAAAAACTGACAAAAGAGAAGAAGTAGATGATGTTCAGGAAGATTTCCCAACTGACGTCAAAATAGAAGTCATAGATGAATCCTTAGGGCCTGACCTAACTGAGCCTGAGATTACCCGTGTCAAGACGACGAGTAGTGATCTTCGAAAACCTAAACTTACCCCATTAGCTGTTCAAAATTATCTTGCCGGTCTTGGTATTCCAGGTTTGTTACAATATTATCTTGAAGAAAAGAGAACGTACTTGCAAAATGACTATCATTTTAAGTTAAACGAGGAAGAGGCCGACCGAGAAAAAGTATGCCAAGTGAGAACATATTACCACCTATGATCACCACCGAAGATGGTAAAACGTTTCTAATAGCTCCCAATCAGGTATACACTAAAAAAGATTTCTAATTTTATAAAAATAAAAAAATCAACGTTCACCACCTTTCAGAATGCTAGCGAAACAACTAACGCTGCCGAAGTTGTGTCTGAAAAAGATTCTGTTAAAATAAACTACAATGGTGTAGAAATAGAAGGTTTTTGTTTTTTTCCTTTCATTTTTTTGTGTCTAATAGGCTTGTTAATTATTTAAAAATTGCCTGTAGCTGAGCCTTTGAACAAAAGTTCTACGGATGATGAGAAATTCGATAAACAACCGCTCATTGGTCTTAAAACTGATGCATCGCAACTTACTAAATTAAAATGCCCCAAATGCGACTTCCAAGCTTTCTACACTCAACACTATCAGCAGCATATCATGACTCATGAAGCAGATACATTTAAATGTAAATGTTGTGCATTTCTTTGCTTTGATAAAGACGAACTAGATAACCATTTCAAGGTAAAATTATAATATTTTGACCAATTAAAGAACTAATTTTTGGTGTTTTACCTCTACAAATTAGGAAACTCACCCTAAAAACTACTGTACAGTTTGTGGTTTGCAAGTTGAGTTTGCTTATATTATGAAACGTCATATGCAGCGTCACGATCCAAATGGAATAGTATGTGAAATCTGCAAGAAAAGTTATAAAGTATGTTTTCGTATCTTTGCATATATATATATTTAGCATCAGTATATTTATTATTTCTTTTAGGATCAGTATATATTAAAAATGCATATTAAAATGGTTCACGAAGCACCGGAAGAGCACTATTCCTGTTCGACTTGTGATAGAAAGTTTACAAGGAAAGCGCATTTGAAAAGGCATGAAAGAACTCACGCTGCAGTAAAACGCTACAAATGTAGTCATTGTGATTATCGGTATGTTACAAATTCTAGGGATTTTCGAAGTTTCATTTGCTTGATTAATTGAAAAACAGTGGGAGTGAGCGATCGGATATTAGTAAACACGCTGTGGTGCATCAGGAGCCTAAGTATAAATGCCAAAGTTGCGGGAAATTATTTCGACATATGAAAAACAAAGAATTGCACGAAAAAAGGTTAAGAGGAGGACATTTTTGACCGAAATTAACTTTAATACTTTTTTAGGCATAGAGGTCAACGGGATTACAAATGTGGAATGTGTGACTTTTTTGGTTATACTTTTACCGATATACGAAAACATATTGAACGTAAACACGCTGACAAAACTTTTATCTGTAACAAGTGTGCTAGATCTTTCCGGTCCCAGTTTGCTTTACAACATCACTTAGAGAGGGGATGCGAAGAACAAGGCTTATCATTAGGCGCGGTTGCACCTGATGAAATAACACCCACAAGAATAATTGATGGAGGTTTGTATAATTAACATTTTCTGTATAAAGAAAGCTTATTTCTATATCTGATGCAGAGCAAGAGATCACAGATGGAAGTGATAATCCAAATAATACATTAGATGTTTCTCAATTTACGT
This sequence comes from Dimorphilus gyrociliatus, assembly GCA_904063045.1. Classification (NCBI taxonomy): domain Eukaryota; kingdom Metazoa; phylum Annelida; class Polychaeta; family Dinophilidae; genus Dimorphilus; species Dimorphilus gyrociliatus. The sequence continues at coordinate 95,678 of CAJFCJ010000016.1, read as the reverse complement.
CACTAGAAGAAACTCATGCCGCAGCAGAGATGGCTTCCGATTTAGTAATGGCAACATGAGAACTCTGTAATTTTTTGTTAAATATTACGAATAGTTTAAAACTTAAAACTGTAATATACTATTTGATCTAATATCTGAGTAAACTAAGTTTGGTTTTTTGTTTGTTCACTGTGGGATTATTATACCTGCAATTGAAACATATTTTTCATATTACATTAAATTTTTAAGTTTTAAAACAATGTGATCAATTGGCAGAAACAAGTTTATTTTACTGTAAACTTTTTACTATTCGCATTTTGTAATGAGTCTATTTCATATTCACGCATATTTATTTGTTCTTCATGGCGGGTGGGCCAAAGAAAAGGAACACTCCTGACTTCTGCATCTGCATAGAGTGTAATCGTTATTTGAGCAAACTATTTTAATGATAAAACTTACAGCAAACATGGTTACACAGAAGAAGAGAGTAGAAGCCGCCAATTGGATGTTCCATTTAGCGTTCATCTTTCCATGATATTGTTGCCAAGGGATAGTTGCTTTAGGTAAATGATCCATAGTAGCGCACGTATCAGCGGCAACTTGTTTAGCTGATTTCCAGTGAGCTGGTACGTGATCACCCATGTTGCGAACTTTTATGGCTGAGGTTATTTTAAATGAAAGATTAATGAGCGAATAATTCTTGTACTTAAAATTAAAAGTTGTCTGTTTAATTTTTACACTTTATTTTAATTTAAGGCAATAACCAACTAAACGACTTTCCACACTTTACTCGAATATCCAGCACTGGATTCCTCGTCATTAATTGATCAAAACTAAAATGTGCTTAAAAATGTTCTCTTAAAAGTACCTTTTACGCTGTTGACCAAAGTAGAGGTCCTGGCGGTCAATAAACGAGCGGAAAGCATAGTTTAGTCTATATGAAATTCACCGATACCAAGGACAAATATGGCGGCTAAAGGACAATTGCAGGCTCGCATCTATTTTTACAGAAATTCCAAATAAAACAATCAAGTGTATATTTAAAACATAAATACAGATATATTAATATATAAATAAATGAATTAAATTATTTTTACTAAATTTAAAATGTACGATTTTTCAGCATCCTATTGGCGCCATTTTTTAAAATTGAACTTTATAATTTATCTTAAAGTCACATTACTTCAAACAAAGAGATTTGTACATTTGATAACAGAATTTTTTACATTTTATATGTATTATTGGAAACTTCAGCACGGATTTCTATTAAGAAATTTGTGCTTCTTTGAAGCTTTAGAAATGGCAGTAGATAAAAAGCTGTACAGTATAGCATAGTTACCGCATAATATACCATTTTTATAGCAACATCTAATCAGTCTTTTCATCAAAAAATACGATGACTATTCGAAAAAAACCAAGTGAGTAGAAAACAAAAGCCGACTTATGAAAGCAAGTATATCTCGGCTTTACAACACGAAAAATAGAATAAAAAGAAGGAAACATTGAACATTCTAAATACGAAATATCGGAGTTATTTTCTGCATGTTAATTCATTCTTCGGAGTAGCGATTGGGAAAGTCGTCGAAGATTTGTTCTGCTGTTAGGTGGCGCTGTTAAATAGGGAAAGTGCTTCCAGTGGAACTTACGAAGTGATCGAACACGTTCTCAACGGAAGGTCCGGAACATGGGTGTTGGACAAGAGTATGATTTCGTAATCCTGCGTGCGTCTTGAAAATTTTTCCGCAATGGCATGAAAATGTAGGAGCTTTGCCTATAGTCCTATATAAGGAAAGCAAAAACCGATATATAGCAAACTCGAACATGTTTGTCATCTCTTAAAAAATAAGATAACTTTATCGTAGATGTGAATCTAAAATATATATCTAATTCTAGAGTATCTCAGTCAATAGTTTAGTACGCTGTCCGAAAACTAGGGTATTTGTAACACTATACAAACAACCAAATCATATTGGAAGAGAAAGAAAATATACTAAATTTAAATTGCATACAAGAGTTGCTATCTTTATTTTTCCGAGAAAAAAAATTGACTCCCGCTTACAGATATCCCATTTGACCTGGGTATTTAATTATATAGTCTGAATATATGTACAAAGTAGACTTGTTAGCAGCATATTAGAATTGACATATGGTACTTAAATATTAATGAATGAACAAATGTTCAATACGGAAAATTTTTTCCATAAAATTCGTATGGCGATGTTCAGTAAAAGTTCTTTTTAAATTTTTATTGGACCCTAAGCAATAAATATTTGTTATATATATTTTAGTCTAAATGCTATTCTAATAGCATATACTATACACCCAATTGTAGTTTGAGATCTTTACACTACTTTGGTGCATTACTTTTACACCTTCTACGAGATTTAGAGAGGGAATACTGAAGAAAATAGATTGGTAAAGCAACTAGAGAAGTGAGAGTAACATATTGAATTAAGACTCGTCTGTGACATATACAGTCAACATATGATTATAAAGTAATTAATCTATCAACGGCATCATTTGTTTCAATTTTTTTTAGAGAAGTGGTGGGAAATCAAGAGTTTTGCTTGCTAAATATTAATTAAAAGCTATTACTGACCTGTCGTCTAGATTCTTATGGCCGTTTTTCAAATGGTACTTTATTCCATTAACGTTTTTGTAGCGTTTGTCACAACCTTCTACTTGACATATATACGGCCGTTCGACACTGTCCGAAGGAATTTGATGACGAATTCTTTTGGGAGGGGGAAGCCCTACAATTTGAGTCTTTATTCCGTCAGACGCCCATGAATCAATACTACTAGAATCGGTATCGAAAGCGTCATATTCGCATTCGCTTCCGGCTAAAGGACTCTGAATTGAGGAAGATGGTTGTGCATTGAAAAAAATCTTATTCGCCTTATTTGAACTCCTGTTGTGTCTGTAAATAATATAATCTTGTCTTATTTAGATAAATCAATTAAATAGATAATACGTTAATAGAAAGAGAATGAAAAACAAAGTGATAGTTGAAAAATCACTAGTGCAGTTTATGATTAGTGAAATAAATTATCTTCGTATAAGTATTGTTATAAAATATAATAATTGATGAGCGAACAACACAACATGCCCTTCATAAGTACTCAAATATACTTATTTGAAAAGCATCTATAGTAGAACTATACAGTATTATTTATTCTTTTCAACTTACAGAGAAGTTTTAAAAACTTTAAAAACTAATGATTACCTTAAAATATAACTTAAAGGCAAATAGTTCGGCTGTGCGTTCTCTTGTTGTTCCAAGAAATCAGGATCCGTTTCTGTTAAACAAAAACATTCATGTAAATAATAAACAGCTGATAAGGTATTCCTTGGAATCCCGGTGTTGTGAAATAGTCTATATATAGTAACAAAAGAGGGTACGCTTACAAAAGGATGATGTATGACTAAAGAAAATAGTTTTTGCTAGTTTTTTTTAAGTAAATATATCATAAATACCTATATGCGTTGTTTCAACATGATCAATTAGTTCAGCGAGATTCGAAAACGTCGAATTACATTCGGAAAAGTTGCACGTATTTATGAAGAAAGCAGCCATTAGGCAATCTCGTTTTCGATTCTCATATTTTAACAAGGAAAAACTGGCTGCCGATTCCTCGGCACTTGGGTGCCTTCTATTTAAGTAAACCTCTTAGTAACCATATTATTTTCTATAAGATGGCTGTTGCGAAAGACGAGATCGATCTCAATAAAAAACTAGATATTTTACGGACAGAGGAAAGGTTTTATGAAAATCAAATAGAAAAAATCAACAACGAATTAAGTAAATTGCAATCTGAGGAGGTAATGTGGTATAAACTTACTTTATCGCTCAAGATAATCTCTCTTAAATCCCATTCATCCTAAATTTTTGAAAGTTTTACAATAATTTCGAAAAATTTATATATAAGTATCTATCAATAGGATGCTTTGAAGAGCTGGCTGGAAACAGAAAAACAAGAAAATGATATCGCAATGTTGTTGGAAGATGATGGAAGGGAAGATCAAGAGAGTGTTATGTCTACAGAACAAAAGTAGACATGTACACTCATTAGGAAAGTACTCAATAATCTTGAATGAATTTTTGAAACTTTCAAATAGCCGTTTTTAATAAATGTTAAGTTTTACGTGACATTTTTAATTTATAAGACATTTACTTAAAATTTGAATGCATATGTATATATATATATATATACGCATACATTTATGTTATATATAGTGTACTAGTATTTCAAGAATTTCACGTTTCATTCATCAATAACAGACATGTGAAAACTGTTTCAGTCACTCTATTATATTCTTAATTCAGTCATTCAATCGTAACATCCCAAAACTAATCATCACGCTTCTTCTTCTTTCCTTGTTCTTTGTTGCCAAGAATTATAGCAAGATAGCGGAAAATCTCAATCATATCAATGAACAAATCCAAACTGTGCCTGAAAAAAAAAACATACATGAAGGAACTTATAATTAACATAACAAATATATATATATATATATATACAGTATATATTCAAATAGAAATAAATCTTACTTGATGTAATCATCATCACCGTTTTCACGCTTGTAAATGATCATTTGGGTGTCGTATATTACGAAAAGGCAAAAGATACCGAATCCAACATACAATTCAAACTGTTGATTTGTTAAAAAAGATACATTTTAAATATAGAAATAAGGTATGTACATCTTTCAAAAACGGTTGTGTTATTACCTGGAATATTAGGTTTGATCTGAAAAATATATTGGCGAGGGAAACTACTAGTAGACAAGATATACCAGACGAAAGAAGACCTAAACAGAGAAGGTTAAGCTATTAACTGTGAATGATCTTATTTAAGAAGGTTACCTCCGAGGAATAAACTTGGTCGTTTGTTGGAGTAAAGGGTAGACAGAGAGAAGCAGATGAATATCATTGCCGTTCCGGTTAAAGCAGTGGTAATGATACTGAAAAAATATTTATATTAATATTTTAAGTACAGAAGATAAGTCTTTCACATATCAAATAGCAAAACGGTTCAACGTATCTAAAGACAAAGAATGTTACATACTGTATATAGCAATCTTTTTATACTGATTAAAACTAAATAGAAGTATTATAGATATGATTATTTCGTCGTCTGTTTTAAGTTTCAAAGAAATCGATTATCTGTAATACGGTAAACCTTGTTATATACCTATTAAATAGCTAATGTTATGTTTCTTAAAAGCTTCGTGTTGAAGCTCATTACTATACAGTATGTTAAGAAAAAGTATTCAGGAAACAAACACTAAAATGATAAAGAAATGGTAAGGTTGATAGAAGGGGGAAAGTTGACCTTCAGTTGACTTTCGTAAGGAAATGGGACAAAATGGGACATCACAGAAAACGTAGCATTTGCATGACAGATTTCAATTTTTTTTGTATAAATAACCTAAAGCATCATTATATAGTTTCAATAGAATAAATTATCTGAAAATTTACTAGTATTATGAACTATTTTTTAGTTATTAATTTTTAAATGTAGGTAATTTTTCTATTAGGACGGAGAAAAAATAAATAGAAAAACATGTTAATCAATCTAAAGAGCTCTTTAAATTGGAATTGAGAATAATTAAACATATTTTCATGAGACAATCAATACTGTTTTACAATATGTATCTGAGACTTCATGTATATCATCAACATGTCACGCTTTTAAACCAGAAAAGCCATTTTTCATAATAAATTAGAAAAAAAGAAGGAAAATAAATTACCTTGGATCTATCATGATCAATCTTTCAAGGAGAGGACCAAGAGAAATACCGGCACAAAAAGTGAATCCACCAAAATAGGCTAAACGCCTCTTTTCAGTTGTTCTGTTATGTGGTGTGCTGTACAGGGCGAACAAACAGGCAATCGAAGCTATTAAAGTCAAAAATCCATTCTGAAAATGATATTAAAATGTAAAGAGATACTGGTAGAGATAAAACAATATTCAAGATACCCTTAGCAGAGCTGTGAATATGTGAACATATGCACCAGCTGCCGCAAGAGCCATTCCGATGGCTAAAGTTCCGTAGACACATTTCAAATGTTCTTTAACGGATTTTGATCTGTAAAATTTAAAACTTTAGTGATGGATTTTATTATTTCATATTATATTTTAAAAAAATCTCTTAATAAATCGAGGTTTGACCTACACAACAATAAATAGGCAAATAAAAACATTGATTTAAACCTTTTTAGTACTTTATTATAACCTCAGGTTGTGGTTAGCGAATGGATAATCATTATTTTTTTTTGACACAATAAGAAACTGGAATGTTGACATAAAAAAATGATTATCTGCTGTTTTTCAGAAATCTATATTCTTTAATTGTATATTGATAGACAACATGAGGTTTATGAAAGTAATAAAGAGAAATAAAGTCGCTTCATAATTATATTCATGAATTTACTATAAAAGTCAATGAATAAACAAATGATTTCCCTTAAAAACATGTACTGCCTATGCAGTAATATGATATTAACATTAAGACAGGGAATTAAACTTACAGATGATGAAATTTCGTCAAATTTTCTAGCTTTTTTTGGAAATCAGCCATGATTTTCTTTTCAGTGACTTGTGTACTTCTAAAACAAAATGACGTCAAGCTCTGAACGTTGATTGGTTTAAACCGTAATACACGCGTACAAAATGTTATATTTATAGGCAATCTGATAAATTGTCAGTGTTCCTTTCCAGATTTTTCTAGTAAAAACGAAAATTCTAAGGGTGCCGCACTACTTATAAGCAACTCTAAAACGAAAATTAGTAGATTATGTAAAGCTTTTTAACACTTTTTAAATATATCAATAATTTAATTTGAAAATAAGTACTAGCTTACGTTATTTATTTTTCGATATTTCTGGCTGTCTGATACGAAATATGGGTAGACACAGTTTATGTCAAAGATGCTTTTTAGCGTGTCAGCCAATGGGTGACCTGCTAACGACGGCCATATTAACGCATGCGTAAATCGAGCATTCGTGTCCTTCGAGCCGGTTAGAAAGGTTTGTAGCTCGTGCTTAACTCTGTAAATATCTGTCTTTTCGAGCTTATTTTTTAAATTCTTTTTATTGAAAAACATTAAAGACGCTTCAAGGCGTTGTATTTACGATTTTCATCTGTTAACTCTTTTTATATCGAGGAATAATTCATTTGATCTTTCAGATTAATTTTTCCCAGGACGTATAGGAAAATTGAATAACAATGAATTCCTGCATGAGTTTAGCCCCATTAGCAAGAAACGTGGTATGTATACATTTTTTTCGGAATAATATCAGTTATTTTGCATAAAAAACGATGTTAAACGTCATCGGACATTTTTCAATGTCAACTGCAATGACCGCCATTGTAGCTATCCAAACTCCCAAATTTTCTTGTATAAAGCTGATTATAAACATTTTATAACTATTGGTAATGAAAATTTTTAAAAATATTTTACGATTTTAATAGGTCTTGAGATCATGCTTAAAACCGAACCTCGGTGCCACTGTTGTCCAATTTCAATCGGCCAACGGAAAGCTCGACTTGGCTCAGGTGTGTATTAGACAATTTTTATGGTATTTTTAAATAATATTAATCATTTTTACAGGTCAGATGTATTCAAACATCGACCGTCCAAAGAGACATCGATCAAGCCGCTAAGTACATCGGAGCCGGAGCTGCTACCGTTGGAGCAGCTGGATCAGGTCCGTAATTTTCAAGTTATCTATCCTTGTATAGCTATTAATAATTCCGAGGAGCTAAATTTTTGTAAAATTTGGCAATGTCACCTCAAAGTAAATTCACTATAAGTGGTGAATGTCATAAGCAATATGATTGGTTTGATCCAGACTTTGACCTTAGAGGTTTCTAACTGTAATCAGTTTGACTGCTTCGGACATTAATAGCTTTTTAAATGATGAAAAACCTAAAATTTGACTTTCGTTCTTCTGAAGTACTATGTGGACCTTTATAATCTGATTAATCCTCTTTATAAAATCTGAAGTTTTTGCATATAACACAAACTAATTTATCTTTATTCTTATTTAGGTGCCGGTATCGGATCCGTTTTCGGCTCGCTAGTTATCGGTTATGCTAGAAATCCGTCATTGAAGCCTCAACTGTTCTCCTACGCCATCTTGGGTTTCGCCTTGTCCGAAGCTATGGGTCTATTTTGCTTGATGATGGCCTTCCTCATCTTGTTTGCTTTCTAGATGCATACTACAACAAAATTATAACAAGATAATTAAACAAGAAAGAACGTTATTTACGATTTCTGCGTTTTTTGTTGCATTCATGATTGTTTTAGCTTGATTTGTGGTTTTTTAAATTTTGTGGTTATAAAAGGACAAATAAGGACCAATAATTAAGGACACTAACATCAATATTATGCATAGAAAAACTGCTAAATCTAAGCTTAAAACTTCTGAATACAACTTTTGACGCAGAAACTTTATATTAGAAAAAAATGTAATTAACTGGTTTGTTGCGTAAAAATGACTAAAGGAATTTGCATCGTGTTTTACTGATAATTGTGTTTGTATATAAAAATGAGTATTTCGATTGTTTCCTTGTTCTTAGAAAGTTAGAGTGAAATACATATGGAGCACAGTTGTCAAGTGATCGGAATACCAAATCATGTTCTTTATTAGGCTCATGTATTTAATGTAGTCTATTGACCGCGAAATTATAATTCAAGGATATGTTGATAATAAAGTATGATAAAGTTAAAGTTATCATTTAAATCTTCCCGGTTTAACCAGTTTTTACTGGAAAATTCAAAGGCAAAATATTCCCATCTGGTGGGCGAAAAATAGATTTATATAAAGTAGCAAATAGATTCCTTTCAGTTCTTGCAAAATGGAGTTTACAACAGAGTGGGACCGATTAGAGGATCATTATTATAGGTCTTTCCTTCTTTTGTTTGATAGCCCAAAATAGATTGTTATTGTGGTTAATTCTTGTTTTATCGCTATAGGAAACGAAATATGTACACTATGTGCTGGGATAAAAGCAATCTTGGATTATATTTAATTGCTATTGCACCTTATGGTGGTCCAATTGGTATGTTACAGAGGTCAATTTGCTCAATTTCTTGCTAAAAATTTCCTTTAAATCATGTTTCTAGCCCTTCTAAGGGATGTATCTAGGGGGCCTCCCACAACATCAACATCCATGCCAATTCTATACATTTTCAACAGTGCTGGTAAAACTTTAGCTCAAACTCCCGTAAGTATATTATTTACATACTAATATATTATTCTCTCTTGTTTAAGCAGTTGAATATTTCTATCGAAAAGCTCATAGTTTAAAAAGTTGACTCTTTTCAGTGGTCATCGGGAAAAGTAATTCATATAGGATGGACAACTTCCGAACAGTTACTCTGTGTTCAAGATGAAGGGACAGTTTTAGTGTATAATATTTTTGGAAAAATGCAAAAACATTTCGGAATGGGAGAAACTGCTAAAGAACAACGAGTAAGACAATTATAGCTAATGTTATTGTTGCCTTAAGATATCATTTTTAACACTCGATGTATAGATAATTCAAGCAAAGACTTTCACGTATTCAACAAATACTGGACTGGCAGTCATGACTTCCTTTTATAGAATTATTATTGTAACTAATGTTGAAGCTATGAATATTCGTCAGCTAGCTGAAATTTCTGACCTGCGCTCAACCCCTATATGGCATGTTATAACTTCCGAAAGATCTTGTAATGTTTTAGTTGCGAAGAATGCCAATCTATATACTCTAGATTTAACTGGTCAATTAAAATTGGTCAAAGAATATGACTTCGAATCTATTATTGACATCGCTGTCTCATTTAATCAACAGCTTATTGCTGTTTATGGTGACAATGGGGGAATATGGATAGGGACAAAAGATTTCAAAACAATAAATAGAGAAATTCGAACTGATATGAGATCAAGGCCAAAACATTTAGAGTTTTGTGGAACTGGAGCAATAGTATGTTGTTATACTGATGAAATGATGGTGTTTGACACAGCCTCTTCATCTTCTCAACCGATTCGATATAGTTTGGAGGAACCTGTTTACTGCTCAGCTGAGTTGGATGGGGTGAGAATTCTATCGAGCTTTGATCATGAATTCTTACACAAAGTTGAGACGGTCCTTCAAACAGCCTATCTTCTAGGTACAATGGAGGCCCACAATCAATTAATAGAGGCCTATCAACAATTTACATTAATGTCACAAAAAGCAGACGAATATTTAAGAAATATTACAGAGAAACTATCAGAAGCTGTTGCAAATTGTATAAAATGCGCCACCTTAGAATACGATTCGGCGAAATGTCAAAAACTTTTACTAAACGCCGCATCATTTGGTAAAACGTTCCTAACTGAATTTGATCCAACTGATTTTTTAACTGCTTGTGAAGAGTTAAGAGTGTTAAATGAATTAAGATCACCTAAAATCGGCATAGGAATAAGTTATAAACAATTCAAGCATCTATCTTTACCAGTTGTATTAGATAGACTAATACTTAGAAAGCATTTTGCATTGGCTGTAAAAATTTGTGAATTTTTAAAATTGAATCAAGAGAGGGAAAGAATTTTTGGTCAATGGGCTACTTTTAAAATAAGTCAATCGGATAAATCGGACGAAGTGATAGCCGATTGTATTGTTGGTAAATTAGGAACAAACTATATGGCCTACGCTCATATTGCTGAAAAAGCATTAAAGATGGAAAGGAGAGATTTGGCTGCTAGATTATTAGAATTTGAACCCAGATCTTCAAAACAAGTAAATTAAATACAAATAAAATATTTACAAAAATAAACTGAACAAATTATAATATTTTAAATAATTAATAATAGGTTCCAATGCTTTTAAAAATGCAAAGAAACGAAACTGCTCTCTCTAAAGCAATTGAAAGTGGAGATGTCGATTTGATTTATCAAGCCCTATTACATTTAAAAGATACGATGGCTCAAGTTGATTTTCTACATATGTTAACTCAAAAAAATACCCAAGCTTTCGATTATTACTTACAAGTAATATAGTTAATTATTAATTAAATCTTTTTTTATTTATCAACTTTATTAATTAATTTTTATTTTCATTAATTTCTATTTGTAGTATTGCAGGCAAAACAATAGAGGAATATTAAAAGATTTATATTCAATGCAAGATAATTTTATGTTAATGGGACAGCATTTAATTATGGATAGTTACGAAAATGAGGTGTTATTGATAAACAAAAATATTTATATTTTACACTTTAAACATTATTATTTTTCTTTTTTAGACCTTTACGAATCGTATAGATAATTTGAAGGAAGCTGCGAGATGTTTCCAGAAAGCCAGATGTGATTGGTTAGCTAAGGTATTTGTTTCCCTTAAAAATCTTCAATTGTATAATATATTTATATTAATTTTTCTTTTTTGAAGCAAACCGAAGATCAAGTTAAGCTTTTAGAACAGCAGAAGAGATTGGAAGTTGATTTCTCACAGTCATATATCGATTTATCATTAAACCAAACAATTACGAAATTGATTGGTGAAGGTCGTTTTAAGTTGGCCGATCAGCTAAAGAAAGATTTTAAAATTTCGGAGAAATCTTATTACTACATTAAAGTGGAAGCATTAGCCGAATCCGATAGATGGAGCGAACTTGAAGATTTTGGTAAAGCCAAAAAAAGTCCGATAGGCTATGAGGTTGATATAAACAATATACATATACCGTATTATATTAATTTTTTGGCTATATTTAATGGCATTAATGATTAAACGCTTGTTAAATGGTTCTTTTTCTAGCATTTCGTGGAAATGTGTATCAAGTATAATAAATTAGACATAGCTGAGAAGTACGTAGTAAAGGTACCAGTTGAAGATAGACCTAGATTATTATTTGAAATAGGGTATGTATACTCTTTTTTTAATTTATTCATACTTTTAACTTTATTATTAAAACTTGCAATTTAAATATAGCTTCTTTTTTTTTTATTTCATCATTTCTATATATCTAATAATAACCAAATACAAACAGAAAAGTTGAAGAGGCTATTGATTTGGCAGCTCAGAATAAGGATATTCAAGTATTAGAACGATTGGGAGGGGTTAGTGCAACGACAAACAAGCAGCTGTACGAAAATATTCGATCTCGAATTTCTCAATTGCAATCTAGACAATAAACTCTACTCGAAACAAAATTCTTCTCCACTTTGAAGTTGTATCGATATATTAATATGCTGTATAATGTTACTTAGTTCGAATTTTGTAGTAAGCTTGTTGATTAGCTAATTTACATCACATTATTATCGTTTTTTTAATTTAATGTTCAATAAATTAATTCCTTTTTTTTAAAAAAAAGTGAGGGAAATGATATATCTGATATATTTTCTTTTAAGAGTACTTAAGGAAGAGATAGAAGAACGACTAGTTGTAAAGTTTGTCAATAAAGAACAAATGAAGGAATCCTGACTTTAAAAGTAAAGGAATGAGATTTCATTCGTTAATTTAATTTTAATTGATTTATTCCAACAGCGAAAGACAACGAAATCTCAAAAGTCGGATTTAACAGGAGCTATAGGATTAAGGATAAATGAGAAGAAAAAGTATCTTCTTGTTAAAAGTTTAAGCTGATAGATAAATAAATTACACAGTCTTTCTACTATAGGTATAAATATTTCAAAAAGGATATATTCTAAATATAGTTTGTATGAGCATATACTGTATATATATACTGTATATATATATTTTATACATCGTATATAGAAATTTATTGTAAATAGTCATTAAACATGGACATATTTTGTGAAATTACCAATTAATATAATAATAATAATAATAATAATATAATAAGAACACAAAAAAAGGAAGAGATCGGGGGAAAAAATAAAAATTTATTCTAAGAGACAGTAAAAAGGTTTGACCTGCAGGTTAAATAGAAAACAGATAATTTTTTGTTTTGTTTTTCTTAAATCATTCTTTCCAATACTTTTTAATTATTGTCCTTTTTCTCTCTCTCTCTCTCTCTTTCTTTCTTGCAAAATGAGTGCTTTTACAATAAATCTCTTTCTACTTTTAAAAATTAAAATATCTATTTTTTTTCTACTTTTTAGCATGTTTCTTTATAGTGTAGATTCGGATTTGTATCACCTCTCGGGACTGTGTAGTAATTCTCTCTCTTCTATATCTCCTCTACATATAGGGCAAATACTTAGTTTCTTTCCGCATTCAGAACAAAATCCTGTATGTCGGCATGGCAACAGAATAGTATCTGCTTTTCTATCGAAACAAATAGTGCAGGAATCTTCTTTTATATCCACTTCCTTTAGCATGGCTAACTTTATCTTTCTAGGTAAAATTGTTTTTTCATCGATACTTAATACACCAAAATCATTAAAATTTTGAAAATGACAATTTGGAGGTGGATATTTGAACGGAGTAGACCCGAAATTAAAAATGCACTGTTGAAAGGACATAAAACTTGCAGCAGCAAAAAAACCGGAAGTGGCAGAACTAAAAAGCTTTTTACATGGGGATAACTGAACACCATTTAGAGAGAATACAACTCTTTGATTATCAACATCTAATAAGAGACCTAAGACATCTCCAGGCCTCCAAGCGGGTTGAAGGTGATTCTCGGCTACGGCTCTATACCATATTAATTGACGACAGCCATCGTAAGAGATTGAATATTCATCATCGCCAATACCATAGCCTTCCTATAAATTATAATAAAATATATTTAATTGATATAATCGTTCATAAATAACATCGTATAATGGTGACTTACATAATTTAAAAATTTACTCTGCTTAGTAGCCCAACCAATTTGCATTACGCCTGACGTAACAACTGTTACTTCATAGTACCAGCATCCACTATTAACGTTAAACGTACATCGTACGCTTTCAAACGAAGAAGCGTCGCATCTTGCCTAATATAAAGTCAATTTTTGTAAATTATATATTCCATTACGTTATTCTATTTACCTCTAAGCCGTCAGAAGATATTTTCAAGTATTCGGAAACATCATTTGCATTGAGCATAACATTTATACCATTTGTATTAACTTTTTCATAGGAATATGGTCGATTTTCAACTGGAACTAAAAAATTGAAATTTATTAATTGTATCATTATAACATAATGAAAACATTTACATAAATTATCTAAAGACCAATTGGCGCAAAAGCGAACTTGTCTTTCCATATATTTGTTTTGATTAACGAATGACTCAAGCTTTTCGATAGGAGCTCCATGGCCGTTACTTAGAGATTCCAAATATTTTATTATATTAGCTTTATTCTCACCTATTTTCAAACGAAAAAAATTATATATATATATATTAATATATAATAGACAAAAAACATAATTGCTAATTAAAACAATTCAACTAATCAATAAATACTGACTGGTTTGAGCAAATTTTTCCAAAGCTATTAAAGCAAATAGTATAACCGAAGGATAGTTGTTTATATTCTAAAAAATAGTCATTAATTAATATAATTAATTAATTAATCAATCAATTAAATATATATATATATATATATATATATATATATTAATTTTTATTAGTATTCTTTACACGTACCAAACATTCTATTAAGTAATTTAAGACGTGATTGTTAAGTAGGTGTATACTGTTTGGTCCTACAAAAAGGAAAAAAAAGAACCAATAGATTAGAGATAAATATGCAAATTAACATTTTTATTTAATAGAGAAAATAAAGGTAAAAATAAAGGTTAATTATATTTATTTTAAATATTTCACTTACCAGCCATCTTTTCCGCTAAACATCCCAAAGCTATACATATATTTCTATGTTTATCCGGATCTTTATTAACAATTAATCTATTTAGCTTTAACCTATTACACAACTTTTCAATAGTAGCCTGGAGGAAAGATAATATAGTTAAAAAAAAAGAAGAAAAACAACGAAAAAGTAAGTTTATGGATGAATTAATCATAAAAATAAGAAGTTTTATATAGCAAAATATTTATAATAATCGAATAAAAATTGTCAAAAGCAATTTAGAAAAAATAATGCAAAAAGAAAAGAAAAGAAAATAAAAGATAAAAAAGAACAGAATTTTAATTAATTCCCTCTTTTATAGCTTTATCTCTTGTTTATATTAGTATAGTAAGAGAAATATCCTTTACTAATCATATTCCATTGATAAGGTATTTTTAATTGTTTATAATATAATATAATTTCTCTATTTATTTCGTTTTTGTTTTCTTTTAAAAAAAAATATATAAGCAAAAAAAAGAAAAATAAATCTTCTTAAAGGAAAAAGAGTTAATTACAATGAAAAGACAATTTACAGAAATCTTTAATAAATGTTCTGATGACGTTATAAATTTCTATGAATAAATAAATATATATATCTATATATATATATATATACATATATATATTTATATATATAAATATATACCTGACATTCTTTGTACTATTTTATTGGACTCGAAAGAGAAGATTTCTGTCTATAGAGATGCATAAAAAGATTTGTGTATACAAATTTGATCAGGTACCCTCTCCCAATTTTCTTAGCCTTATTTTAATTAATATTTCCTGTTCTTGTTATTTGTTTAGAAAAAAAATAATAAGAAAAGTATTTCTTGGAAAAGAATAAAAGAACGGAAACGTTGAAAAACAAAAAAATGAACAATAATTAGAAATTTCTACTATTTTTGAAAATATTTTATATAAATATGAAAGAAAACGAACCTTCGTTGGTAAGGCGCATTCGTCAATCAATAAACTAATAACAGCAGGACCGAGTGGATCATCAGCTGGAACTGATGATATTAAAGCCATCATTACTGATAGCCATCCAGATTCTTTGTCGGCAATCTTGTGCAACATTAAGATTGATCTTGGCGGTTCTTGTTCGTTATCCACTAAAAGTCTGATTTGTTTCAGAGTTTCTAAAATTAAAATTGATTCTCTGCTATTTGGGACTCTTATTCGACCTTCTGCAAAGCTGTTTTCCATTGAAGGTGGAACAGTTGATGTTATATTTAATCGTCGATTCCCTGATTTTTGTTTACAAATACAGGCTCCCATCTCTATTTTAATATATAACTATAATAACTGTAAAAGTCAGCAAATAACAAAGCGTCATACTTATTTTATAGATAAGAATATATCATTTGAGCTTGGAAAATATAAAAAACAGTATCTGGTTTGACAGACTTCTTATAACACACTTCGCTTAAAAATTTCTTAGTCAGCCATAATGAATGTTTTTTTCGAGACAATTTTACCAATGGAAACTGTTAAAATCACGCCATCTATCGTTAATTTTACGAAACTTTTTGAATTCAGTTATAATAACAACACCCTTTAATGAGAATGTTTATATATAGACGCCCCCTCCCCAAAAAAAACAAAAACACCTGCTTTTCTATTTAATCATTAATAATTAATATATTCTAATACTGTAATCGAAAAATAAATATACTTGTATCTTTATATTATATATTAAATAAGTTAGAATTAGGCGTATGGTTAAAAAAAAAGAAACAAGAGAGAAAAACTGGGAAGAAACTCACCCAACTGCTTTCTTTTTTTATTTGAGGCTTTTGAGTTCTATTTTGGAAGGTTTTTAATTAAAAAAAAGTCATGTTAGAGATAAACTCGTCACATTACTTGGGTATTTGGAGGAGACGAACTGAAAATTTTACAAAGTATAAACAAATAGTTCTTTTTTGTTTGTTTCATTATTGAATATATTATTAATAAATGCATAATTATAATATTTAAACTAATTATTATTCAAATTATTACAGGTTGAAAACCTTAATTGTTGTATTGAAAATAACATGGGTCGTTCAATTAAGCTTCTATTTATAGCTTGTACTTTTTTAAGTATCGGTCAACGATTTTCTTCCGGAGCCGAATGGAAAAAAGTTCAACAGGATAATAGAAAAAATTATCAAATTCGTCTTTCAACAGATGAAATCGTCTATTACGTAACAGGTGGAATAATGATCATTTGTTTCGTTCTCCTAATATTCAAGTATGCAGCTACTCATCCTCAAGTAAACAGAATCTTAATTCATTGTATTTTTTTAATAATTAATAATAAATCTTATATATTTAGAATTTCGACAATGAGATGTTTCCAAATTGTTCAATTTACGTTGTTAGTACGGGAATTAACGGAGGAACGAGAGTGAAAAGGATGAGGAATTTAGCCGAATTGAACTATTAGTGTAGATTGGTTGAAAAAGCATTACAAATATACAAAAAGAAAAATACATATAAAGAAGATTGGTATTAAGACTAAAAAAAGGCTCTATGACGTTATCGAATTTGTTAATGATCTAGGACTGTTGCTAAATGCTTACTTAATACTGTTTATACATCTAATTTTTTTTCTTATTGAGTTGCATAGTACCTATTATATATAAATACATCAATAAATTAACTAAGACTTTAGTTGTTTTATTCAGATGTTACAATGAAGAAATAAGATTATTATAGAAAGAATAAACAAACTATTATTCATTTTTAAAGAGAGCTTAGTGATTAATAAATATTTAAATACGACATAAAAAGTTCTATTGGTTTGTTTTTAGAAAATAATCATAATTTCCTATTAATCGTTTTTTCTTCAAAGGGTGAAAAAGTATCACTTATAATTCTTCTTCGTCATAGTCATCATTCGGTTTGTTACTTATATCTTGAACTTCCAAGTGTAAATCATATTGCTGATCAAGGCCAAGATACGCATCGCTTAGTACATAAACGCTGTATATCACTCTACCGCAATCTTCTGGTGTGTAAAACACAATGCTAGTTTTAGTTTCCTTTCCCTTGAGGGAGTTTACTCTCTTTAAGGCAACTAGCTCTTTTTTATCGACGTCTCCAATAATAATTATCCAACCTTCGTCCTTTGGTTTAGGGAAGAACGGGGCAAAAGCTTTATTTTCCTTTCTCTGAAAGATTGATCGTTAATCAGAGCATTTTTCATGGCTATAAATTAGATTAGTAAAATACAAATTAAATATCAATACAAACCCTTCTCATATTTAAACTGATAAGTGATAAATTTAATGTATATTCGGTATCCGATGAAACTTGTAACCATTTCTTGTCCGAAACATTTGGTCCACTTTCTACTCGAAAGGAAAAAGTTAATGGTCTATAAAAATATTTTTTTGATAACCATTCAACTGACCGTGCATATTTTCAATTCGTTTATCTCTTAATAAGCCATCGTTCAATATTCCTTTTACCGACATGATGACATCAATTTTAGGATAGGAACCTAAAGCTTTGAATATCTTTTTAGGAGAAAACAAATGTTAGAATTACTATATATAATAAAAAATAGACAGTATATACTGTATGTAAATTTATATATATATATATATATATATACTAACATCATCGATAGCTGGTCTTCCTAAATCGTCTCTAAGCGCGTCATATACAGCACTCTTTCCATTTCTCTCAACGTAATGCATAAGTTCGGGTAAACATCTCACGTGACAATTTTTCAACATTGCAAGCTTTGGCAAAATACGACTATCAATATGAGGAAGAACCAATAATGTTGAATCGTTTAACCATCTGGCTTGAATGATCATTTGAATTAAATTGATAATTCTTATCGAAGTTACGAGCCATCCTTGGCCGGCGCAAGTATCTAACATAGCTTGTAGAATTCTTATAGCTTGATCCATAACAGATTTCGTGTCGGTAGCGTAATCGGAACAAGGTAGATTTGCATGACTAAAATGGGCCTAGATTGAGGAGGGAAGAAAAAATATTAGCTTCACAAAGAAAGATATAAGATAAAATTTGATCTGTTTCTTTACTTGAAGTAGTAAATGGGCTTTTGTATGTGAACTATCCATTGCATGGGATGCTAGTGAGATAGGCAGATCCTGAGCTAAATCGCTATTTAACTTATCTTCATTATGTCTAACAGGAAGTTCGGCGTATTCTTGACAATTTGATAAAATTTCAATCAGATCTTCTAATTCACAATTGGAGTTGAGCTTTTCATCAAACATTTTCATTGTAAAATGACTAAGATAATAGTATGAAGCTATACGCGAAGAGTCCGTTGGCTGTAAACCTAAACCATCCTGGGTGAACAGCAATAAAAAGTAGTATAATTTATTTAGATTTAATTGTATAATTACTAACTTCAGTGATTGTTACACAACCGGCTAATGCTAATTCTTGAATACACTTTTCGACTAATTTTGATAAATAGACGTTAAGCGTGCCGTGATCCGTATCTTCAAGATCGTAATAACTAGGATTAATAATTAATCGTCTAAAGAAATAGGTCCATGTAATATAATCCATAGCTTCTTGCTTTGATTGAATAGTTCCCGCTACAATTTCAGCGTTTAAATGCTCCGGTAGCACCGCTAATAGGCTAATGAAAAACATTTTTTGATAAGAATTTGTTACTGAATGGAATGAGGGCAAAAATAAGCTTTCTATAAAATATTTACTTTGATTCTACAGGAAACGGTTCGTATAAAAATTTCTTGTAGAAATGTTTCTTTTGATCGTGAACGAATATTAAAGCTTTTCCTTCGTTATCGAACTGAGGACGGCCAGCTCTACCCATCATTTGTAGAACATCTAAAGAGAATAAAGAAAAAAATATACTGTATATATTATAATGCGCTCCATTTATAGTTATATATATATATATATATTTATATTGTAACAATATTCTTTACTACCTGTTATCGGAAAGTCAACATATCGTTTTTGTTTTCCATCAAAGTATTCTGTTCCTTTAATAATAACTAAATGTGCTGGAAAATTAACGCCCCATGCCAATGTTGAAGTCGCTATTAGAATCTAAAAAACAATGATAAATTAAACTATTGAATTTGTTTTAATAAATAACGAATTCAAGATAAAAATTGACAACAAACTTGAATTTTTTGATTAACAAATAATTCTTCTACAGTTTTTCTATCTCTTTCAACTAAACCTGCGTGGTGAAGACCTATTCCATAGGATAGAGTTAACTTTAAAGTTTGCTCTTTAACACCAGAAATTAGATTTTCCATCTATTAATAAATAAAGAAAAATTTTCATTTACAGCCTCATTTCGGTAGGTAAAAACTATATTGCAAATACGAATACTAACCTCATTCTCGGGCATATTCAACCACTGTTGAGGATTATCATCGGCAGCTAAGAAAGAGATTAGGTCAAGTGCAGTTAGACGAGTTTGTCTTCTACTTGAAACGAATATCAAGACAGGCTTCTCAGGTGAATGTAATTTAATTCCTGAAGTTTGCATAAAATAAATACATTTTATTATAATTCTTTTAGAAATGATACCTTGAAAAGCAGGTTTATTCATAGTGGCCATTCTTGGACAGTAATGCTTGCCCGGAAATCCGTGTATATGAGCTTCTAATGGAACTGGTCGAACAGATGGTCGAAAGTTAAAGAGTCCTATCTAAAATTTCAACATTTATTATTAGTATATTAATGTTAAAAAATGATTTAATTTCAACATTTATTTAAGATTCTACTTACTGTTTTAATACCTAACCAATCAGCTAAATCTCGGGCATTTGCTAGTGCCGTCGATAATCCAACAACACGAACTTTGTAGTCGGTATGGGAAGAAATAAAATTGGTTCTTGAGACGATAACTTCCAACACGGGACCTCTGTCATCACCTAAACGACAAATATTTAATTTATATAACATATACTATGTTAACTAATTAAATTACCAAGTAAATGAATTTCATCAATAACTAATAGCCTAACAGATTTAACATAAGATCTAGTTTGCCAACTTCTAGATATACCGTCCCATTTTTCGGGTGTAGTTACTATTACATCGGCATTAGCTACCGACTTCATATCTGGTGCAACATCTCCAGTTAATTCAACAACACTGAAAGAACGTGAATTGTAAGGATTATTCAAATTTGTTCATTTAAAATTTTATCTTTCTTACTTTTTTCCTAATTTTTCTTGTAGTCTTATCTTCCAGTCGTCAACTCTTTCCCGAACTAAAGCCTTCAGAGGAGCAATATAAACGCACTAAAAATATTACACAAAAGATAATTAATTTTATCAATATTCTTATTATAAATCAAAGTTTTACTTTAGCGTTTGGATATTCTCTGAATACTCTAAACATAGCTAATTCGGCTACTATTGTTTTTCCACTTCCTGTTGGAGCTCCAAGTAGAACGTTACAATCGGTATGATATACTGGATGGAATACTTGTGTTTGAATAGGATTAAAATGGTCAAATGGATATAAGGCCTCCAGATTTTTATCTTTTAAAACTGTCTTAGGTAATGGGTGCAAATCCAGTAGAGCTGTGTGAGGTAAATGATGATCTGGTAAGATTAGATGTTTAAAGGACACAGCTTGACTATTATCAGAGCCGAGCCATCTATCCGATATGCATCTAAGAACGTATTGACTTGGTAGAGGATCCTGATTAATCGGTATGGTGAATACAAGAGTTTGCTCCTCCCTTGTTTTCGCTTGCTTCTTACTCACTAGATAATTTTCCACATGATAGATATGATCTGTTTCCGGATCTTCTACCCAAATCCAAAATATTTCCGAACCATTTCCATGCACTCTATCCTCCCATCGAAAATCAGGTTTTATCAGCAATCTTACTCTTAAGACTGTTCTAGTAATAGGTTGGATAGTCGTCTCTATATCCAGCATGGGAATTTGATGCGCGCAAGATTTGACTGTACTACCCATTTTCGGATGTCGAATAAATAGTCCTATCTCTTTAGAATCCATCTCTTTTAGTTTGATTAATGACAAATCATTTCCTCTCTTTCTAGGATCCGTTAGAGATGGTTGTAGCTTACGTAAAATATCGAAAGATATCGTATTGCCGAATTGATAAAGTGGATGTTCGTTTGGCCATAAACGCCTTTCAATTAATTTACAAACGTTTAATAGACGTCCAGACATAATCGCCATACCTTTTTTTAAAGCTATTTCAAAGACAGCTCTGGCAATTCTACCAGCATTTTGTGCAACGTAGGCTTGATCGGATACTAATGAGAAGGAATCTATACTAGCTCTGCCAATATAAGTTTGCAGTAGAATATTTACTTTTCCATAACCATTCTCAGTTCCTCCTAAAACTCTTAATTGACATGTTTTATCTAAATGATCGTCTAATTCACCAAGTTCGTCGTCTCTCACTTTTATCTGATCAAATTCTTGAGCTTTAGAGAGCATTGAAAAAATGGTGTCCTCAGTCATTTGAGATTTAAGTAGCTCGTTAATTGTCTATTTGAACAAGAAAAAAACATAAAGAGTATACTTTTATTTATTTGTAGTTTTAAATTTATACTTACTTCAATTGTAGCGTATTTTATGTAGTAATGACTTGCAGTTCTACCTAAGTCAGTCGAGTGAAGAAAACCGTTCTTTTCGTCAAATCTAATCATTCTAGCTTTATCTAAATCTCTCGCAGCATCTATAATCAGTTTTCTTCGTTTTTCTCCTAGAGTTCGATCTTCCTGATATTCTAAATAGCTTATTCCGTATACTTGAGGATTTGCTCTCATTCTAACGTATAAATACGTTTCTTGTAGCCATTGACTGGCCTCTTCGAGATTTGTTATCGTTCCTAAGCAAATTTCAGCATTAAGATTATCAACTAGACTTTCAATAAATTGACTTTCGATTGGACTTTGGCGAGTTAAGAGTGACAAGTACTGCGGTAATTTATCATGAGTTGTAATAATCATTCCATGACCATAAGTATCGAATTGTGGACGACCAGCTCTACCAAAGATTTGTTGAACATCAAGAATACCCAAATCAACGAATGAACCTCGTTTAGCATCGTAAATTTGAGTTCCCTAAGCAAAGGATAAGAAAAGAATAAGAAAAAATGTATATAAATGTTTGTTTCAAAATTCATATACTAATATATATATATATATATATACAGGTATATACACCTTTATAAATCCACTACTATACTGTATATTGGCAAAATTAGAGTTTTTTTTATGTACGATTGTAAAACTATTATTATAATTTGTGGAGATTTTATTGACATTAAGAATTACAAATAAAACTTTGGATAACATATGTTCAATTGCTTTCAAAAATATCGATCCGTATATAAGGATAAAACTTGAACATATACTCCAAATACTTAAAAAGCACGATGAAAAAGAAATTAATAAGATTTTTTGTTATAATCGCTTTCTTCATTGGTTTTTTAATAATTTTTCAATCTTGGAGGAGAATGAAAATTTTAAATTTACAGTTTATAACAAATTCACAGGTGAATGTTAATTATTATCAATTTATTATTAGATTATATAAAGTATTAACTGACGTCTCGTTATTTATTATTTCAGTCGAACAAAACCAATACCGTAAAGATTACTAAAATTGTTAATGAATTTGAAGTTTCTCCATTTAGAACGAAATATTTTAATATTGGTATTGGTCTGGGTATTACTACAAGAGAAGTGCCAAATGGAGATAAGGATATTTTAAATAAAACACCATTTTTTAGACATTTTATGCCGTCATTCGTTAAAACATTTTCTCCAGGAATGACGTATAACTTTTACTTAGGCTATGATTTCAATGATTGGTTTTTTGAGAAAGAGGCAAATAGGATTAGCTTCCAGAAAAAGTTTCACAGTTTTTGTTACAATAGGAAAATTTCGGCATCAATTACATTTCACGAATGCAAGTACGATAAGCGTCCAACGTGGTCTCAAAATGACGCGATGATGATAGCCTATTTGGACGGTAACGACTATTTATATAGAATAAATGATGATACTATATTAGAAACGTCTGGTTGGACTGAAGGGTTTATTATGAGTTTACTATCGTTTGAACCAAGAAATATAGGAGCTGTCGGTCCAAAACATTCAGGAGGAAATGAATTTATAATTACGTATGATTTTGTGCATAGAACTCATGTTGATATCTTTGGTCGGTACTATCCGCAATTGTTTACAGATTGGTGGGGTGACAATTGGATGTCATTCATTTACGCTCCACACAGAGTGTCAAAATTAAACTTTGTTTTGGTAAAACACGTTCAAACCAAAACAAGATATTCTGTGACAAGACAAACACAATATTTATGGCAAGGTCAGGTCATAAAAGATCGAAAATTTCTTACAAAATGTTTGCATATTCATGAGAAAAATCGGAACGTAAGCTTCTAATTGATTTTATTTTAATCCATCTTATTCAATAAAATATTAATCTAATTTCTTAGAAATCACCTTCAAGGTCTAAATTAATAATTATAACCGTTCAAATCAATAGCGAAGATCAACTTTACGGTGCTCTGAGAAATGCTCAATTAAGATATCTATTCTTCCCAGAATGGAAATTAAGGATAATAGTTTCTAAACCATTAGATAAATTATGGTCAAAAGCAATGAAGAGATTGGATGTGGATGTTGAAATAGCTGATAATCCATCAATAAAATTTGAATATTTACCATTATTGGCTGTAAATGAAAAACAACTAGACGCACTACTAATTAGAAATGCCACTTCAAGACTTTCTGATATTGACTATAACCTTGTCGAAAATTTCCTACATTCGAATTATTCAGTTCATATCATCAAGGATAAAAAG
The DNA here is from genome assembly GCA_904063045.1 of Dimorphilus gyrociliatus. Lineage (NCBI taxonomy): Eukaryota > Metazoa > Annelida > Polychaeta > Dinophilidae > Dimorphilus > Dimorphilus gyrociliatus. The sequence goes on along the minus strand of CAJFCJ010000016.1, from coordinate 71,092 downwards.
AACACTGATAGTAAATTGAGAATTGGAATTATGGGATTTAGACCTAAAAATCTTCCTTTTTTATCATTCGCTAAAATTGAAGATCCTTGGAACTGGCTTCAGACAACTTTTTATAAGATAATAAACAGTCTGTGTGTATTAAATGTTGCCTGTAAATATGACAGTATGGAAGAATTTGAAGAGTATTTCGGTAAGAAATATAATAAAAGGATGGAAGTAGTTAGTTAATTTGTTGATACAAAATTCACCTAGTTTAATTTGTTTAGTATATAGAAAAAAATATAAAATATATCACTAACCTTAATAATAACGGCATGAGCTGGTAAATTAACACCCCAGGCAAGCGTTGCTGTACAAACCAAAACCCTAATATGGCCTTTAGAAAATAATTTTTCAACTATATTTCTATCATGCCTTAACATTCCGGCATGATGTACACCAAACCCTTCTTCAACTAGCTGTTGGAGTGCTCGATTTCTTGATCTGTTGATTTGCTTAAGCGTGTCGTCGTAGGCCGCTTCTGAATCTTGACGGAATAATTCAATTTTTCCATCATTCTTTGCTTTTTCCATGAGAAGCATTGCAGTTCTTACAGTTTCGTTTCTAGCATGAACAAAAACCATAACTTGTTCTCCTTTTTTAATTTGTTCGAGAACTTTTTCATAACATACATCATTCATTTCATTCATTTGAGTTGTTTTGTTGTAACCCTGTTTTAATGAAATTACCGTTTTTTAAATAGCTTATTCTGTTTGGTTTTAAGGGACTTACTTTTACGCCGATAAATGTCATTCCTAATGGAACAGGTCTAAATCTTCCATCAAAGAAGAAAAGACCACTATAAGGTTGAACTTTTAAGAAGGCTGCTACGTCTAAATAATTTGGTAAAGTAGCAGATAGACCAACAATTCGAATGAGAGATTGGGAAGATTCAACTTGACGAAGTGTCCTAGCAACAATACTCTCGATAACAGCACCTCTACCCTCGTGCAGCAGATGAACTTCGTCAAGGATTAGAAGTTTAACAACTTGAGTTAAAGAGATATCCCCAGTGCTTTTTCTCGTAACAACATCCCACTTTTCAGGTGTCGTCACTAGCATCTATTAACCGGAAGAATGATTTATTAGATTAGAAAATAGAATTTTATTGACATAGTACTTGAGTGCTTAGAATTTCAGCTTTTGTTAATTGCATATCACCAGTTAATTCTTTTACCACAACCCCTAAAGACTCTAATCTACGTCCGAATGTTGCAGTCATTTCTGCTGCTAAAGCTTTCATTGGGGCAACGTAAACAATCTGAATAATATTAATTTATTATTAAAGATCAAATATTTGAAATAATAATTTATTAAAAGTTTTCAGAACCTTAAATTTATCTCTTTTCAAAATTCCATCTTCCAAATGTTGCTTAATTGTATTCAATATAGTTAACATGGCAACATTTGTCTTACCAGCTCCGGTTGGAGCACAAATAAGCATATTTTCATTTGATGTATATGCAGTTGGATATACTACTGATTGAATTCTATTCAATTCTTTTATTCCTGAGAAACCCATCTTTCCGATCTATACATTTATCAAATTATAATGTCAATTTCTACTTGAGAACGACAGAATTATATTATTAGTTCTACCTTGTCTAGTTCGGATATTTGTACTCGATGTTGTCCTATATGTGTTGGTGCAGGTTGGCTCGGTGGTATATCTACTTCCTCATAACCATCAAAAGATCTTTTCTTAGTTCCAACTGGTAGAGACATCTAAGTTTCAACAAGTTGTTGTCTTTAAATGTTTTTTTAAAAGAATTAAATAACTACCTTATTTCCGGCAATTAAAGCTGCCATTTTCTTAGCTTCAGACATTCCATCGAATACAAATGGGAATTTAATTTCCTCCTTTCTCATAGGTTTTAGAAGAGGTTTTAGCCGGGCCTCCACCAATTGTTTCTCTCTTTCAACTCGCATTCTAAGTATATCAAAGTCTGCTTCATTATCTTCATTTTGATCCCCCTTTTTATTTCTTGATCTTTTATCATCTTTTCTCATTTGTTTCTGAACATCCTTCTCCTTGTCCGACTATTGAATAGAATAATAAAATATAATTAATTGACAATCAATTAATAGTAAAAAACATAGATTAGATTCAAATATTCTTACTTGCACAACAATTTGACATCCGTAAGATGGCTTTACTTTTTTTGTAACTATTTATAGAAAAGAAGAGATAATAAGCGTTGTTTTTTATATTAAAAAAAATATGTAACCTTGTTTGCTTTGATTTAATAGTGACAAATTAATTTTCTGTCGTCTTTGTAGAATTTCACTAATAAAATCAATTCTCTCCCAGCCAAGTAGTTCGAATAGCTGAAATAATTTAAAATCATAACTATATATATATAAAGCTTTTGTATTCTAAAATTTCTTTTCTACCTCGTCTTGTATTTGATCGTTAGACTTTGCAGAAGCTAGAATATTTAATGTAACAGCACTTATATGGGCGCTATCAGCTATCTCTTCATACATTCTTTTCCTCAGCCAATCACTATCATCTTCAGTTTTATTACTATTTTTGGGGACTTGTTGTTCCTTTGTTAATGATTGGCTTTCATCTCTAATATATTCTAAATCCAATTTGTCTACAGTACAATCAGTAAGCATACGGAAATTTTCAAAATTTTCAGGATCAGATAATTTATCGGGTACGAGGCCGAAGGTTATATTTCTTCCAAAAATACTATTACTGTCATTATTCTCACTACTTTGCAAATTTTCAAATATTTCGCTTGGAACTTCAGAAACAATTTTTCTCACCAATTGGAAAATTTTATCACAATCTTCGTTTGAAAATGGTCCAAAAGTTTCTCGTATTGTATTACGAGCAGAAACTAAGAGTTTTTCATCATTTTTGAATAAATCAAACAGGAAAACGGCTGCTGAATGTTGTTCTTCAAGCTGACTTTCCTTTCCAGCTGTAGTATACATGATTTAAATGAATGAACACAATCTAATCAAAAAACTTAAAACATAAATTTCACAATTCTACATATAAATCTTTCGGAGTTGTGTAAAATAGCCTTAAATTTTCCGTACCTATGTTTTTTGTGTGCTTTAGGAAAGCTTTAATTAGCACATCAGATTCTTTGCAATATTGTTTCACAACAGATGACAATTTAGTCCAATCAAAAGATCTTCTTTTCTCCCATTCAATACATTTTTCTCGCTTCTTACGTAGCAAAGCAGTTTTAGAATTATTATTCAAGTTATTTTGGTCTTTCTCATTATATAACGATCTCAAGAATCTTGTCAAACGAGGTAACGTCATATTTCGGCGTTTGCTTGCTGTCTTCTGCTATGATTTCACAACCGGAAATCGTGCCACACTACCATTTTAAACTTTTCATTGGTTCTTATCCAATCAGTCTGTTAATATATTTATTAATCATACATGAATTTCTAAACTGTTGCGCAATATATAAGTTACGTAATTAAAGTATTTATGCATTTAGGATATCTATTAAAGGGATTAATAGCATAAAATATATACAACTACTGTTTTATATAGAAACTAACTGTCAAAAAAAACAAATAATAAGCAAACTATATTAATAAACTTATAGATTAATGCATTTTAAGCAGCATATTTTGAAAGTATTGATTCAAGCCGATATGTTTTAAAGTGAACACTTGGAAATGGATTTAATGTTCTTTATTAATATTACAGGAGTAAATAAAGTTTAATAGCAATATTGATTACGCAGTATGGCAATAAACCAATTATGATAATGTATGAAATACTAACATTACAGTTTAATTCGACAGAGAAAATGGTGCACTTAAATTAAATTTTACTCGGAAAACACTTTTTAACTTAACTGATTAATTATTACAAATCTAATATAAACAATCTTTGCTTGAACAAAGGTACTATATATTTAACGGCATAAATATAACTTTATAGGGAAAATTCTCAGATTATGTAGAATTGGAAAGCGCTTCTAAAAAAAATATAAAAGACTCTTTTGACTTGGAATGCCTATTTTCGTATAAAAAATAAAAACACAGTAAAATTCTTATTTAAGATATTTATAAGATATTTAACAAAAGCTTGAAACTCATTATGGTTTTAATTTAACAAATTATTGTCTTTCTAATAAATGTACGAAAATAATATGTAGGTATAGCTAACTATTTTGAAAGCGGAACGTTTGTTGGTAAGACTACCATTAATAATCGTCATATGATAAATCACGTGACGGGAAAAGAGCTATAACAAAAAATCTCATTGTTTATAACAGCTAGATTGATTCAAGCTAAATATGTTGAAGCTTTTTGCCTTGTGTGCATTTATAGCAAGTTGCAGTATGTTAAATAAAGGTTTTTAGTCTATATATCTAACTATTCCTTCAATTCTAGGTGCTTTATCCTGCGACAATCAAGCGGAATTTTGCAAAAATTTGCAAACCGCCACTAAATGTAAAAAAATCGACACTTGCATAACAAACGTTTGGAGCCAATTTAAAGGCGATAAAGTAGGTTATAAATTTGTTTACAAATTAATTTCTAAACTCTCAAACGATTGATTGGTTTCAAGACAAGCGATATCTGCACTTTTTGTGAAACTTTGATAACGACCGTTCGAGATGCTTTATCAAACGCCGAAACAGAGGTAAACATTTATATAAAACTGTAAAAGATAAAACAAGTGAAATAATCTTAAAAACATTTTAAAAATGAATAGAAAGCTATCGAAAACTACTTGGCGAATGCTTGTACCATCATTCCTGATGAAACCATCGCAAAAGATTGCACTGCAGCAGTTGACAATTATTTACCTGAAATTTTCCAATTAATCAAAAGCGTTTTGGTAAGTATAATAATAAAAAATGTCCTATTTACGATTCTATAAAGACTAACCTAACCTTTTTGAATAGAATCCTCAACAAGTTTGTAATGCTATTGGAATATGCAAGCCCCAAATGAAATTAACAAACCCAAAAGTTATCGAATTGGTACAGCCACGCCTAAGAATTTTACCAGCGAATAAACAGAGTCCTATTAAAATGGTACAAAATTTTTTGACAAATAATCATAAGGCCAAATCGGAAGTAAATTATTAATTTCCTAATTGTTCTCATTTTTTTTAGATGTTGACGAAAACAAATGACAAGATTTGCGATGATTGTAAAAAGATTATGACAGATGTCGAAGCTCTGATTAGTGAACCGGAAACTGAAAAGAAAATTGAAACATATTTTGAAAATAACCTTTGCAATTTCCTCGGAAGTTTAGCATCGGCTTGCGATGATGCAATTAAACAATATATACCAATGTTGTTTAGCATGATCAAACAAGAATTACAACCAGTTGAAGTCTGCTCCGCTTTGGGTTTATGTACTGCTGGAGATCATACAGTTTTACCAAAACTCAAACTTACTAATATGAAGTTATACGGATACGCTTCGAGTTTGAACAGTGACTACGAATGCAATGTGTGCAAGACAGTTTTCAATGTAAGTACTTGGAAAGCTTACAATTAGTATTTATATTGTATTTAATAGTTGCCATAATATAAAATATAATCTATTTCAGGATTTAAAGGCGGTCGATACAAATGTTCTCGTACAAAAATACGTTGAAACTATAATCTCTGAGGAAATTTGTACTAAATTAGGCCCATTTGAATCGCAATGTAAGCAAGAAATATCCGAGTATGGAGCAATTCTTTTCGATCTTATTGCTACTGAATTGGATGGTGATGCTAGATGTAAATCTTTGGGATTCTGTAATAATCCGGCGTTTAATAAAGTCAGTGTTATTAGACAACAAACTGAAAAGATTGTAAAACAAGAAAAGATGAAGGCAGTAAAAGTTTCCAGTGAAGAATGTGTACTTTGCGAATTCGTTATCAATACTTTGGAAAGATTCGTTAACAAAAATAGTACAGAAGAGGAAGTTATCAGTGCATTGAACAAAGTATGCTCAATCTTGCCTGATACTATCAAGGTACAGTGTAGCGATTTCGTTAAAACATATGGCAATGCTATGGTAAAACTTCTGATAAGCGAATTAAAACCAGAAATGGTTTGCCGTACCCTCGGTTTATGTTCTACTAATACGAAATTGGTCAAAATGATACCAATCAAAGTTAAAGCTGGTGAATTTTGCCCAATTTGTAAAACGGTAATGCAATACGTTGATTCAATGCTACAAAAAAATTCTACAATTCAAGAAATTGAAGCAGTTATGGATAAAGTTTGCAACTTTTTGCCATCGAGTCTCACTCAAGAATGTGACAGTCTCGTTCAACAGTATGGTCCATTGATAATTCATTTATTAGCCGCTGAAATGGCTCCTCAACAAATCTGCACAGCCATTGGATTGTGTACTTCAAGCACACAAAAAACAGCTCAACATCTTCTCGGTACAGATGAATGTACTTTTGGCCCAGCATTCTGGTGCGCCAGTATGGAGAACGCTAAAAAGTGTAACGTAAGTAGAAAACTATTGAAAGATGTAAATTCGTTGTAATAATTATTAAATTATAAAACAGACTATTACTCATTGCCAAGAAAATGGCTGGAAAACAAAGTAAGAAGAGAATCCCTATACACAATATTTAAAATCTGAAATAATTAAAAGAAAGAAGAAAAGAGAATTCTATTTAACAAATATTAACAAGTAAAATTATCAAAATTTTCAAATATAAATAATAATAGAAAACTTTTTTTATATAAAAAAGAAATATAGTAATATTCACTTGTTTATAAGCTTTATTATTTACCTTGTCCTATATTCGCACTGTGTTGCTTTTTCATAATTTAAAATAAATGATTTTACAACAATTTCTTTTTAATTTCTCTTTATTTAATATATTTAAAAGATTGTACTAGAAATAGAACACCCAATTCGTAGATATATGGCATAGTAAACAAATGATGATACCGATTAATGATATACCCTGTTTTGACGATTGGTTGTGAGATCCAATCTTTTCCATAATTGATGCACTGTCCGGACCTATTCAAAAGAAAGGGAATAAATTAAAGTGTTCATAATCGTATGTTATTAGACTTACATCCTTTTATTATTGCATCGTGATTATCTTCAAAATTACCAAATATATCTGCATAGAATGTCATTACAGCTGCTGATCCCTCTGGACAACTTTGCTCCAGTAATGATCCTTCTTTACTTAATTTACCATATTCCTTTATGAATGTACATTTGACGGGATCGATTACGTAATGTTTTTGTGGATCAGCAATCTTTCTATAGATTTCGGACACTTCTGGCACTTTTCGAGCGAAATTAAAAGCACACTTTGGAAAGTTACACATTGTCTTCTTATGAGCAGGTAACCAGTACTCGTAATAGGCTTTCAACCGTCTTGTATACGTCAAACAGTCTTTTTCGTCTTCTAAACTCTTTAACGAAGTTCGAAAACAATTGTCTGACATGTCTAGAATACATAGTTTCTTGTAATCGCTTATACATTGTTCTATTTCAGCTTCCAATTTATCAGATAGAAATAAGCATTTAGTTTGGCTGCATTCATAATTTACCCATAGATATTGTTTATAAAACATCTCTTCTCTGCATCTCATTCGGGAATCTGTACTTTCATCGTAAAAGATTGACGCATTTGCTTCTAAATTACACGCCCTCTTTCCTCGGCATATCTCATTAACTTTTGATAATACTCTATCAGAGTCAGAGAAACAGCTGAAAATGAGGTTGAATATACTTAAGATATGCTTGTTATAGAATAAGCTACACGTTTATCTAGTTACTTACGCAGTTTCCATTTCTATCTCTTCGTTTGGATCAAGACAATTGACGTCGTTATGACGACCGAAGAATGCTGAAATAGGTTTAATTGCATAATTCTTAGGACATTCTATTGTTTTTGGTGCAGTTTTGGGACAAGCAATAATTGAACTCCTAGGTTTACATTCGTATAAATGAAACATGAAAGGTTTATCGCTTTCGCTACAAACTCGATTAGTTGCATTCAATTTGGACCAAAATGTATCAGTATTAGGTAAACTACAAGATGACTTAAGATGACATTTTTCAATACTTTGCGCTATGGCAGTAATCAATTCCGTTTGACATCTTTTTAATATTAAGAATAATCGCTAAAGTTAAATATCTTATTGTATTTATAGTAAACTCTTACGGTCCTTTAAAGTTTTCTAACGGTTCCGTTTCACATTGGGCATCGGCTGGTGTTAATCGTCCTCTGAAAGATGATTTTATATTAATTAAATAACCTTTTCCGCAAGATGGTTGAAATGTTTCTCCATAACATTTTAAATCTTGAATCATACTTGAACGATGACTACAAACATAATAAAATTGTAGATAAGTTTGAACATCTTTCGGACATTTATTTTCGTGGTGAGATGGATAATTTTCAAGTAAATTTTCATGAACGTTAAAGATGCAGGTTTCTTTATCTTCGCATATTGACTGTATTGTACTTGATACTATGCTTTGATTATAATGGCATAGATAATAATTATCAATCTGCCTAATTCCATATTCGGCTTGAGAATAGAACTCTTTATTCTTCGGTAAACATGTTTTTCCGTCTAATCTTCCAAAGAAGACAGAATGTTGCTTAATTTTATAATTTTTAGGACAATTCGCATATAACTTTTCTCCGTAGCACGCTTCTGCTATTTTTATTCCTTCGAGATAATATAATTTTCTATTAATAAACCGTTATATTTCTTTATTTCTATATTTTAATACAAACTTTCACAAGCATAGTCAACCATTAGGAAGCGTTTTGTATCTTTCGGACATTCACTTGGAGTCCAATTACTTCCCATATCCTTAGCTATTGAGAATAAATTCCCATCAACCTTTTGATCGCAATATCTTTCATAATTGCACTTGTATTCTACTAAAGTTTTCACATCCAAGAAACACCTTTCATATCGGAGAAGATTATGTTCATATTTGACATACTTTTCAATTTACAATGTATAAAAACCTCACTGTTGGATCAGCAAACTCTCCTTGATTTAAACAGAAATCTGGTCTTACTATACTCTGTTCCCTGCCAAAAAACGCGTGGAGTATTTTTATTGCGTAACCTGAAGCGCATTCTATCCTCATCGTATCACCTTCGCATGTAACATTAGGAAAAACATCTCCCTCTAGGCCGAAACCTTAAAGAGAATACGACAAAAATAAAATACTACAGTATAAAACTACGAGATATGTCTTTTATCATACTTTTTATGGTATTAATTAAGGAAAGTACAAAGATTAATTGATAAAACCCAATTAACATTTCCATATTGAAATCAGTTATAAATTAATTATTTAAAATTAAATGATATTATACAACATTTAAAAATAAAAGATAAGGAAGCTTTAGCTTTTGACCTATTTAATTTTTAAAAATATTAATATACATGATTTATAATTTATGTAGTTTTTAAAATAAGCAAGATATTATTTTTATTGACTATAATTTCCATATAAATGGTCTTTTCTTTTTAAATAAACAATTTATTTATAATATCAATATCAATATTTTAACTTTAAACCATTTCTTTGTATACAGTTTAGTCCTCTAGTTAACAGGGATTTGTGAAGAGATATTAGATCTAGTTTCTTTTCTCTGTTTATTATTTCCACATTTTCTAGAATAGTTTCCCATAAATCGTCATTTTTTTTAAACTGTCGGCCATCGTACACCATATTCTTTAATATGTGCCAAGCGTCTCCAATAGGCGATAGATCTGGGGAACAAGATGGCCATTCAAGAATATTATATTTTTCTTGCTTTAAATAATTAACAACAATTTTTGCCTTGTGGCACGGAGCATTGTCTTGTTGGAAGATAAAAGTTTTCCCATAACGCTTGCTTAAAAAAGGTAGAACCTCTTTTTTGAGAAGGGACAAGTACCACCCTTTAGAACATTTGTCCGTAATTCTAGAAATGTACAACAATCCATCCGGCCCCATACATCCCCAAATCATAACTCCTCCATCAACCTTTGAGTGTCTGCTTCTTCTTACTTCTATTTCAGGATTAAATTGCCAGGTTAGAAACTTATCTGGGCCGCCCAGACTGAAGCTACATTCGTCAGAAAATATAATTTGATCAAATTTTCTTGCTTTCTCAAACCAATCTCTGCATTTTTTTATTCTTTCCAATTTGTTCTTCTGTTTTAATCGAGGGGTTTGTGGAATCTTTTTATCTTTTTCTAACATTTCTTTTATGACTTTTTGCAAAGTAGTTTGGCTTACGCTCAAATTGCAGGATGTTGAAATTTTAGTACTTGTTATCCTCTTTGAATCATTCTTTAATTTCATTATCTCTTTTTTAATGAGACTTTTCTCTCTATCTGAGAGTGATTTAGGTCTTCCAACATTTCCACTTTTAACATATGTTGGTTTGAGAATATATTGAATGGATGCTTTAGGAATGTTCATCATTTCCGATATCTCTCTATATGAATATCCTTCCTCATGTTTTTTCTTAATAAGATCTCTAACTTTTGTGTCATACGCCATTTTCAAAAATTTTAATATTAGTATTGTAACAATATTACCATATTCACTGAGTAGTTTTCATGAGTGACTCACTACTCTTATCACATATTATAAAGATGGTATGGAAACTACTAGATATATTTAAAATAATTGAGGTATGGAAATTGAGCTGGTCGCCAAAAAGTCTAAATAATTTTTAAATCTGAACAGATATCAGAGATCTGTAAAAAGTATATGAAACCAGACAGTATTCCCTACACACTAGTCAAGCGGTGCGATTAAAAAAGCGCTGATTTCCCATCAAAAAAACGTTAGGTATGAAAATTTCTTCGATCATAGTATGAAATATGCTCATATTCATTGAGATATAGTATTCTCTTATAAAGAAGGTATAAAACAATAATTCAATAATATAAATGCTATCCTATTCGAAATAAAAAGAACAAAGCGGTATTGAAGCAGTAATTGAAGAATATACAAAATACTGTTCAGGAAATAATTTCTCTTTTGATTTCAATAATTGATTCTTCCAATTGATAAGTCACGTGATGAAGTATTCTATAAAGTCTGGAGGGAGAGTCGTTTTAGATCGTTTTCGGTGTCCTCAAATTTTTCGTCAATGAGTGAAAAGTCACCGAAACTATTAGACTATAAGCGTGATACGTAGAGAGAATAGTACGAAAAAAGCCTCAACCCCATACACCATCTCAAATCAAAATAAATGGAAGATAGAAGAGATCTTAAACCTTAACATGTCTAATTATGATAGTTTTCTAGTGATATGTTTGGTGGTACTATTTTAGTAAAAATAAAAAAAGTACCAAAAGAGATAAAGTGATAAAAGAAAGAAACTAGATAAACATTGAAATTTCTATTCAAGTTAATTAAGCATTTTTTTCCTTTAATTGATCATCTGAAAAATAATCGGAAGAAAAACTATTTTTTTTATGATTAGTTTAAAATTGCTCTGGTGAATTTTTCAAAGTTTTGCCAACCGGTCATCCTTATTCAAAATAACGTAACCATTGCTTAGACACACTTGTCCAGTTTCGCCGATCTATTATTCAAATGAAAATTTAGAAGTTTCACTAACTATTTGAATCTATATCTGTAAAAGATAAATACCTTTGTACAAAAGTGTACTTTATCTCCTTCCAACCACATCTCTGTTTGCAAGGTTTGTCCTGGTAAAACTGGCTTTGAAAATCTAACTTTCATAGCTTTAAATTTGGCAACATCATCATTGCAAAATTTGTTCAATACAGCACGAGCAGCAAAGCCATATGAGCAAAGTCCATGCAAAATTGGTTTTTCGAAACCTATATGAGATAGGTGTTTTTAAAATTTCAGTAATTCGAAATACCATATTTAACTAACCTCCCATTGCACTAAAGTTTGGATCTATATGAAGAGGATTGTAATCACCGGAAAGTCTATAGAGAGCAGCCTATTGGAAGAAAAATATCAATGAGCATACAAATACAGATATCAATAATGTTTTATAAACCTGATCTAAACTGGTCTTTTCCGAAACAACTGCATCTGGTTGGCGATCAGGTGTGGGAAGCGGTTGTTTAGCAACAGTCGAATCTCGTTTACCACCAAATCCACCAGCCCCTCTGACGAAGGTAGTGAATTGGTTAAGAGAAACCAATTCTTCATTCTTATCAAACATTTTGGCTGGAAAACAGTTTGTAATTATTAAATTTCAATATTGTAGAGAAGAAATGAACCTTACCTTCGGTGATAAAGATAGCACCCTTTCCTTTATCTAAAACATCAACCAATTCTCCTTCAATAGAATATTTTTCATCCGATTTCAAAGGTTTGAAACACTCAGTATATTGTTCCCCGTGCAAAAGTTGAGTATAATCGATGCTTACAGCATCCGATTTCATAATTCCTGGCATAACTGGAAAGGCCAGACAAACAGACATTGTTGGAATAACTGAAAAGTCTTCAGAATTCTCGTAAGCGAATTTCAAATGATTCTCTTGTGTTGTTGAAACACCGATGGATAAGGCATATAACATTGCATCTCTAGTGCTTAATTCAACATTTTCTATTCTCATTTTTGAACCAATAGCTGCCTCCTACAAGAAGAATAAAAATTTCTATCATCAGTCAAAAATAAAAAGAGAGAAAATTTCTTAAACTTACAGGACCCTTTCCGCCAGGATTCGGATAAGCATTTGGATCTTCGGGGTTTTCGATTTGATCAATTATAGAGAGGATTCTTCCAGCTCCATCAGCTAAGAATATAATTCAGAGTTGCTTAATTTGCACAATTTTTAGAATTTTGATTAATAAATTTTACTTGATATGTTAACAGGATAGTCAGGATTTGTTTCAAAGTCGACGATATCATTCCAGCAGTCTCTTACTGTTAATATTTTAGAGTTATTGTAATGTTAAATTAAAATAATTTAAATTTTAACTTACCTTGTTCGGCAGTCATTTGAACACCCTTCTTTCTTACTACAGCTCCACCAGCTCTCTGCCATCTTACTATTATTGGATAATGTTTTAAAAAAGATGATAAATTTCTGTTTAAAGTATAGTACATACATTTTGTAACATATCCACCACCAACTTCGAATAGTCCGCCATTTTCTTGGGATGATTCGTGACATAGGTAAATAACAAGAGGTGCAACATACTCCGGTTTGAGTACATTGATTACTTCTATTACAGAAAAATGAATTTAAAAGATGTCATCTATTTGAAAACTTCATGTAAATTATCAACAAACCATCAGGCATTACAGTCTTTGTAAGCCGAGATCCAGCAGTTGGAGCAATTGTGTTACAATAAATATTGTTTTTCGCGCCTTCAATAGCTAATGTGTTGCTGAATCCGTATAAACCTAGTTTAGCAGCGCTATAGTTAGCCTGTCCTCTGTTTCCGAAAATTCCTGCATCAGAAGAAGTCATGATGACACGCCCAAATTTCTTTTCTCTCATATGACTCCAAGCAGCTCTAGTTACTTTAAATGCACCTCGGAGATGAACTCTGTGTACAATATCTGATTGGAAAAAATATGAAAGAGACTATTAATTGATAAAAAGAAAAATACAGAATATAGATGCAGACCCCAGTCGGCGTCGCTAGTACGGAGGAAAGAACGATCTCTAAGGATACCAGCATTGTTAACAACAATATCAATGCCTCCATAATGGTCCAATGCAGTTTGAACCACTTTTTCACCATCTTCAACAGAATCTAAGCATCAAAAGAAAATAATCAAGATATAGATACTTTTCCAAGAATTCGTACCTGTATGCAATACAGATTTTAATCTATGTAACTACATTATTATCTCCTCACATTTAGTATACAGTATCGATGGATTAACATTTTTTATTACTATTATCTTTAAAATCTAAAAGTTTAAAGTACAAAGTTCTAGTTTACCAGTAAAATCATAATTTATTTATACTTCTAAATAATTCTTAATTACAAATATATATTATTTATATTTACCATAGTTTGCAACAGCTTTTCCTCCTGCCTTTCTAATTTCATCAACGACTTTATCAGCTGCTACAGAGCTCTTGCCTCCACCCTTTATATCGCCACCCAAATCATTTACTATTGGGGGTAGTCTGATTATGTCAACATGTGCTGATTAAAAATTATTTAATAATTCTGCTTACCAACAACAGATGCTCCCCTTCTAGCGAATTCCAAAGCATACTCTCTTCCTAAACCTATTTAAAATAGAATAATGTAAAATTGACCTCCTTTTTGAAACTTGTGAAAATTAAATATTACTCTTTTCAACCTAATTTTAACAAGCATTATATTTTAATTATCTTAAAATAAATACATAGAATATTCTATTTAAATGTCTCTATTTAATTGAATAACTAAGTGAGAAATTTTGAGTTATACTTCGAACCTTCGAAAATGTTAAGTAAATCAGAAATACAAGAAACTATACATTGTTTGTTACTTAAATACTAAAATTCTGTTATTAAATTACACTTTAAGAAATAAACTGTAAAAATTGACAACTATATTAAGCTATTCTATTGCCTTAAAATAGTTTAACAACATGACCCGCTTTTTGACTTTGCAGACTTAAGAGTTAAAAGGCTAAATAAAAGAGCAATAAGCATGCAATCCACTTTAAAAATGCACTCAATAGTAGCGTACCTCCACCAGCTCCTGTAACAAGTACAACTTTTCCATCAAAACGTAATTGATCTGCCATTTTTTATGAGTTTTTGAAAAAAGTCCTCGATTCAAGTTTTCGAATCTTTTCCCTATTCGGAAGTGAAAACTGGTTAGAAGTGAAAAGAACGACTAGATCACCGCTATTAAATATCGTTGTAGTCCTATACTTTATAAAAGTTCTGATAGGAATATCGAAAACATCCGGGCGAGATAATAATCAAATTATTAATTATTCTAAAAAATAATTTTATAAAAATAATTTATTACAATGTAAGTGAACAAATATAATATATATGACAAATTATAATATTTTTTATATAGTTTTATTAAAATCTCCATCTTAATGTCTCTTTGCAACTGTCATGCTTCTTTAATAATACTGATTAGAACACCGATAACCTGAAAGAATATTTTCAGCCGGTCTTTTTACTTGTATTAAATTGGCCATTCGATATTCAAAATAGAAAAAAGGGCCGCATTTAATGATTTAAATATTGTTTAATTCTTTCTCCTGCAAACTTGGATATAATTTAGATACTTTTCCATTATCTAGTATTCCTTCAAATTTTAATCTTTTATTTTTTGGAGCATTTTGAGTCATGTAAACATCCCAGAGAGTAACTTCTTTTTTATTTTCAAACAACAAGAGAACATCTTTATCAACATCGTCGCTATCTTCAAAAACTGGATATTCGTGCTCTTGAAGACAGTTGCCTTTCACCGATAGAAACTTGTCTAATAAGGATTTATGATTCTCGCTTATAGATGAATAGCATCTAAGCATTTTTTCGAATTGGCACCAAAACTGCTTAATTTGTTCTTCTCTTTTACCTTTAGCCACAACTCCTTGAGGTATTAGTTCATTTGAACTTTCCAACTGAAAAAGGCAACGAGTATATTATTAATTTGATGAAAAAGATATTTCATTTACCTGAAATAACTGTGTAATGAGTCGAAAGCAGTTTGCATTCACATCAGGAGTTAAGTTCGCTTTGCTTAATAAAGCCTGAAGAGGATTTATATACTGATTTATCGATTGATGAGCTAATAGTGACTCGGATTGTGTCAAAGGCCAATATCTTAGGCATCTGTCCATATATTCTAAAGACTTTTTTAGACCTGTTTGTTCTGATTCAGGAACCAATCGACTTCCCATCATAAATTCTCCGAAATCATGAATACGATAATCAGTTAATCTACCTCCTGCTCCTTCGGATATTCCTTTTAATGATAAATTATCATTATATATAAAATAACTGTGCAATAAAGTGTAAACTTACCAGGAATGTCAGGACACTTGCAGGTAGAATGAATATAAATGACACCAGAATGGGCGGCCAAGAAAAAGTTAGGATACTGTTTACTGTGCGTGTGCTCTAATAGGACCGATCTTCCTGATAAAATGAAATTTGTGAGACAGGATGATGGACGGCTATTGACATCTACAGGAGTTACTCGATAAGCTACCCTGGAAGGTTGAACGTCAGCTATTTGACTAGACGACTTTGGTGGTACCCATTTTAATCCAACGACCTCCGAGCCAGGTAAATCAAAAGATGGTCTAATAAAAATATAAATTATAAACCTTAATTTTTATAAGAAATCTCTTACAAACCGAGTTTCTGTACAATATTTGGAATGAGCATCTCTCGAGTGCAATAATTCAACATCATAATTTGTTGAGGAAGCAGCATTTTGCTCTTCCTTCATAGGAATTCCAGTAACAGAGGTTATTCCGAGATCATAATGAGCAATACACCGTTGAACAACAACTTGGGCCAATTTTTGACCACTTTCGGTGCAAACTATCGTCCTATTGAGATCTTTACTCAAAACATCACTTCTTTCTTTTATGCCTCCCATTTTTTCATTAACAGGACGAACTGATACAAATTCAAAATCTATGTGATTAATTCTGATTTTTGACGGGCTTATAGAACTTCTATTTTTCTCGCCCAATAGATTAGACATTACATCCTCCAAGTGGTCAATTCTATCTTGCGTTAAAGAAGAGGAGAAAATGATAACTCTTCCAGTATTATCAATTTTCATTCCTTTTTCCAGCATGTTTAACTGAAGTGGAGAGGGCTGTGAGATAAGTTCCATTGCCTTTCGGACACCTTCTTCAAGATTTGCATCCTGATTCTCTCTAGGTACACTAACTTTTGCAAGACCGTTTAAGAGAAATGTAGTATTCTGTTCCTTTTCATTCCAATCGTTTAAAACGTGACAAGTATCATCGCAAGTTAGCACCCGGATTAAGTAATAATAAGGCAAAACATCGTAGGCTATTCTACAATATTCTACAACCGATTCCACATTGCAACTCCACAAAGTTTTTTCAATCGGCGGAAGAGGACTTATATTACTGTTTTTCGCTGCTCTATGCTTGAAAACCCCATCGAAATCGACTTTCTCTCCACATTTCTGAAGAGTTGATTCACCATGATCAAGAATAAATACGGTTTTATGCAATAAGTTTGACGACATTTGCAGTAATTGAAGAAACACAGAATTGTCGGCAGAGTAGGTTCAAAGCTATAAACCGGAACCGGAAATAGTAATCACCCGCAATATTTTTGTTGAGAGAACCGTTTAGATTTTTTTAAGAAACCGGTAATAGTTAAAAAGTTATATTACGAATAGAAATTCAACTTTACACATTTTAAAAGACTACGAGGTGACTTAAAAGATCAAATTTCTGTTTTTCACCAGTAGTAACAACTGTAACCACGACAACTTGATGTAAACAACTAGCGTTCGGAAAAGACATTATTGATATGACAAGTTATCATATGTGTTTGAGGATAATATATCGCCACCGTGAAGTAAAAGACTGCGAAAAAATTCCTTTTCAGCTTTAACTTGTTTTTACAATCTAGGCATTTGCTTTATAGTGAAATCTAAGAGTTGTTTCTAACTTTCACATAGTTCCATAATATTAAAAATTAAAGGAACATGCCTGCTAAAGGAAAGAAGGGTGGAAAGAAGAAGAAGAAAAATGAAGCTTTAACAAAAAAGATTTTATCAACAATAATCTCTTATTGGAGGCGCTACGAATCTCATTGCAATAAAACTAATACTTGTCCTGCGCCATCGTTGAAAGCTATTATGAACAAATGTAAAGAGGACGAAAGTTACATGACAAAATTTATATTAGAACCGAAACCGGTTCAAACAATAGAGGATCCAATTGTCCAGTTAGAACCTGTAATGAATGCTCTCAGAGAAGAACGTTATACTAATATAAAAGCTTTATACGTGTGGTCACTGACGTTGCGTTACATCGATGCTGTAGCAGTGGTTTGTTCCTATTCTTTTTCCTTAAAATCAGCCACAAAATTATAAATAAACATTTAATAAATAAACAGGGTCAAGTTTTAGACAAGATGATTTATCCTATAAAACACTTAGAATTCATTGACAATCTTATGACTTCAGAACAAGTTGGCAGAATAAGCCAGTAAGATTTTCTTTACTTATTTCAAGTTTCCCAACAGTCTATTGACTAATTTTATTGATTTATGCACTTTATTGTCATTTGAACAGATCATTTGAAAACAATTTATTTCTCTCGACACTTGTTTTCGATTACAATGAGTAAGATATTTCTAAAACGAAATTATTGTATAAGTTTTTAATGTGAATCTTAATAGATTTAGAGATGAAGGTTGTAAAAAGTTATGCGATGGTTTGGCATTAAGCAAAACCATAATATCTGTGAGTTTATGTTTCTGCGATCTAACATCAATCAGTGGTAAATATTTAGCTCGGGCATCGGCCCATTCATCTGTAAGGTAGGATCTTTTTTCTCAATTTTTTAAGCATGAATTATATTCAAGAGTCAATTTTTATATTAGGGAATTGTATTTAGATGGTAATTTGCTACAGTGTCACGGTGTTCAAGATCTTATTGAACCATTTGTAGTTCAAGCGAAAAAAGAAGCGTTCAATAGAGAAGAAGAAGAGCGAAAAAAAAAAGAACTTGAACAAGAAGAAATTAAAAAAGCAGAAGAGGAACGACGCCGAAGATTAGATGACCTCAACTATGTTCCACCTCAGCCAGTAGCAGATACAGGTAAATCATATTATATATATATAAAAAGCATATATAAACTAATCTACAGAAATTTTCATAATATATGTTAAGTAGATAAAAAAAACTTAATTAATAATAAAGTCTACAATACAAATAGATGAGGATGCCAACACGCTTTCAGATATATGCAATTCAGGTGGTTCCTTTAGATGCAAGAGAAATTTGATTGAGAGCACTTTGTCTTATTTGTCTTATTAGAGTGTAAACTCTCCAAAAGAGAAGAATTTTTAAAATCACCAAAAACAAAAAAGAAACATATCAACCTCATTCAAATTATTGTTTTTTTTTTTTACCTAAACACAAACCATTATTAAATGACCCATTATCGTTTCCCCCTTTTTTTCCCTGTTTATTTATTACCCTCAATTGGATTTGTAATTGATTTGACCTAATTTGTAACTTTTCAATTTTAAAGTTCCAGTTGAAGAGAAAGAGAAGAAGAAAAAAAAGAAAAAAAAGAAATCAAAACAGCCACCTCCACCTCCTCTTGTTGGTCCATGGATACATAAATTACATATTGCAGATAATGGAATCGATGGTTTGGAAGGTCAAGACAAAATGGCACCAGTGGAGTGTATGCAACAATTAAGAGAGTTAGTTCTATTAAAAACTACCATATTGGCTGCTGATTTATATTTATTTTTTAGATTAATTTCAACAAGTAAGTGCCTAGAAGAGATTGATCTTCATGATAACTTAATAGGTGATTTGGCTGGAAGAGAAATATGTTTCGGACTGGAAATAAGAAAAGAAGGTAAATAAATGATAAGATAATTAATTATAGTTATAAACTTAATTTTAAATATATTTCATAGAAAAATTACCAAATATGAAATTAAGAACAACACATCGTCTAACCGCCGATACCTTTACTCTAATTAAGAAACTTGGAGCAGGCCTGCAGAAAAAGAAGAAAAAGAAGAGAAAGAGTAAAAAATAAATCTCAATCCAACTGTCAAAAGCACTACTAATACTTGCTATATTCGTTATATTGTACTGTATACTTTATATAAGCTATCAGTTTATTTTTCTAGATGATTTAAAAAGAATGTTTGACTATGCATAGTATCTATTCTCCTTTCTCCTTATCTTATGCAAAAATTATGGATATAATGGAGAAAGTATGTGACTTTTTAAGATATCTTGATTTTCTAAACTGCCTTTAAGTTTACCTCTTTTAATAACGATGCATAATGATCATTTCAAGCAATTCTTCTTGCTATTGTAATTATTTTATTGTATATTGTATATTAGGAAAATTTCTCATTAATAAACATCGTGAGAATGCTTTTTCAAAGCAGAGACTAATACTTGTGAACTCTCTTGTATTTTTCTATAAGCCATATCGGTTTCTGTTAATATTCTATTCATTTTTCCTATTACTTCTTGATTGCATCTTAATCTTTGCTGAACACAATTAAGTCTTTGTTGTAAAATTGTAATATCGTTCTCCAGCATCTTCTTTTCTTCATCATCGCTTTGAATTTGCCTATTTAATTCATCTCTTTTAAACATAATCTCATTCATAGCATTTATTAATTCCATATGCAGACTTTTATTTTCCATTGTTCTCTGTTTTATTCAACAATTTTACATTTAAACGAAAATATTACAGTGTTTTTGCGGTTTTTGTTGTTTTTATTCTTTTTTCTTTTCTTTTTTAGAATTTTATTTAAAATTTTAAATGAATCTTTTTATGATGATTACAACTGTTTTTCGTATATATATGTATATAAAAAAAAGTTTAGTCGTGTCTTTGTAAATATTTATTTATGTCGACAGGGGGCGCTATCCAAAATTGTGTAAACGCAGACAGGTAACGCAACAGAACTTTGGGATTTAACAACAGTTGGCGGTTTTTTTCTTTTTTCAATTTTTTTAAATATTTTCATCACAAAATGGATGAAATAAATGCATTAGTATCGAATCGAGTACCAACTAAATCAATTGAACAATCCATAGCTCCAATACTATCACAAGTAAGTCGTATTGTTAGAAACTAGAGTTTTGTCAACAATTTTATATTATCGCTCGGTACAATTGAAATTTTAAAAAAATTTTATAGGTATCTCAATTGATCCTGCTAGGGGAGAAAAATTCTCGACGTTGTTCAGCTGAATACATAGAAGAGAAGGGTTGCCAATTCTTTGCAAAATGTAAAGCGGCTTCGAAAGCAGCTTTGAAGCTATCTAAATCTATAAGTGATGAGGTATGTTCTCAA
Source organism: Dimorphilus gyrociliatus (assembly GCA_904063045.1). Taxonomy (NCBI): domain Eukaryota; kingdom Metazoa; phylum Annelida; class Polychaeta; family Dinophilidae; genus Dimorphilus; species Dimorphilus gyrociliatus. The sequence goes on along the minus strand of CAJFCJ010000016.1, from coordinate 50,075 downwards.
AATTACCTCTATTCTACTTTTAGTCTATCTCTTAATACGATTTTAATAATTTTAGACATTAAAGAATAAGTTGCAAGCGGCATCTTTTACTTTAACAGAGAATTCTGAAAATTTTCTAGTCTGTTCAAAGAAGCTAACCTATAGTTTGGAAGATACAAGCTCATTTAGACAGTTAACAAGATCAATAAAAGATGTTGTAGAAAGTTTAATAAAAGTCCTTTTGATAGCTGATGAGAGAGATATAAAGAAAATAGTGAATATGACTGAACAAATAGAAGAGGACTTGAACAGTTTACTATCGAGAGAACATCAGAAAGAATTAGCCTCCGATTTAAAAGTTGATATATTTTTATCTATTAAAAATGTCTATAATATAATACTATTTATATTTTAAAGAAAATCTATAAAACTTCTATCGAAATGGTGGATTTATGCGATAATCGAACGAAAAATTTACGCAAAGCTAAACAAAAGCAAGCTTTAAATGTATCTATTTCAACGTTTAAAAGAAATATACCGTTACTTTGCGAAGGATTACGCGCGATATACCGGAAATCTTCATCTGATAAACTAAAACGTCAAGTAAAAGATATATCGATAAATATAGATTATTTCCTAATGATAAAATGTGATAATATGCATCTTTCTTCCAATCAATAGCTATCAGAAGATTTTGCTGTTGCTCAAATGAAAAAATCATTAAGAGAAATTCGAAAAGCGATTGAAGGACGATATCTAATTAATGAAGATGACGATAATGATTCTATTAACGTCGAAGAAGCTGGTTGTTTTACTCTAACAATCGATCTAGTAATAAATTCTAATATTCTATATATGTAAACAAACTAATATCTTTTTCATTGTCATTTTTAAAGGCTATGGAAAGGTTATCGACGAATGATGATATAACTAATGAAATTAATAGTATATTAAGGCATTCATTAACTGTTGGTCATGCGGCAAATGAGTGCTTTAAAGATTCTATTAAAAAAATCTCTCAAATTGTTTTACAAGCTAAAAATAAATATCTGCAATGTTTAGAAGTTGAAAATAGGTTACAAACATTGTTTTTCTTTTTTTTAATGCAATATTTGTATCAACTTAATTATATATTTGATTATAGAGACAAATTACCGGATATTAAAGCAATTGTTCAAGAAGGACTTCAGCATTTAGAAAGACAAGTAAATGGTGCAGTACTTGGATTAATTATTGACGCTTTTAAAGAAAGCGTCGAACCTCTTGATAGAGTTATAAAAAGAGTTCTATTGAGCGAAGTTTGTCTTTTTTTCTAATAAGTTTATAAGGTATAATTTAATCTTTTTATATATAAATAGATTTCAGTTTGTAATGCTCCAACCGGAAATACTTTGGATGATTTAATAGAGAACTTCCATAGTCATTCTGATATGATATGTCAAGCGTCTAGACTAGTATCGGCTAGTTGTCCTGATACATCGAGTAAATATCTTACAGTGCCATAAAATTAGTAATTTTACGATCAGCAATTATATATTTTCATTATACACTACAGAGGTTAAAGTAATTCAAACAGCTGTTCAACAGTTGGAAGCATTGGATCCAGAATTAATACCAGCAATACTACTTTGCCATGCAAATAAGAAGAATAAAGATGCAATTCTAGTAAAATTGTTCTATTTTAGGTTATCCATATATACAATATTGTTTTTATTATTTCATCTAGCAAATTAAACTACTAAGGAATGAATGGTCGGATTGCGTAAAAAATCTTATCATTACTATTGATAAGATAACAGATCCAAATAAATTCATCTTATTGACAAGTAAAGTTTACTTATTCTATTGTTTTATTAGCATTTAATGTTCTTCTTTCTTTGCATTTTTCTTTCAGATAATCAATTAAATAATGAAATTGATAGTATTTGTAAATGCACACAAATTTCATTCAAACTATTGGCAGATGTTAAGGCTGTTCTCGGGAAAACTGGGAGAGTTTGTACCGTTGCTAAATCTATTATAAATCAATCGGAGCCTAACGATTTTAATAAAAATTTAGCAACATTTCTAAAGAATTTATTACAATGTAAACAAAAAACTTTCATTAATGAAATTATTCACTAATATATTTAAATATATGCTAATTAGTTAAGGAATATTATTATTTTAAGGTATACCATCAGTAAGAACTGTTATCAATCAAATTGAACAAGCCGACAATTGCGATACACTACTTAGTATACTTAGTGAAAAATGTGAGATATTACATCAAAATATGAGATATTTAGCTGATGGTTTAGATAAAGAAAATCATGAAAAGATATTAGCAGATATGAATAAAAGTAATGTATAAATACATATATATATATATTCAATAATTTCTTTTTATATTTAAACTTTACAGCTGTCGAATATCGTTTTCATAATTCTGAAATGACAATGGAAGGCGATAAAACTATTTCTAATGATGAACATTTTGATTTTTCTATTCTTTTAACCGATTCTTCCGATGTTAAACGTTTGGCGGATGAAATTGAATTATCGGCAATCTCTTCGAAGAGGCAAAAAGTAGATGTTCTTTGCAACGACCTACTTACATATAGTAATGTTCTTGTTGACAACGCAACAACTTTAGCCGAATTTGATCAACAAAATAAACGGTTCGTTTACTAGTTTAATTTAAAATTAATTATAGGCTAAAAGTATCACTTTTTCAATTTCTATAAATAGAATGTTACACGATGTATCATCGGATATAACTACTTTAAGTATAAACGTTATTGATAGTTCTAGAAAAGTTGTTCTAGACGATTCAGCGCGTTTTGACGATCTTAAAAAGTATTGTCGTACTTGGGCGATAAAGGTAACAAAATGCGAGAATATTATTGCGGCAATTGTACAAATATGGACAAATCCTGTTGAAATTGTAATAGAAGCTTTACAAAATCAAAATGTTAAAGATATTAATTCATCGGTAAAGTAGAAAAACAAAAAAAATGCTTATTAATATCTTTGAAATTGAACTAATTAAATAATAAAAACCAATCTAGTTAAAATATTTGGAACAAATAACGAACAAATGCCAAGAAATATCTGCCGATATTAAATGGATAATTAACCAAACAAAAGCTATAAATGACGGTTTAATTAATGAACAAGAAAATGAACTTGAAAATACATTATCAACTATATCAACGTACGCCGATTTAGCTATTGGATCACGTTCAATTCAAGCTAAGAATGCATTAAAACAAGCATTAAATACATGGAAAGTTAAAATTCATGTAATAAACCTACTATTGATAAATGTATCTAAGGAATATATTCAACGAACTTGCGTTGAAATATCTATACCAAAGGATATTAATAGTTTAGATGGCTGGAAATTGGCATACGAGAACTGTCTATCGGAATGTAATAAGATAAAAAATTGGTTGGAACCCGTTATTACTGGGTATATTTCTTAAGGATCGTCTTATTATAATAATCAGTTATATTATTGTTGTAAACAGACAAAATGATTTGGCAATAGAAGCTAGAAGATCCTCTCAACTATTAGATATGGAACAATCAAAATTAACTGAATCTTATAATTTATTAATTAATTGTAACGATGATCCATTTGTAACTTTAAAGCTCTGCTTAAATATCTTAAGATTCTCCAAAGTGGTAAGTTTTACTGTACAATCAATATACAGTATACTGTATTTCTTATTATTCTAATTTTAGATGAATGATACCAGTAATATACTCGATGAAGCAGTTAAAGAAATATTCCCATGTTTAGCTAACATGGCCGATTCGTTCCGTTCTATTAGCTTATCATTTTCACCCTCAAGTAAGATAATAAATAATTAAAAAAATAAGGATATAATAGTAACAATTCCTTCATTTTTTCCATTCTTTTTAGAAGTTGAAAATTGTATATCAGAAGAATTTCAGAAGAAATTAACAACTCTTAAATCTAAAATATCAGATTGTTTATCAAGTTTACCAACTGATAAACGGCGTACAGTTATTGAACTCTCCGAATGGCTGGATAAATTAACTATTGAACTATTAAAAATTATTGAACCAGACTCGTATCCATTTAATACGAAAGAATTTGTTAAAAGTAATAAATTATTACAAAAATTACAATACGAATGGATATCTTTGTTTAGTAGAGTTCTCAATGAACTTAAAGGTTATACTGATATATCAGGTATGTATTCCATTTATCTGTTTATATCATTATTTTACTACGTATTCTGCAGAATTTAAAATGAGTCCAAGAAGAATTGAAGATATCGACGCCAGAAAGGAAAAGGTATTCGCTGGCTTTACAGAATCGTTAAGACACGATCTAATAGCCGGTAGTTCATCTAGCGCCGTGAATAGCGCTCTAAATACTTTTACTAAGAGGTATATTCGCCATTATTATCAAACTTCTAACTGTATATGTATGTTATTCCTCCCTTAGTATGACTGGACTTTTATCATGCGATACATTTTCATTAGACTTTTCAAAGATACTTAGCGATAATGAAAAGTATGTTTATTTCCATCACTAATTAATCAATGATGTATTATCTATACAATCATATTTTTATTATTTTCATAGTGACGAATCGTTAAAAGTTAACGATAGATTTAAACAGAATTTCCATTCAACACCAATAACTGGATTTCCAAAACGTCATTTTATGACAATGAAATCAACGAATGATAAACAAAGAATAACTCAATTAGATAATTTTTATCTAATGAAATCATCTCTATTAGATTTAAGGCGATTTATCTATAATAAAGACTATAAGAATACTTCTGAAATTGCTTTGTCAATTGTTGAACATTGTAATGAAGTTCTTGAATTCTTTAGGGATATACTAAAGAACTGTTTTGATGATAGGTAAACTATCTTATCGTTTATTAATTTCACATCTAAACAATGCCTTTAAATTTAGATTAGCCAAAGACTTACAATCTACTATTGAGTGTCTTCCTACCGTCTTAAATCAACTTAAAGTTATTATTAAATTGGAAAATGATCATAATCGATCTGAAAGAGGAGCTGAACAGGTTTGTTTATAATAAATAATACATTCAAATATTGTATTATATTTTATTATAGGGTCAGAAGATTATACTAAAAAATTGCTCCAACGTTATTAGATTAACAAGGGATAGCTTTATTGCTGCTCATGCTTGCTGTAGTTGTTTAGTAAGCTGTTTCCTTAAAAATTCTACTTGAAATTAGCACTAAATAATTCATTTTATACAGATTGATGAAAATTTAGCTTTCGAATTAACGGATGAGTGGTTTGACAAAAACAACGAATTTGAAGAATCGCATGATTATACAAATCATCAAAGTATTACAAAAAGAATTAGTCTTACAAAAGTAGGAACATTTTAAAGTTTTTTTTTTAAAAAACAAAAAAGAACATACTTTCTTAATATTTTTTTATTTAATTTTGCATTCATTTATTGTAAAAACAAAAAAGAAGAAAAGTCTGTTACGAAAAAAAAGAACAGCTCTTAAAAGTGTGTCATTTACTTTTCATTTTTATACGAAAATCTTGAAAATGTTAGCACCGTTCTCGGTAAAAAATTGTTTTTATCTCTTATTCTGAGTGGAGAATGCAGAGAGAGAGAGAGAGAGATATTTCTTTCGAATAGAAAAAAAAATGAATTAGAATAATTTTGGTTTTTTTTTAATAAATAAAATGGAATTTGAAAACGATTCAGTGGGTTTTATTATGATTTTTTCTTCAATTTTGATCTAACGAAGTCCATGTTCCCGAAAAATGTGACTAGAAATTCAAAAGTAGGCCTATCTTCAGGTTCTTCAGACCAACATTTAGACATTACGCGATATATTTCTTCGGGAGCTTTGTCAGGTTTTTTTAATCTACCATTTGATTCTATAAACTCTACTAAAGCTGATCCTTTTAAATCTCCATATGGTTGACTACCAAAAGTGAACATTTCCCATAATGTAACGCCGTAACTCCATACATCGGAAGCGCTTGAAAACTAATTAAATAAAGAATCAATAGATGTCGCTTTCGAAAGTGAAAATTGTCTATTTACCGTTCCATAAATAATTGCCTCTAAAGCGTACCACTTAATAGGCCATTTACCGCCTTCGGCCGATTGATATACATTATCACCACCACTCATGGCTCTGGATAGACCGAAATCGCCGACCTTAGCTACCTTATTATTGGCCAATAGAACATTCCTTGCCGCTAGATCCCTGTGCACAAATCGTTGTTCTTCCAAATATCTCATTCCACAAGCTACTTGATAAGCCCATAATAAAAGTTCTTTTTTAGGATTGATAGAGTCTTTATGATCTAATAGATAATCCAGCATCGACCCATATTTAGCCAATTCCTGTACCATCATAGTTGTCGTACCATCACGACAAATACCAATTAGTTTGATAATGTTGCAATGATCTAAATTCATCATAATATGTGCCTCCCTCATAAATTGATCTATGCTTGACTGGTTATTATCTCCAACGTTTGATAGAGTTTTTATAGCAATGTCAATCTATTGAAAAGTTAATAATAAATATTGATTTAATTTATTATTTTATATAGTCAAATATTAATAAACTTTATAATTACTTTTTTCTTTCCATCATTCGAATAGGTGCCTTTTAATACAACACCAAATTCTCCGTTACCCAATGAATGACCTAGTGTGATCATCTTCTTATCTATTTCCAATAACGTTTTTACTTTATGGGCCTATTCAAAGGAATATAAAAGTACACAAGTAATTAACGAATAAACTCAAATATTTAATATTATTTAGCTTTCTTACCGTTTCATGATCTTCGTGATTATTTGCAGTGGTTATATACGTTGCTTGTCTATTCTCAATAATAGTTTCTAAATAAGCCGAATTATGATTTCCTATCGATCCTTCATTCGTATTTTCGTTAGCGGTAAGGGTTCTTAATTTTGGCATTGAACATTGAACAGCGATAGGCTTAAAATTTACTAAAAAACAAATAGAACAATTGCAATGTTGGTACTTTCTTTAAAAATAAATGCTATTTAAAAATAACTCACTAGGACTAATTCCTGTGGTTAATAAACAAGGTAATACATCCATTCTTCCAGAATAATGGTCTACCAAATGCTCTAAAGTCGGCCAAGTTGTACCATCCGGCTCTATTCGATACATTTTATCTTCAATCTAATTTCATACGAAATATAAGAAACATTCATTGTGTTACTGTTTATAAGTTACTCACCGCCATAATTCTAAAATGATGAGGAAGATTATTAAAACACAAAGATAATGATAAAAATAACGGTTGAGTAGATGGTCTAATAAGAAAGAGACCATCCTCAAAGTCGTATTTCGTAAAGAATTCTTCGCATTGTTGTCTTGTTAAATTGTGATGAAACCAATTATCCCTTTGGCTACTGGCAGGAGGCAATTGTACATTCTCTATTTTCAATACGAAAGATTGATAGTTTTTACACTTTGAAAATATGAATTTCTTATGTTACCTATATATTTAGCGCATTCTTGATGACCAGCTCTCTCGGCAACTGCGCTTGGTATTTCCTTCCTAACGTTAAATACCCACGGAGGAGCGTTGTTCTTAATTAGTAAATCAATCATATCCATCTGTCCAGTAGCGGCAGCGTCGTGTAAACAAGAATTGTATGGGGCTTTTAAGCAACGGTCGAATGCATCCGCTCCCCTTTCAATAAGATATTCAGCTACAGCTAATCTTTTGGACTTAACGGCTACATGGAGCGGAGTATATCCGGATTTATTTCTTAGTGTAATCAATGCACCAGCTTCAACTAATTTTTTAACAACGCTCAAAGAGCCAGCCTCAGCTGCTAAGTGTATAGCCGACTCTCCATCACAATCTCTTAAAATCAGTAAATCTCTCTTCCTATATTCTTGATGATCTATAATGGAATTTGCCTCTTCGTAATTTTCCGATTGTATAGAAGAGTGTAGGCAAGTTGTAAGACTGGCTCCAATTGTAAATAACGGAAGACATTTACTAAAATTTTGAAAGTTGACCGGTTTTTTAATAATCTGGTTCTTCTTTAACCGATTTAGTAGATCATCCAAACCGAAAAATGTATTCTTTCCGTAAACATATTGAGATACCATTCGCCCATAGACAATCACTTGTAAAATATTCAAATGTTTACACCCCAATTTTCCCGATAGCTCATCTATTGATGTATAAGATAATACGTAATCTCCGCTGCTATTCGATGCGTTTCTTATCAAATATAATCCATTTTCGTTTCTCCCTAATGATTGGAATGTATTAGTAATACTTTTTTGTTATGTAAGCAGAATATAAGCCTACTAATACTCAATTAGTAACATTACCGTCGTGTAGTAGTCGGAATTCGGCTGTACTTCGATCTATCCTACCGTGGTAGCAATTAAGGCCCTTCCTTTGAAAATGTTCCACAATTTTCTTCAGAGAATCTTCAATTTGTTTTCCAGGTTTTCGAGCCTTTCGAAATAAATTTGACATATTTTGAGCCTTTCTTATCTAACTACCGTAAATAACTAATGACTGATTGGTTCAAATATTTGTTATAGACCATAAACTAGCCAAACTGTAACTATTAACACTGTTTTTATCCGGAATTAGATAAATTAATAAAGCAAGTCGGGCACGACGCCATTCCGGCGCTGGTGACATCTACCGGCTGTTTCGTGCATATTATAAAAATATTTTTAAAGAGGTTTTATCTGAAAAGGAGCCAAAGAAAAGAAAAAGTAAATAGATTCAATAGCGCTTCGTTGTGTAAACAAGTCTATAGTTCAAATAAAAAAATTATCAAAAATAACTGGTTTCGCCGAGGATCGAACTCGGGACCTCTCGCGTGTGAGGCGAGCGTGATAACCGCTACACTACGAAACCCCCTGATAAGCTCTGGTCTAAAACGCGTATAAAAAATAAATTCTATATTCACTCATCAAGTTAACGTTCTTATTTTTTACAATTCAGTTTAAAAGAGATGTTACTTTAGTCACATTAATTGTTTGTTTTCTTGTTATATTTCATCTATCTTTAAATAAACTCATCAAGAAAAATTTATTTATGCAACATAATAATACAGGACAATTAACATAGGAAAATTACATTTAAAAATTCATAGTCAATTATCATACGTTCTCTTCTCTTTTTCTTCTTTACTTTAGTAAGAAACTGAATGAAAAAAATTCAAATATTAAGCTTACAGAAGGAAGAATAATTTTATTATATAAACCTGTACGGATATCCCATGTATTTGGCTCTAAAAATAGAAAGAATTATACTAAAGAAGAAAGCCACTGTACCCAATCCAACAAAGCACATAACTGCAAAATATATACATCAACGTATTAAGTATTGTATATAACAGTTAAATGATAATAACTAACTTTTCCTCTTTTTAGCGTCAACCTTCATTTCTGGTGCTTCGTTCAGTACAATCATTCCAATTACAACTGCCGAATCTTTGAAATTTTGTTAAGGAATACCTTTTTTTGTTTTTTGTTATATAACCTTTATATAGTTTAATTAACATACTAAATTGATAATATAGCAATGAAACTTCAATAAATGCTAGAAAAGGCAAATTAATAGCAATAATAATAATAATAAAAATAATAATAATAAACAGGGAAGGGAAATAAAAAGTATAAAAGCAGTTTCTACTTACTAGAACTAAAACAATTGAAAAAGGGATACACAGTGCAGCAACAATTAAAGTCTCAAAAATAAATTGATAATCAGAATCGCGTACAATATACATCTGAAATGAATGTTAAAAAGAAAAAGGATGGAACAATTTAATCTATTATAATTAAATTAAAGAGTAAGAAACTAACTAATGTGTGCTTTAATGTTAAAAAAATTATATTAAATAAATGATTAATTTAAATAAAAGAATTATCATGCCAAGCTAATTGAGCTTTAAGTAGCGAAAAAAAATTAAGCGCTATAGAGAAGCAATATATGAACCAAATTACCACAAAAAGCTAGCATCCTAAAAATATGGCAGCTATACGCATAACAAATGTGAGAAGGATACATAATACGATAACGATGTAGGTTTCGATAATAAATTGAGCTTGACTGCTAGAGTGAATGAAGAGCTGAAAAGTGTATGATCCTTTTAATTTCTTTGACAATAAATATGTCATTAGGTTATATAACATTTAACATTATTTTTCAGTCACATTAAATGGAGGAATAAGATTAAGACTCTGTAATACGAAATTTCTCTCATTTGGTTGATGTTAATTTCAAACCAATTTACAAAACTCTACTATCTAATTTATTATTACTTAAATAAACTTAAGGACTCTGGCTTATTGAATTCTTAACTAAAAAAATATACGTATTCTGATACTTACTGTTTGACCAGTTTGAGGATTACTGTGTAAGAAAGGAGGTCCTCTTATATGATTCCACATTTGACCAGAAATCATTGCGAATATAATTGACTGAAAATTTTTTTTATGAAATTTAAAGATATTTTAGATAATTCTAAGGCTTACAAGAGCAGCAATCCCCCACGAGTTTCTGTTGTATAAAAAGTCCAAACTATTTCTCTTTAAATATAAGAGGCCACCAATCAGAGAAAAGAGTAAAGCTAAAGCAAGAGTTCCGGAATAACTAGGCGGTCTGAAGACTCTAATCTATTTAGAAAAAGTATTTTTATGTTTAAGAAGACGGTTGATTCAGCTTGATAAAATAAACTAACGTGAACGTCTGTTCGCTCTTGAACCCATCTTGCTATCTGTTCAGCTGCGAATCCAACTCTAAAATAGAAAACACAAGTTTTTGAATATACGATTAACGATTCTACTTTCTTATTAAAAATTATTAGTATATTACCTATTTAAATCCATGGTGTCACCTTTCTTAGACTTTCCTTTGGGAGGAAAGTGCATGAAAGTTGGGGCAGAGTTAAGTTTTAACTAAAAATGTAATGATAAACGTATGATAAAAAGGAACATAGACATTATAAATAAATCTTACAGATGTAAATACGTCAGCTCCTTCATCATAATCAACCATAGCAAAGAAAATCCTTGATGAGTAGGCTTGACTATATCTCCAAGAGTTGGCAACAATTAGGAATTCATCATTAGCATGTCTTTCAGAGAAATAAAAATTTAATTAATTAATTGCATTGTGAGAAAGTGTTGGAAAAAAATTTTCCATTTTGTTCTTCCATTGTTTTTATACGTAATGCTATATAGCGTTATTATCAACGTGGCAAATAAGGAAATAATGTTATGGATCTTTTGCATGGCTCTTATCTAAATATTCAATATTAAGGAAAAATATGTATGGGTTATAGCTAATTTGACTGTTTTAATATTCCATAAGATTATTCTTTTTAGAGGAAGATAAAAATGGTTTTATTATCAGAAGAATAAAGCTTACCTGCAGACAGAGCATTGGCGTTCAGAAGCCAAAGCAGTAAGCATCAAAACTACGGAATAGTTCCTAGGTCCTTGTCGTACATATTGACGAAATTTGTTTCCATCTAGCCTAATAACTGGTCTTCGATTGCTCCAATCTAATAGCGATTGAACCCTATCGTTGAGGTGCAACTAAAAATTCAAGAAAACAATAATTTGCATTATTTTTACTTAAAGTATTATTTTAGCATCGTATAAACTATATAATAACCTCTTTTGATTTAGGTAGAGCGTAAATACTTGTTGTGACAGTGATAAAAAATAAAATACACCGCATAGCCTCCATTTTAGTTATCTTCAGGTGGAGAAAAGTGATTCGTTGACTATTTCGAAATATGGTTACGTATTCCATATATTCCTATCGAACCCATTGAACGAAAGTTTTCATTTCAGTAATTTATTAAAATATTACTTCAATAAACAATATAGAACAATATATAACTTGAATGGCATAAAATTTTAAGTATTACATGTCGTATAGATAAAATAAAATTGTGTTTGTTGGTATGCCAGCATTAATGAGCCCAAAAATAATCATATCAAAGTATATTTTAAAATAAATTAATTTTGAGATTTAAATTCATTTGTCCAGATTTGACTATTTGAAATATTTAATGAGAGTGCATACAGCTTTGTAGAAAATATTACCATCGATAATTATTCCATATCATAAGGCATCATATCAGCATCTATCGCCAAGCAATTGTAGATGGCATATCGTAGTTTTTCCTCGCATTTGGAAGAGCTGTTAAACATAGAAATATATATATACAGAGAAAAAAGAAGTTTTGAAAACTATTAAAAAATTATTGATTAATAATTTAGTAATACCTAGAATATTTAGGCAAATAAAGTGTATTTGAACATGTTGAAGATTCTGGAAGAGAGTCGATATCTTCCTCATTTCCATTTTTGAGCGAACATATATAAACCGGGGCGGGCAATCGCTTTCGTCCAGTAACAAATCTCAAGAATCGGCTTCTTTCATCATCGTTAAAATTTTCAAGAGCCATCCACATATATTTTGTTCTCGAATCATTTTCCATAAGTTCTTCAAAGTGAGCTTTTGAAAACAATTACAATGTTAATTAATTGAAAGTAAAAAAAAATAATAGAAAAAATTACTAGAACTCTTTAGGGAATCCATAGTTATTTCTGCAGCACCGCAAACCCTTCTTTCAGCTTCTTCCCAATTAAGAAGATCAAGTGCCGATTGAGGAACAACGCTTAGAAGACCTCGTCTAATAGCATCTATTTGTTTGTCGCTTTCCGCCATTCTTACTCTTTTAACTGCGTTACAATAATCAATTCTTTCCTCATATGTTACAGGAGTATGTGATCCATCTAAACTAAGTTCAACTTCGCTTCCATCACTAAATATGGCCGTCCAATACACTTCACCTCCGAAAAAAGCCTGAAATTCTTCTTCACTCATAGATTCAATAGAATTTAAAACTTTAACATCACTATCATCAACAGTTGCGAAATCGTTCCAGCTGACTGGCTCTCCACATAGCTTTTTCCAAACAAAGGGACTGAGATTCAGCACAAGATTCTCTTTACTACGGAAGCACGCTCCCATTAATTTACCTAACCATTCGTAACGTTTAAACCATGTACAAGAGGGACTAGGCACGAAGGCATCTTTATATATATTCATTGACGCATTTCTTTGGTTTGGAGCTCTAACGAACAGTGGAAGTAAATCAGGACTATCAGCGGGAGGGCAGAGCTCTTCAGCAATATCAGATAGACTATCTCTAAATCCTCCTCCTTGATCAATAATTCCTTCTTGAGTAAATTTGCATTCCCACCATTGGGATCTACTATTTGATCCCCATCTATAGTAAAAAGAGAAATAAGGCTTAATAAAGCACTTATATTATAACTAATGAAAACTCTACCTATAATCGAAATTTTCTAAATCTGCTTTCAATAAGCCATCATACACTTGAACAAATACCGTTTTTCGACATTCAGGATCAGCTCTTGGATCAGCTCTATGCTCAGTCTTACTTAGCCTATTAATATGAAGAGATGGGCACTCGCCATTTGAATTATCGTATTCGGATAGGTGAAGAAGCTCCTCAACAATATCTAATCTTTTTACCGATAGCGAATAGAAAGGCTTCATTAATTGTATCAATTTGCAGGGTTCAGTAGGCTTATTATTCCAGTTCGGTATTAAGAACTTGGCGACACTTTCGAATAGAGCTACCAGTCTTTAAAAAACATGAAGATGTTGAAAAAACATTTTGATTATAATCAAATTTTTTCACCTCGTTAATAGCAGTACCCTTCGTCTCAAAATAGCAAGGTCAAAATCTATAAGCCTGGGAAATTTTACTTCCATAATGTCTTTGAATGTATATACAGCTAATTCTTGACTTCTCTTCTTTTCAATTCTTACTTTAATACCCCTAATTCTAGTATCAATACCATCTTCTAAATGTTAAATGTTACATTTTTTTAACAAGAGAAGATAACTTCATTACGTGATTATTATTTAGTACATACCCATACACTCTTTAATTTCAATTTGAATAATAGGATGGAATTCTAATTGTTCACCAAGAATTGTTACCTCTCGAACTCCGACGGTTGACGTGCTGTTAATACAGATTATGTTTAGTTTGCGTGTGTATATATTATTATGATTGCATAGATTATGATGACTTACTAATTTAGCTTTGTTTCTCGAACTTCTTGTAATTTTTCTAATGATGGTCCAACTTTAACGCATATTCTTTTAGGAAAGTAATTATCGTCACCCTCAGCAACCATGACCGATAAGGATCTATTATTCAATGAATTTAAAAGAAGTAATTTTTGGAATATGGGCATCTTACTTTATAATAACATTATATTCCATTGTTAATCGGATCCAATGAGTAGAAGAATCGTCGCTCTCCCAAAATGTTTCAGGATTATCATCTATAAGATGATCTTTATCGCTATAACTGTCACTATATGAGGAGACATCTATATTTTTTATGGATTTTCTCGTTGTTTCAGCATGTCCACAGTATTTCAAAACTTCAGGATCAGACAAAAATTTTAAAAGTTCAATATCATGATCGTATGTCCAACCATCGGGATACTTTTCTAAAGCAGTAGTAGCTTCTTCATGACTTTCAATCATATTGTTGACTTTAGGAGAGCCACACGAAAATTCGTTTTCCACAGCCTTCTGCCAACTAAATAGATAATATTCAGATATTTAAAGTCAACATACTTTTATATAACATTTATAGTATTTAAAGCCAAACGTACCTGTAATGTTTGCATTTAAAAAAAAGGCAGACATTTTTTAGAGTAGGGCTTAGTTCATCTTTTACTACCATGTGTAGATTAGATTCTGTTGCCTTTGTGTCCTTGTCAACACTAACTATTTGTACAAAACCATCGATCTCAGCTATAGTACCAGTGGAAGATAATTTGAACTGAAAAGAAAGTTTGTTCTTGTTGTTCTTCTGATATTGAAATCGAATACCTTTATCAATTTCCCATAAATGCCTGAGCTAGTATAAACTTCGTCTCCATCAATGTACAAAACAGAAGTGGAAGAGCAGCGTAATGTATCTATTTCCTGTCCTTCTGGAGCGTCGTATACTTTAATTTGAGATTGTTCCAAGAGCCCTATTTTATACTTGTAGTACTTTGGAACATGACACATGCTTGCTGGATAAGGCTGTCCATCCCGAATATTCTTAATACACTTTTTCATGCACCGAATACTAGCTAGCCTAGCGGTAGCATCATCTTCAAGTCCTCTCATAATTTCCTTTAGCATGTCATAACCAGGAGTCTGTATGAAACGAAATTTAAAGAATCACTCTAAAATAGGCAACATATATATTATATATAGTTTCTCCAAAGTTAATCTAAACTATTTTTATCATATTTAATATCAATATTTTACATATAAAAATTGCTAATAATTTTTCGATAAACTTACTAGAAAATTTAATAGAATTTAACAATGATTACAAAACAGCTAAGACCTTGACATCTAAATTAGTATATTTGTCTTCGGAATTTTATAGTTGATATTTTTTTCCATGGAAAAAACTATTAAAGACTTTTTGTTAATAAAAAAAAAAGAACTTTTTTATTCTTTTTATTTAAAAAAAACATAATGAAAAAAAATGTAAAAATTACATCTAAGTAACACAGTAATATTTATTTTTAAATGTAAGAGGATTTAGTCTATAAATAGAGTAAGATCATAGGGAAACTATTACAATTATAATTAGAAAGTATTAAGTATCATAAGTAAAACTAATCTTATTATTAATTAATTAGAAGATGAGGAAAAGAATACTTCATAATCTAAATTCGAACGCATGTTGTAGAACCTTCATATTCAGTTTGAAAGTATTTGGGACAAGGAGTACAATAACCTTTTTCATCTTCACTTTGAAAATAATTCTTTTTACATTTTTTACACTCCAACTGAGCTTTATCAAAGAAATGACCCTTAGGGCAGCCAACTATAAACAGTTAACAAATATAAAAATATAGTATATTAAAAGAATAAGTAATTTATTGAATTACTTACTACAATATTTAGATTTTAAGTTAATTTGCAACCTTTTATCGCATTTTATTAAAAATTCATAAGAACTATTTCCTGTATTCCAATAGTTATTTTCAATACTATTTAAATGATTTATAAAAGTTGAAGTAATAAAATGTTCCATTAGAAAGTATATTCTACTAAATTCTGGTATTATCGAATATTTTATAAATACTTTAAATATTATCCTTAAATTTAGATTATTTGTAGACTTTACACATTTTACAATTTTTTTTATTGTTTTAAATCTATTTATAATATTCTTATTAAATAATTTTAGAATTAATCTTCTAGTTTCTTTAAGTTCCAGTTTTGAACCGCAATAATTGCTTTTTAAATGGCTATGTTTATTTATTTTCATATTTACTATATAAATTCTTGGATGATGCTTTTCTAAAGAAAACAAACAGAAATGTGAGTTTTAATGTAATAATACAACGCCATCTATAGTTATCTTATTCGTGTTTCTTTTTTAACGAGAGGTTAGTTAGTTAGTTAACTTACTCATGCAATAGAAAACATTCTTAAATTTTGGGCGCCACTTTCCATAATCAGTACATATGTGAACGATTCTAGTATGTCTAAAAGAGGAAACGTGATATTGCTTACTACACGTTTCGGTACATTGCCTATGTCTTCTTAAAGGATAATGATTTAGCTTTGCATTGCCTTTATTAATATCCCATAAACTTTCACATTTGACAACTGGATTAATTCCATGCTCCTTAGTAATCAAACTACTTTTAGGATTAGGGCAGATTATAGCTAAAGTAGGAGAAAGAGGGAGAAGAAAGGGTAAAAATTAGGCCAAAAATATTATATATAACTTTTTAAGATAAGAGAGAAGAGAATAAGGGATAACGAAAAGAAATAGAAATGTTCGTACGATAAATATAAAGGGTTATCCAATAGTCAATTGATTTAGATTGTATCTTGTCGTCTTCCGCGAAACATCTATAATAGTAGGGAAGAAATTGATTGTTGTGAAATTCTTTAGGCAGTAGAGGATTACATCTGGTTGAAAGAGTTCTATTCTGACGATTTTTAAACTTGGGTATTTTGTTAAAAAATTCTCTTTCAGATATTGTAAAACCTTGTAAGATACTCTTATTTACTATTTCATTAGCATTACAATTTTGGAAGCAAACTGGAAAGTCTTCCACTTCTATAATTTAATTAAAGTTGAAAAAGACTTCTAGATTTTCAATACCTAAATATACATACGAACACAACCAGCTTCATTCGAGTCTAATTCATTACTCCAACCCAGTCGATCGTTATTCTTATCGTCAATTTTACATTCAATAAAATCCAAGTGTTTAACTTTCTTAAGCCTAGATAATTTGTAATTCTTATTGCACCTGTATAAGCATCTTGTACCTTCTTCATATTGATTTTTCTCTCCCCTTCTACTAGCGAGACATTCGACTTCGCCGTTTCTAATAGGTTTTGGTTCTTTGCACAGTTTAACTAAATTAGTAAGCGAGATGTTCTTATTTACAAAATTGAATAAAGAGAACAGAATTTTTTTTAAAAGAAAACAAAAAGCGTCTAAAAAGGGGGAGGCGTCTAACATGATTTTTTTTTATCTCTTTTTACTTATTCAAAATGAATTTAATTTGTTTACCAGGTAATAAAGTTGTATGAATTGTCGACAAATTAACCATACTTGACGAATAAATTGCCTTATACTTTGGCCGTCTTACGTAAATTTCAATTATGCATTCGTGAATTTTGTAATCTCCTTCTAATCTGTACTGCCAAATACTCTGGAATATTCCATCTTGTTTAGGTTCTTCACAACGCCTTAAACCATACTTAAATGCCATTAACTTGCTGAAATGAACATCATAATAGGCCTACTTCACTTTTTTTTGTCATTTCCATTTTCCTACTACCCTTTAAAATATACTATGATGTACTCTTTTCTTCTTTTGATGGAAATATTTAGTGGACATCACGCAACTGTTTTCTTTTTTAAACCCCTCCCCTCAAAACCTTTTTTGTATTTATCTGCTCTACAGTTTATATATAGGTTTATGAGGATTATTGAGTTTGCCCTTCGATCCATTAAGGCACAAGTATGAGGGCCTCAATCACGTGATTTTCACAAATATATCCCAATAGAAGAAGAGAAACGTACCAGCAATTGCATTTAGGCGTTTCATAACACGCCTCTCTGTCAATCTCGACGTTTAGACGCTGTTTGGGGCATTTAAAGTCACAAAACTTTATGCTTTCCGTTTCAAAATCGACTAGAAAGCCTTGGAAATAGAGAGGAAATGGGAGAAGGACAATTATATCTTTCTTTTTCTTATTTTTAATAACAATAATAATATAATAAATACGTGAAATTAGTGACACCAAGCTGAGAAATAGGGCTATTACGACCAAGTACTGTATCCAAAACTCAGAAGATCTATAATTAGAGCTGAAACCTTTTTTCAATTTACTAAAAAAGGACTTCATTTTATTTGTTTTTTACTTATTTCTTTCTTTATTTTGTTATTATTTTTCAATAATTTGAATATTTTACTTTCTTTCTTTTGAAATTATGCTAAATAAGGATAATAATAATTTTTACGCAAAGTTCAATGATTGTGTAACCTACTTTAGTACCTTTATAACAGCCGTATCTGTTATAATAACTATTTCAATACGTAAGCAAATTAATATTTATATGCATATATTAGATATATATATAAATTCATATTCTTTTTATAGTAATACAAACAGGTGTTGAAAAGTCTAGGTTGATTTCTAAAGAAGAGATTCAAGGACACAAGGAATTATGTATGGAATATTTTTAGACTAAAGTTAATCTTCTTAATTTTGTTTTCTCTCTCCTTATCCTTCTTATTCTATTCAGGTGGAGATGATTATTATATTTGTCCATCAAACGTTACTTTTTTCCATATTTACTCTTCTAAAATGAGATGCTATCCTATACCTAAACAATCCTGTCAAAAAGGAAAATATTTTAAACCTGCCTATAGAGCTGGTTCCAAGAGAATTTGCTCTAATAGCCTTTATAATAATCTTAAGCCTAATTTCATTAAGAATAGATCCATTGAGTTCCATCAAGGAAGTCATACGTGGATTTATTATTCTATCTGGTCAGTTTACGATAAATTAGGTTACGAAAATAGTTGCATTATAAAATTTGGAATAAAAAGTAAGATATTTCAATACGTATATAGTTGCAGATCAAGTTATCATAGATTGAATATACTGTATATTGTATTATATATATATATATATATAAATATTTATAGTTAATATGCATAGTGAATGTTCTTCTAATCAACTTAAACATGGTTCAGTAAATTTTAATTGTGGGAATAAATATATAATTAATTCCGAATGCGAGGCTTTCTGTAAAGGTAAACTTGAACTATATTATAAAAAGAATCGAAGAAGAATTCGCATCAAATGCCTCCTTGGAAAATATCAATTTGAATGGAAAATTATTTCGGAACTTCACACAACTCCGCTTTTAAGAGATCAATATCGTTATATTGAGTGTAAAATGGCTGCAGAAGGATCTACAATTAAGTCTAATTTTATAGATTTTATTACCAATCGGACAACTTATGCCCCCTATTCAACAAGTATCAGAAAAAGTATAGCAGCAAGGACAAGTACGTCTCTTTTGAATAAGTTGACTTTACGATTTCTATTTAAATTTCTAGTGAGCTTCTCACAAAACTCAAAGTCTTGTAAACGAATTCCAAAACCAAGGCATGGATATGTTAATTGTTCCGGTCATGGTTCGAACGAAACTTGCTTCTATACTTGCGAAGAATCTTTCATTGTTCCTCTTGATTATAAATCTTGCTGCGAAGTACGACGATGCGAAATGATAAACGATACTTTACTTTTCTCTGGAAATGACTTGGATACTTGTTATAGTATTATTTTCCATATTCTTTATTTGTTATCAAATTTCATACACGCCTCTTGTTTGTAGGTCAATATGATGGCCCAGTACCTGAAAATGAAATTTGTCCCGATACCCTACGCGTTAATAATAATTCGAGGCAATTCAAGCCACCAATGTTCAAAGCAATTGATGATAGATTAATTTATCCCAATTGTACCTACTCCAACAGAATAAACAATATTTATATATTGATGGAAAAATATCCATCAAACATTACTTGCACAGGTAGAGATGTAAAGAATGATCAAAGATACTATTGTACCATGCTATTGTCTTTTTATTGACGTTCGATAGAACTTTACAATTAATTTTAAATATCTATATTGACTCCTTGTACATAATGTTTATATACTTATTTATTTAAATATCTATAATAAACGGTCAAGATCAACTATTCAGCAGAGTATATATTATATTACAATATATTATAAATTAGCTGTTCCCTTTAACATGTAATTCGGCAGAAAGAAGAAAACTAAATGACACTGCTACTTAAAACGAAGCCTTTTCCTCTCCATAGCATCATTATCTATTGGTACTCCACTTGTAGATTCATTTACATTCTTACTAATTTCACCGTTTGTTTGATGGTCGTTTATGGATTTTGCATTGTCGTCTGAATAGTATGAGTTGAAGCGTATATTAGCATCTTCAATTTCACTTTGTTTATTGTCTTCATTTTGCACATTATCTGAATAGTGCTCATTAAATTCAGCATTTATTTTTTCGAGAGTATCTTTGTCGAGTTTTGCTGAGTCATCAAGGAAGTTGGCTTCACCTTTTTTCTCAAACAAGCTTTCTTCGCTACTTGACGATGAACTGTATTTTCCTGCCAGCATATATTGGTCTCTCACATCCTACAATAAAATTATTTTAAATCTTGTGCAATATGCAATTTTGTAGTCATACTTTAGATGCAGTTTCTTCATAATGACAGGAATCATCTGAATTGGTAGATCCCATAGATTTAAGCTCACAATGAACTTCCACTTCAACAGGAAATAATTTCATTTGCTAAAGAAAAAATTAGTTAGCTATATAAACTGCCCAATATAATTTCTTACGGATGGAAAACCATCTGAGAGATCCTCGTCAATATCCCTCATCGGAATAGCTTTATTTATATTATCACTACTGTCTTTTATGTCCATCTTCTGAAATACGAAATTAAACTTAATAATTTTACAAGTCATTTAAATCATCTTTTAAAATCAAAAAAAAAAAAAAATTTTCTTTGAATTGAACAGTGAAGGATAGCAAACTAACTTACTTGGTGATCTTGCTCTAAAGCGTAAGGATCCCACCAGAGATTTGGATCAATCTGTAGAGCAAAGTGTGTGTGATTTATAATCATTTGAAATAGGCCAAGCAGAAAACATATCACATGGTTGATGTAGCACTAAATAAGCATTCTACAACTATTATAGTCTAATAATCAACAATAGAAAGAATATTTAATGTATGATTTGATATTTCCAATAAGCTGACTGGCAAGTACTTTTAGTTTTAAAAGATGCGTAAACGAATAACTATCAATCGCAATTTTTTTTATGATAACGTTCTGCGCTCCATATGTAGCTACTTGAAAATTTCCCTTTGATTCTATTATCAATTATTAGTGCCAACCTGATTAGGTTTACTTAAACAGGAGTTGTCCCACTCTAATTGTCCTTCAGAAGAGATTATAGAATCACTTTCAGCTTGTTTTTGTTTTGCGTTAGATGGTATTAAAGGGCTTATGACGTCTTCATCTATCATTGGCTGCAAATTTTATTGATATTGTTCATAAGATAGAAGATAATGCGAATTAAATTTTATTTCAGATTGTTACTTACGAAATTTTCTATTTCGGGATAGAAAGATGGAAGTTTTCCTGGAACTTTAGGACATATAATTATCTTTGGCTCATCGCTATTCGAGTCACACTCTGCTTCTGGTAGTAATATCAAACACTAACATTTACTATGGTACGAAAATAAATTCGCATACTTACGATCGTCAAGCTTTTCCTTACTTCTAAATGTTCTATTCATAACGATAAGTCCTTCAGTTTCTTCCGTATTGCAATATTTTGGTTTTCTTGGCCGAGAGCGATAGATAACAAATCCGAGAATGGCAACAAGTACGCCAATTGTAGATACACATATCACCACTCCTATTTTAAGCGATAAATGTGACATGAAACATTCAAATAGTAGTAAAATATAAAGGTACAAATAATCTAGTTCTTTGAATACAAGGCTAGTGTTAACTTTTTAGTATTCAAAGCATATTCATTAAAGAAACAAACGTATTATAAAGGCGCCAAATTTATTCGTAAAAATATAGCTTGTTTCAATACTTACCAATAACGGAGTGAAATTTAACACCATCTTGAGCTTTACCTTCAGACTGGACAGTCTTCAAAGCTTTATTTGCATGAATCAAGAATTCGCCAAAGGATTTATTTTTGGAGGAAATTGGACGTTTAAATATAATCTGCAAATAATGATATAGAATATCGACAAACTCTTGAAGGATTTAATAATAATTTTCTTTCGAAAGAGATTAAATAAATAAAGTTACTGATGTAAGATTTGGCTCAAGCATAATCTTAGAGGAGAAAGGAATTGGTTCCTCAATAAGGCTTCTATTGATAAAGTACAAGCTATTCAATTTTTCAAAGTTATTCCGTCTTTCGAAAATTTCAGCTATTGGTTCGATAACTTCCGTTCCCGTTTTAATTTTCACGTCTTTGAAAAGTGCAATAAATTTTACGTCAAGAACACATTATATGTGAAACTAATTTCTTACTCGATATATCTCCTGTGAACTGCAAATCTCCTATAGTTATAGAGTCAATCCAATATTTAATATTTTTTTTGTCCCATGATCGCATCGAATAAGAGATGATTTTTTTTCCAACCTGAAAATTAAGATTTGTATTTAAATATCAGCGACCCGAATATATTAAAATAAATAGAAGTTTGAAAGCGCTCTGGCAACTGAGAGAATGTAAACAGGGGCAAGAAATATATTAAAATCAAGGCTATATTTGCCGTATTTCAACGGTCATAATTGATTTCCTTCTTTAGTCCAAATTGACTATGCTTTCACACTCGAATTATACGAACCTTAAACTCCGTTTGATTTTCTTTTAAGGTGAATAAAATAAAATGAGGATTTCCGTTATATTCTAAAGTGATATTTAAGGGTAATTCTTTTCCCTTCCAAATTAAAATAGGACGATATGATGCACAGCTACTATTTCTCTTCAAATTTAAACAATAGAATCTCAAACTCATTAAATCCTTTTCTCCGCTGAAAAATATATATTGTTTACGAATTTTATAGTATTCAAGTATTTATTGTCAAACAAGCATGGTAAATGTATATAGATCGTTTTACCTATGAATGATTATTACTGATAATGATTTTTCGATGACGAAAGAGCTGTTGGCAGGGAGAGCATAGTTAAGAGAGAATTCAAAATTTTCTCCAAGTGCTGCCTTTCTTGTTAAATTCCAAATAAGAGAAGATTTGTTAAATCGTGTTGTGTGTTCTTTTGGAAAACTGAGCGATTGACAACTAATACTGTTACTTATTTAAATTACAAACCTGAATTGCAAGTTACACCACTATATCTAGTACTGCTACAGTCACATTGATAGGTAGAATAACGATTTTTGCAGATTCCTCCATTGCAAGGAGAGTTTTGACAAGAGTTGGAGCAGCCGAAATGGACACCTTAAATGATTGATACGAAAATGTATTAGGCTTTTACAAGACTTAGACGTTTTTTGCTTCAAACCTTCATAGTAATCATAAGAGTGAATATCGTAGTCTATTTGATTTATTTGCACACTTTTTATACACCCGTAAAAATCTTTGGGATTCTTCCTGAATAATGGATGACCACCAATAAAAATCCATAAGGTGGGGGATTTATGTTTTGACACTACCACATCAGCATCTATAGTAAAAATATATAAATATTGATAACATGACATAGATTTTCAATAGGGACAAATCTAATGATCTGGTCTCTAATATAATTTATTAAGGTAGAAATAAGCTGACGCTTATAAAGTGTATCCAGGCCATGATGGCTTTAATAATGAATAAAATAATATTCAATACTAATATAAGCTTTCGGAGCGTGGGAAAAGAGCTCATTTCTGAGGAATAAAAGTTGTCCTATGAACCTTCTCTGCTAACTACATCTTTTGATATAATTTCAGAAAATGTCGTGTATTCTTGCAAGTCGCAGGAAATATTGCATGACCGTTTATAATAATAAAAACTAATGGTGGGATAAGCAACTTCCAATTTTATAACTATTTTTAATTTTATACCTTTATAGAGTTTCTTTAGTGAACTCGCAGATGTTTCTGTTTCTGTTGGCTCATTATAATTTGATTTATCAAAATCTCCGCTGATATCTGATATATCTTGCTCTAAAATATTAAATCTACTGTTTAGTTGTTCGTTCCACGATTTGAAATCGTAATCAATAGTATAAATCAATTTTGTTTGACTTTTAGTGATGACTTTTAATAGTAAAAAACTTTCTCCTTTAATCACTACTACCATATATATCAAATCATAATATCTACAAAGCTACTATATTCGGACAACTTTTACCTTGGATGTTAAATCCTATGTGATGGTACAAGTCAGCACTATTTCCGTCGACCTTCAGTAGACCCTTTCCAAGAAAGTTAAATTGTTTCCACGTATCACTAGGTGTTACTAAAAGATAATTAATTTGTTAATTGCTTTTAGAATTTAAATAAATTTTATGATTATATAACCATAAAAAAGTGAAGATTGTCTTCCATTAAAATTGGCCGAAAGTGTATTATTTGAAACAAATATCTACAAAAAAAAATTAATATAATACCTGCTGCAATTATAAAAATTCTTACCTTCAAAGAACTATTTAGAGAATCATTCAAGTTGAGTAGCAGGTACTCATGCTCTAACGTTCGAAATTTAAATTGTATTTTAACGGACGCATCCATTGCTGATTCTTTAACAATTTTAATATAAGACGTTTTTGAGTTTCCATTTAATGTTACACTTTTGTCTGAACTTGTCTGACATTTTGTAGCTATATTCTCGCCGCTAATAATAATTCATTATCGTAAGCATATATATTTAAGGATTTAAAAAAGAAAATTTTACATTGTATAAACTTCATTAGGTGAAAGAAGAAGTCCATTTATTTTTATAGATTTAAAACAAACTGGAGTATAGTCTTCGCTAGCTGATCCAAAAATTATTTGGAAATTGTTTTGTTTAAACCTAGAGCAGAAATATTACATTAAAAACTAAAATCTATAGATAGATAGTAATTCAAGTTGTGAAAAATAGCTTAAAACTGTTGATTGCGTAATTGCTTTTGATCAATTTAAATATAGTATATGATTCATTAATATATGAGTAAAAAAATAAATTTTTATAATTACTCCATATCATGTGGAACATTTCCGTAACTATATTGGTTATCAATTTCCAATCTTATCTGGCCTTTTGACATACTAATGACTACCGAGTGCCATCTCAAATTCAATACTGAGCCATCAGCCTCAACTGATAGAGTAAGATTTTTTACATCCTTAAAGTTTATACCTAAAGTTACTCTTGAATTTTCTGTAAATTATTTAAAGATTATAATTTAAGTGCGGTAAAGCAAGTGAAGTGAGCTTCCCTACCAAATGATAAAATCCATTCAGTTTTCTTTTGAGTGCCTCTCCAAATGATTCCTTTACGATTGTTTGCCTTGAAATAAAACGAGAGGGTGGTGAAAATTTGCGGTAAACTTTTGAGATATTTGCTTTTTGCCGATGGGAACGACATGATTCGATCTGTTAAGAGAATTTTAGCCCAATTAACGATTCTGCATCGATATTCAATAAATAAAAGATTTTAAGTCGCATATAGTTGCTGAGAGATAGTTAAGAATTATCAGTCATACACTTTGTTTAGCTCTTTTAGAAACCTTTAAAGAAAATTTATTGGAATTTGCCAATCCTATTCAAGATGTTATAAGGACGGTCCTTTATGTATTTGTATATTTACTGTATATACTGTATATTAAAAAGCTTTTTACCATCTGTTTGGCAAACTAAATCTCCAACTAATATTCGAAGAGGTCGTTTCACATTTTTAAAAATAATTTCTGTTAAAGGTAAATCTTCTGTCTTGAATGAAATATAATCAGTCTTCTCTTCTTCATCTAGCCACAAATAATTAATCAAGATTATAACAGAGAACGTAATTAAAACTTTGCTTTCGGCTTTTTCTTAATAATTCTGACTTTTACCTGGAAGTATAGATTTGCAGACTGTTCTTGGTTGAGAATTCTTAGCGGCTTGTAATATCACATCATTAGTAGAACATTCGATTAACAAGGATTGATTACAACTTCCGAATTGTTTAATGTGAGATTCAATGGTTGCAATTGATATATTCCTGAATGCAAAAGTTACTTAGAAGAACGTAAGAGCACACTATTTCTACATGATAATGTTACGTATTGATGTTATCCTACCGATAATCTAATTTGATAGGTTGATCCTTTTCGACTAAATATTCGGAAGCTAACTCTTCTTTTATAGCTGTCTGACTTGGGTTATTCATATTACAAAAAGTCGTTAAGTGTGAACGAGCTCTGCTCATATCAAGATCCATCAAGTAAAATCCTGTCTCATTTAACCCAATGTCGGCATATTCTTGGCACGAACTTTTCAAACGAGCTGAAAATGAAGACTAATATTCCCACATTTTATTACGAATGACAGGCATATACCCACAAAATTGACAGTATTTTCCATTATAAAACGTTCCACTACAATCGCATTCTATAGCATGAAATAGACTAATGCAATTTCCATGAATGCATGACTGTTTGGAACAAATATTTTCCAAATTACAACTCCCTATTTCCAAATGTTTAAATGCTTGATCAACATAGTCCTTTTCTTGCAAGTTGTATTTATTCAGTGAAACAGCTGATAAACAACCAATAAAGCTATCTGAAAAAATTTCTTCATTACTTCTCATAACTATAAATATTTGTAAGTAAAACTATCAGTAGTTTTGCAATAGATACCTCCGCCTCTTGACTGAGCCCAATTGCCTAGGTGCACTCTCTCATGAAATCTTACCCCGCTCTTAAATTTAAAGAAAGTAATAGATTTTTTAACCGAAATGACCAACATAGCTTGTCTGGAAAAAAATAGGCAATTTGTTTTTCATAACACACTAATTTAGTATTAAACTCACTTTTTCCTGAAAATCATCGTTACTTCATGAAAGGTATTATCATTTAATTTATCATAATGAAGCTGTTTTCTAATGTTTTCGCCCGACGTAGTTTGTTTTTCTAAAAAGAGCATTCCATTTTGCATTAAAAGCTGTATAAAAAAGAAATTAATGCAAAATGCATTTGACGTTTGATAAATTATGCACAATACTATATTCCTAAGGCTATCCCTACACCATAATAGTACTTTTTACTTTAAATAATTACAAACTGAATGAAAAATAGACATGTATAACTTTATTACTTGTATAAATCCTTGGTCAAAATCCAGAATATATTGATTAAAAAGTACCAATCCGTTTTCACTAAATGTTCTAATGTCAAAAACTACTTTCAAATCATCGCTCCAAACTTCGTTACCATAAGAAAAACTGCTTTTCTTATCAACAAATTTTACAGAATTTTGATTAATATGGCAACCTTTCTTTATTTGACTGGGTCTTTTCTGAACAGCACTTGATAAGGGATTGAATGTATTAAAAAAGTAATTTTTTAGACATCCAGTGAAATTAGTAGTCATTTTAGCATGATTTATATTATTTAATGAGGCTCCATAATATATTTGTTTTATTTCTACTATTTTTGAATCTATAGATTCCTCCACTCCGTCTAGAATAATGTCAATCCTTTTTTTCGAATACTTTAAAGTAATTTTATGCCAGCGGTTATCATTTAGATGAGTATTCCAGTCAAGTTCTACGTTATTGTCTTCTTCCTTTGACTCATCGTTAAAAACAATAGATACCTGGAGCGTTCCGTTCAATAAGTAAATTATTAAATAATTTCCTGGGTCTAGTAAACCGAGGAATATTACGCCGTTCTTTTCTACTGTCTGAAAATTTATATTCATAGAAATTTATTAAATTAGAGAAGATAGTATCTTTTACTTTAAATTCCAAAGATATTAAATTAAATAATCGCTCCTCAGTCAAATTTATGAATAAGAAATCTTGACTAGTCAAAGTAACAGCTGGGGAATCTATTTAAGAAATTTATTTCATGTTTTAGCTTACGTAAAAAACATTTTGAAATAAAAGAAAAAAAACCTGAAATATGACACGTATCTCCATAATATTTTGTTCCAAAACAATCACATTCTATATGATCATAACGATTTATACAGATTCCATCATTGCATCTAAAGCCAAGGTCATCACATGCATTTATGCATCCCGCTTTTACATTTTTTCTGTCACTATTTCTAACTTCGTAAATTTCCGTATCTTGTATAAAAATGGGACTTTTCATACAGCCAACAAATTTTTTGTCATCTTTGTGACTGATTCCTCGTCTACCACCGATAGTAATGGATGTTTTATGCCACTTTTGTAATATTCGGAATTTCTCATTGTATTTTACACGTTGACGTCGTTTTTCGTTTACTTTAAAAAAAACGTTACTTCCGCGCGTGCTTAGCGAGTAAAATACCTTATTCCACTGGTCATACGAAGCATCTGTAAAGAGTCATAACAATAAATAAATCAATCTGCCGGAGGAAGGAATCAATTTTATGCTCCTCGGCTGTTTTAGTATTACTAGAATTAAGAGTGAAATTAAACTAATTGTAACAATTCTGAACAATATTTACCCTCTTCACTGTGGATTATCGCCGTTACATTATTTGAAGCTGATCCAATGTCAAATAGTTTCATCACCACTCGACCTTCGACTAACAATATATGAACAACATTTAAAGATCGATTGTGTAAAGTAACAATATGCTCCAAAAGGAAACCATCTTTTTTTTGAGTCTTAAATTCGAATTCTATATCCCAAAACTGCTTTGCATAAGTGAAATCTGGCTCATATATGACACACATATCCTTATTACTCCTAAATGTATAAGAGGATGAAGTAGTTTCTTGAAACATGCCGAGTAGAAAAATCGACAAAACCACAAAGAGATTCGTCTTTTTCATAGTTTTCAATCTAGTCAGTTTATCTACAATGATTCTATGTCACATATATCGGGTCAACGTAGTCTGTAAGGAAATAAAAATTTAAAAATCTCTTATCTTTTAAATTTCATTTGCACAGTTCACTATAAGTATTATCTATCATTTCTAAACAACTTAATTATAAAAGAAGGAATTAGTTCTTCATTCTAAATGGCATAAAATAGGTAATCAGAAAAATAAAGCATTTAAGAGTAATTAGAGCCCAGTATTACACTATTTATTTTAATTTAATTACAAGATAGATGATTAAGTAATCGCTATTATTAAGAGACGCAGTGAAAAATTCTATCAGTCTGTGAGAAATTACATGAATAAATTATACTACTCGCCTATCTGTAAATAAAAACGACTAATTTACTAATACAGACATGAAATAGAAGGTCTAGTTAGATGCCATTTTTTATGTGTTTAATGAAGCTTACACTTCACTACTAGAATTTCCATATAGATTGAGGAGAAATGTTTTGATTGAAAATTCCTCTGTCTTTCTATATCCTCACCTGTTAAGATCAGCACTTTGAACAACAAGTCAGCTTTATCAGTTTATATTTTGTTATTTGACTTAGACTAAGATTTTATCGATCCGTTTACAAATACATATATATTTATAAAAAATATACTGTATAAACGATATAAATATATATTTTATAAGTAACTATATAATATGAGATTTATATATATATATCTATATATCCCAATAGACGATAAAAAATCTATAATTACGAAAAAGCGTCAAAATTTGACATTGAAGAGCGTAAAAAGCTTAAAAATTGGAAAATTTAGGAAAAAATTTGAGATAAATCCTTTCCCAAATCGAATATTGCAGTAGTAGATTATAAAAGCCGCCTTTATACCGACTTGGTCAATCATGCGCGATGCAACGATAATATTTCTTAGGGGAAATTGATGATTTGCCGATGTCTCTGACCGATTCTTCGATTTGGGAATTATATATTTATCTGACGGCTGAGTGAAACAGCACGATTTACAACAAAAAAAACTGTAGCTAAATGCGATCTAAGAGAATTTAAATAAAAAAAGAATATGTATTACTGGTTATTACGAATGTAAAAGACAAAAACAACTGTTTTTAATCACTAATTTTTAAACGAAAGCACAGCGCATTTGTATATCTCATGCATCGGGCTTACTCCACGTCAAAAAAGTGATCAGGGTCTATAGAGCTATGAAAGAATAGCGTGAAAGTAATTTTATTAATCGAAAGAAATTCCCACTCAAATAATTGCTAGAGCATTAACAGTAACTTGTTCGATTATCTGGAATTTCACATGGCGTAAGAGCGTGACTATCAGACATCTACGTTCACAGTTGAACAATTCGCTAGTTGCCGTGTCAGAATTTGTAACTACATCTTCAAACAGCTTACATAGATCGCATCAACTTTATCTTTATAATAAGTTAATTACTATTTGTATACTTTTTCTGATTAAATTCGTAAAGCGCATAATACATTGATAAAAAACGTAGTCTGGATAAATGATTCTGACATGGAATTACCTCTGAGACATAACTAACAAAACAGAATAGCGGTGAATTGTAATGGGAACGATAATTAAGATAAATCCTATATA
Organism: Dimorphilus gyrociliatus; assembly: GCA_904063045.1. NCBI lineage: Eukaryota > Metazoa > Annelida > Polychaeta > Dinophilidae > Dimorphilus > Dimorphilus gyrociliatus. The sequence goes on along the minus strand of CAJFCJ010000016.1, from coordinate 19,243 downwards.
AACAAAGCCCATAATCAGACGAGCGTGTCGTAAAGCTAAAAAAGCCATAAAAATTCTGTCTCTATAGCTTTATTTATTCCTAGTTTTCTCACTTATTTGGTAGTTACGAGTAGAACGAAATCAACACCTATTTTATCTCTTTTTTTCCTTCCACGAGCAGAGCATACAATATGAGAAGCAATCATTTAAAATCATTCGGGAGACTTTTCCATGAAGAAAACATGTGACTGAGTCACGTGATATTCGAAAATGGAACATTTAAGTCCCGCGCAAAATTTTTAAGACAAATCATGGAAATTAAATGTCACATTTTAACTATCTACCGTTCGATAGGCGTAACAAATGGTTCCAATAGTCGCTTTTAGACGTTTGTCGTTAATCATAGTAGGCATCTGTTGCTAGTTGTGACTGCCATTAAAAGTACCGACTTTTAAGCAACATTTGCAACAAAATTAATGTTTTGTGCAGAAAGCAAGGTAAAATATTACTTTACTTTTTAAGAAATTTTATTTCTCTACTCCATTTTTATTTTTTTTCCAGAGTGTCTCAAGCAACGTATAATAGAGAGTAATCCTGTTGAACTAATTTTAGACTAATTTGACATAAGCTTTTGTAATAATACCAAATTATGCATTTAATGCACTCTTTAACTTAATTTCAAATGGAAAATACACGACTTTACGATGCCGTCTCTAGAACCGTTATTTGTAAAGAAATTTATAACCTCTTCTATGTCAGTTTATTTGCAATTTTCTAGCCATAAATCTTGAAAGTTTTCCGTAAGTTTCTCTCGTGAGAATAGAACAAATAAAATTCATAAACTACTTTAGATTTTAGACTATATGTATATAAGAAATAAATAATTTAATATATTATTTACCTCGTTTTCTACATTGGATCAATTAAAAATCGAAATCCCGGGACTGGGTGACTGTCGGCTCTTCATGCTATGGTTGGTCGTTTAACATAGCTCTGTTCTGATAGAATTTATTATATAGACGCTCTAATCACGTGACCTTACTTCCCTGTGACGTCGACAGTTTTATTAAAGACGCTCCATCTAGCATATTTATATATACTATTATTGTCTTAGGTTAATATAAATTAGATACAATAAAACCAGATTACTAAACAAAAACGGATACATATTTATTCAATGTTAAACATTTAATTTATCAGTAAAATGATTCGGAAGTAATACTCAAATTCTGTCTTATCTTTGTATCGTTAGGCATAATTTCACAAAAATATTACAGTATTTTTATGTTCCATTCGCAGAAAAAGACTTAAATCTTCGATAAGGGATACATAAAACTGCTGTATATTTTACTGTCCTTCCCCTCGAAGGTCCTACAAAGAAAAGATAAAGAAAAACTTTGGCTAATGGTAACGTTTAATTATACCAAGAACCGGAAAGCGGAACTAAAGTTAAAGAAGGATTTCGGATTCGTTGAAAGCTTGCCTTCCGTATCACAATTACATTGTTTAAATATTTTATATGACGAGCGCACCGGGGAAATAAAGCATTGAGAGTTTTTGTTAGAAAGTCGATCTAATGGCCCTTTTTTTAACTTATAGTTTCGCTTTAATCCTAAACAATAAGATTATAGTGTTAAAGTTAGATTGTAAGGTTATTTTATTCCTTTCAATTAACCTCTAGCATAAAATTCTTTCCAGCATACAGGAAAAACGTGATTTTTCAATGGTGTTTGAATGTCAACAAGAAAATACCATTAGATCTATCGTTTGTATAAACGACAACTTCTTGACGTTGAGTTCAGTATAGATTTTTGCAGTCTGGTTGTGGCAGCAAAAAGACTTTGCAGATTTCCAATTTTTCGTCTACTTCAATTTGGGCACAATATTCGACCCCATTCTTTCATATCCACTGCCTCTAGAATGTTTCCGATGCTTTATGAATGCCAGGTTATGATGGAATCTTAATCGAATGATTTTCCTAGTAATTTCTCCTTTTTTTCAGCTTAAGCGCTTCAAAGCCATTTGAGTGTCTCTGCAGTATCTATACGTCACTTTGTTCTATGGCTTAAGATAAGGACAAACAAATTCTCTATGCGCCAATTGCATAAAACTGATGAGAAAACTTGGTCAAAGGATGAGTCTATAAAAGAGCAATATTATTATTACTATTGTATTTGGGAAAGGTAAATAGAAAAAAAAAATTTGAAAAAGGGGGATTAGGCGGAAACTAATTTCACTAAGAAGGGTCCAAGAGCTTAATTGCATTGACATATGGAAAATACTACTATTTCTCTAAAGAAAATAGGGAGTCTTTAGTATATTGATGATAGTAATGAGAAAGTTAATGAATACTCATACACTCAAGAGGATAAGGGAGCCTAATTTATATTGGATTAACAGATATTCTTATAGTTATTCTTATCATTTCAGGAAGAAAAAGTCAGATTACAGCTGCAAGAAAACTTCTATGGATAAAATGAAGTTTGGTGACCAAATCGCTTGTAATATCTTTTATTCTATTTAAAATCGCCTAGATACGAGACAAGAATCATTGGCAATCAGATGGCAGCAATGTTCCCTCAGATAAATACTTCTATTTGCCTGGATTAATTCACTTCAAATACTTCTTTGAGAAAATGAATATTTATTATAAATTTTCAAGTTTATTCGAACAAAATAGAGTATTGTTATTGCTATAGTGGTTTTTGAATATTCATTAAAAAAAGGTTAATCAGTATGAAAAATTTCCGTGAATAATTCAAGGAATTTGTGTAGACAATAATAGAAAAATAAGTAATCATTCTTAAAAACAACTTTTCTATAGTTTAATTGTGAAATTAGTTCACTTTATCGAGCGGTCATATTAAATACGTAAAACTTACTACTGAATACTATTTTATATGACATTGTCCTAGATAGAGGTATCATCCAATAAGGAGATCGTTAATAAACAAATTTCAGAGAATTTTCCATACTTTTGGTTTTTGTAAATAGAAATTATAAACCTTTCTTATCAACTTTTGTTAAACAGGATATGAGTAAGAAACCTGCTTTTTCACTCGTCACGATAGGAAATAGAAACTTTCTTCAAACATTTATCATTATTGCAGTAAAATTATATAAGCTCAACGATAAAGTAAAGCTTTGGGGACGATCTAACTTACAAGCCAGACATCTTATCTATACTACTAGTACGTCGTACATCATGTAAGCTTTAAAACATATTGACTATCATACGACTGTTTTATGCTATCTCTCACATAAGTTTCGTATTTATCATTAGGAGGAAACAATTGATATAGCTGATAAACTTAGTAGAAATATCTACTGATTCATTTTTTCCCATCATTCAAATATCAAATATATTATTAATATATTCTAATATTATTCAAATTATTTCTATTAATTGCGTAGTTAAATTTTTTGACTAATTGTTTTATTTATCAACAAAAAACTGCGCAGCAGTTGAAAACTTGTTATTAATTATTTTTTATCATATTTCCTATGGGCTTCTATCATAAATTTAATTTGAAAATCTGAGAATCAAATTAAGTTCAAGGATGTTGAAAATATCTGTACGTACTGAAATTAACTTTCGATAACTTATCGTTAAACTAAATTTTAGTTATAGTCTAAAAAAGTAAATGTAGGATAAAAATTTAGCATAAGTGACTATTTTAGTCCTATGTAAATAATGAAATAGAAGACTTCCTTAAAGTAGGTCAATGACATTAATCAGCCTATGCTATAATCATGTAGTAGCCTATATAGAGCGTTCTAAATAAAAAAAGAGTTAGGAAGACGAAGCACGTGTCTATACAACTGATTTTTCAGATATTTCTAAAGTGTAATATCCTTTACATACTCAAATAAAATTTATAATAGCGGATATGAATAAACATCATACTTGATAAGGAAGTTATCATTCAATAGTAATCATTTGCATATTTTATCTCTTCAAAGTAAAAGGGGAGTCTGACTAGTGGCAATTCTCAATTTAACTTCAATTTTTGAAGAAGCAAGTATGAAATTTTTGGCAGGTTTAAGACATTTGTCAAGGTCAACAAGATCTTTCTCAGGAGTGAGCAGCTTCAGAGCGTCAGAACTTGAAATTGAGATAACCAAGAATCCTCTACCGAAACCCGACCCTAACAATTTGGTTTTCGGTCATCAATTCTCGGATCACATGTTAGAAATCGATTGGTCTAAGAATAATGGCTGGGGTACCCCTAAGATAAATCCACTGAGAAATTTTTCGATGCATCCCGCTGCAAAAGTTTTCCATTATGCTGTTGAACTTTTTGAAGGTTTGAAAGCATATCGAGGAGAAGATAATATTATTCGTTTATTTAGACCTGATAAAAATATGGCTAGAATGAAGGCCACTGCTGTCCGTAGTCATCTGCCTGATTTCGAAGGGCAAGAGTTGATTGAATGTATTAAGAGACTGATTAGTGTTGACAAAGAATGGGTTCCACATTCCACGTCTTCAACACTATATATCAGACCTACTTTAATGGGAACGGATAACCATTTGGGAGTTAGTCCTCCAACTGAAGCTAAACTTTTTGTTATAACTGGACCTGTGGGTCCTTATTATCCAACTGGCTTTAAGCCAATATCACTTTTAGCCGATCCCAATTTCGTCAGAGCATGGGAAGGTGGATGTGGCAGTTTTAAAATGGGCTGCAATTACGCTCCCACAATTCTTCTTCAATCTGAAGCAGCGAAAAAGCATAATTGCCAGCAAATCTTGTGGCTCTACGGTAAAGAAGAGCAACTAACCGAAGTTGGAACAATGAATATTTTCATGATGTGGAAAAACGAAGAGGGAGGTAATAATCTTTCAAAGATAAAAAAATATTTAGATATTATTACATTATGGCCGATAATAAAATAATTCTTTTTTACAGTACGTGAATTGGTAACACCTCCTCTCTCGCAAGGTATTATTTTACCAGGAGTGACTCGACTTTCATTACTCGATCTGGCCAGAGAACAGGTAAGACTATTTAATTCGTATTAATTTTTATAACAATATCTTCAAAAAATCAATATTTATCTTTTAGGATGAATTTAAAGTATCAGAAAGAGTAATAACTATGAAAGACGTTTTGAAAGGACTCAAAGAAGGTCGAGTAGAAGAATTGTTTGGTGCTGGAACAGCTTGTGTTGTGAGCCCTGTTGATAAAATATTCTACAAAGAAGAATGGTACAAAATACCAACAATGGAGCAAAGTTATCCCATCTGTATGCAACTAAACAAGGCGCTAACAGATATTCAATTCGGCCGAGTAAGATCTCCGTGGATGACTGAAGTGCCCATTATTGCAGAGGGTACGCAGGCCGTCTTATCCCAATAGATGGAGCTCATAGTCGTATTTAAAAAAACCCTCACTCAAGGAAATAAACTTGGAGACATAGGGAAATTTCCCATCAACTCGGTGACTTCTTATTAACATAAAGAACAATTTTTTTTAATCTGTACAGAAATGTTTTACTTGAATAAAATTTTATCTTTCTCTTTTATAGATCAATTACGTATTTAATTTTTATCCTTGAATATCAAGATAAAAAAGATGGAAATTAAGTCGCATATATCTTTAAATAGTCTTTTTTTGTAAGTTAAACTCTTCGTAAACTCTATTTTTGATATCGAAAATAGTCTTCTATCTTTTTTTTCACACAATAAAAAATCTCCACTCAAAGGAAATGTTCCAAATTCATAATTTGATTGGAAGAGAATTCATGGACATCGTTTCTCTTAGAGAAGGGAATGCATTCGATGGTGGCGTAACATAAAAAATTCTCTTACAGCAGTCAAAAATTATACAGCTAGTGTTTGCCCATTTTTTGATTGCTTCGTAACTATTTAGGGAATATTGGATAGTTCTTATTTTATGCCATTTAGTATAGGAAATTTATTGAATTAGCAGAGATTAAATATAACCGAGCGATAAAAAAGGAAAACTCAGCATGATATTCAATTTATACATTTACGATCGCAGTGGAACTTGCCTATTCTATCATGAATGGAATCGGCAAAAACAAGTTGACGTTTCCAGGGAAGAGGTAATAAGAATGCTTGAATGATTTAAATTGAAAGTGAAATCAATAAGATTTTCTAAGTCATAAAATTCTGTTATTCTTGTCAATTCTGACTATCAAGCACATGCAAAACTCAATTTATAATTAATCTTGCATTATATTATGCTATATAAATAGAAGTATATTTCTTAAGTGATTTAAATAGCTAAAGGTTTAAATCAACAGGATTTTAAGTTGATGTACGGCATGACATTCTCTTTAAAGTCTTTCTGCAATCGAATATCACCAACTGATCCGTATGTTAAATATTTTTATATCAGTACATATATAATATTTTTTATTCTTTTATTCTTTAAACTGACAGAAATATAGGCTTTACAAGTTTCAAGACAAGTCAATATAAATTGCACTTTTATGAAACTCCCAGTGGTTTGAAATTCATAATGACAACGGACTTACAAATTCAAGGAGATATAAGATTCCTTATGCACACACTTTACAAAGATGTAAGTAACAATTAATGAAAATTATGAAATGAAAGTTAATAATCAACTTGTGGCTCCATCTATTACATACCTGCTATTAAATGCTTAATCGTTTCCAACAATTATTAAAATATATAAATATATACTATATTTATTCAAGGATTAGTATATTGGAATTAATCAATAATTTTCTTTCTTATTTAAAAACAGGTCTTTGTAGAATATGCTATTCGAGATCCCGAGTGCGAATTAAATAAGCCTATTAAGAGTAAACTGTTCAGCGAAAAGCTTAATGAATTTATCCAGAAGCAACCTCAGTTTGGTAATATAGCACAAACTGCTTTGTCATCTATCGTCAAATAGAAAATAATTACGTCTTATTTATAAAAGTCTTCAAATACAATGAATTATCCTAATACAATAATAATCAATTATGAATTTTGTTCCATAGTAATTTAATCGATTGAAAATTCTTTAAGTATTTGTTTCAATAATTTATTATACACATATCTGGCAAACAACATGTCACGACGTTAAGACACGAAACGGTCACAAATACCTTTTAACATAAGAATACTGATTGAGGAAATTATGCAATATATTAATCTTCTAAATCCGATGGAATGTTACAAATACTTTCTTTTTTTTTGATACGATTTAGAACACAATTTAATAGAAATCCAAATAATCTAATGTTGAATTAAACTTTAGATGATAATAAAAAATCCCTTGATCGTCTTTTATGCTAATCTCTCATTCCGTGGCAACGATTTGTCTATAAGTCCTTTTCGGCACTTGAAGAAGCACTCTTCTTCTTACTTTTCTTTTGGCTGCTTCTCTGACTCATGGTAGTCGGTTGACGACTAAAAGTAGGAGAACTGCTCTTCGAAGTTTGCTATTATGGTAAATGCGTCGTTTATGATAAAATATCTATTTGATTATTCATTATAACTACCTTCCACCAATCTTTAGGATAGGCTGAAATTGAGTCCATATATCTTAGATTTTCATTCCAATCTTGTTCCCACTTCATATGGTCGTATTGGGGTTTCCTAGAAGTTATTCTTCTTAATATCTCTTGATTTTCGTTCATGACTCGAAGTAATTCCCTACTTCGTTTTTCCCTGTTCAAGCTGTTTAACAGATTGTTTTTAAGCTTAAAGATCGATATTTTTTTTCGAATTAAACACCTTTTGTATTCATAATCGTTCCTGTTATCGACTCTTCCTTTCGTTCTCATTATGGTACTCATTTTTTCTAAAAGAATACGATTGTCCCTTTCAATTGTTGCCAAGCGCTCTTCTTCAATCTTTTATGATTAGTATTTACAATCAAAATAGGTATATGTGTAATAAATAACACGATCTCTCTAAGTCTCTCAATCGGCTCTTTTTTTTGATTTACCCAATCAATTACTTCATTACCGAACTACAATGCCACTACAAATAACTTTTGAGTGGTAGAAATCGTTTCATAAGTGTAAAGGCCTTAGTTAAGAACAGGATCATTCCTTACTACTCCTTTCTACAGATCAATAAAATCAAGAGCAATAATTCATGCGGAATGTTTGATGGTTGTGTGACTTTGAATAAATACCGTTCAAGCAGGAAAAGTAATTTTTTTTTTATAATACCTTTTTTCCTCTGACATTCACTCAAAATTATAATTAAGTCTAATCTATTTAATCACCTTTTCTCCAACGAGTTTTATTGGCAATAATATTACTAAATTAATATCAAATATTAACCTTAAAAACCTTATTGATTCTTACATTTCCCAATTGACTTATAGGCGTAATTGGGGAATCAGCATGAGGTAATTCATTTTGTCCAATAGAAAATACACAGGGTAATTAATAATAGGAGTGTAAAGTAGCTTTTATTTACATTGCTTTATTATTTACCTGTTGCTTTTTCAATTTCAAATGTAAATGAATGTAGGCTGGAGGAGGATTCGTATTCACGACAGGACCAGCCATTTCCACCTATAAAAAAAGTTGAAATTGAATATCCACTAGAGGATTAAAAAGCTCTCAACATAGTGTTAAATCATCAAAAAGCCGTAAATTTTGGTGACAAAGTACCAGCAAAGTAATCTTGTTCAGATAAAGAAGACAAACAAGTACTTAGCACTCTCGTTTAAATTTATTTACTTAAAAGTACTTTTAACTCAACTTACCCTCTTTCTATGTTCGTTATAATACGTATCATCCCATCGTTTCTTTAGTAGTTTGTTTGTATTAGGTAAGACTGACTGATAACTCTTATGCATTTTGATTAGAGTCACCGACAACTGATTAACAAGGTGAGACGGTTAACTACCGTTGTCGTCACGTGGTTTTGGTCGCTTAGAAACTATAGACAGATTTCAGTTCCAAAGCAATAATCGTTTAATTAAATTGCGTGGTTGAGCTAGTCTACCAGTCTATTCTTATTAGCCTATTAGTCTTTATCATTAAGATTAGAGAAAATAACAAAGAGATCTATTGTAAAATCAAATATTGATAGCAAACAGGGTCAATAAAATTCCTACAATTACGCTTAAAACAAGTTCTTCTCGAAAAAAAATTCGATGCATTGGTAAACTCCGTCTTCGGGCTATTAAACTTAATTCAAAAAAACAAAAACAGACATATAAAACGTCAGCCAACAGTAGAAATATATCTCGAAGACCCTCAAATAATCTACTTCTTCCATACAATAAATTATTAACAAATTGATCATAACTTGCAATAGAAATATGAACAGAGTTGAGCACTAGAATAATAAGTAGCTTTGTTGGCGTTACTGGAGTTTTTGAATTGGTAAGGTTCAAAGTGACAGCAGAACTTATCATTTCAGTTACAGTGAAGAATAATTGATGATTGAATTGAGAATAAAAATCCTCGTTCCAGTAACTATATAAAAAAAAAATTGATAAAATTAGTTACATATTTTCAATATCTTAAAAAAAATTATGTTAATTATTTAACAGATTAAAGCTTATTTAATCAAATGTAATCTCTTTTGATAAATAACATTTAACAAAAATAATGTTTTTTTTTTTTACTTGAAAAAGTTCCACCATCCATAATAATGCGAATAAACTGACGACAAAAGTAAGCATAAATATTGAATCCGAAGAGAACATTTCCAGTACAAATTAAATAAATATTTGCAAGCTTCGTACAATATCAATACTCCTATTAAGCATCCTGCCCATATTTTTACTGCAAAAAAAAAAAAAACAGCAATCGTATCTTCTATAGTTGATTTATCTATATAACTATACATTACCACTTTCAACAGAGGCATTGAAATAGACATGTTTATATCCTGCGGGAATAGATTCATATCGACCTAGAAAAAGTTTTCCATTTTTTAGTGATAGATTTACGATTCTTTGGTTCAAACAACTACTGCTGACACCTATTGTTTTTATTTGAAATTCTTACCTCTGAATACTGTATCGAAACAAGAGCATTGACATTTTCGCTTGTTTACCGGTGCTTTATTTGGAGTCCATATATAGTAGTATCCAGCTTTATAGAGATGATAATTATGCAAAGGTAATTAAAAAAGAATTTAATTATTCTTTACCTATATGTAAAACCGGTATTATAAAGGCAATAAAACCACTTAAGCCAAATATTGAGAACTGTCTTTTAAATTGATAAAAAGTGTTGCCAGATCGCTGTTTTGTATGGGTTTTATCAACAACATACCCAAGCATAATAATGGCAAGTTTATATAAAACAGGAAAAACTATCAGCCGATATTTACATTTACAATATAAAGTCACTTTCGCACCTGAAGGGAAACTTGTTCTAAAATTACGTAGTCCATACAAAGTCCAACTTTCTCAAATAAAACCCTGAATTTAAATTATAAAGTTTTCATTTATATAATTTCAATGATACTCTTTGAACAGTTTTATTCAATAAATTGAATTAAATATTTATTCTTTTCAAAAATATCAAAATTTACTTAACAAGTTAAGTAATTTCAGTAATTCTATTTAAACATTAATGAATAAATAGATCCATATATTGCATGTTACATGTATATCTTTAATTTTTATTCTGAATATTAAAATTGAAAAGTGCACTTTTAATTTATGTTAGACTACTTTTATTGGCTACTTTCTTGTTACGAAATTACATATTTTAAATATATATGTTAATCGAAAGAGAAAATATAGCAGACGAAAAAATAGACAATTGTTTTTAAATTTGCCGGCTTCTATTGATAATAAGTTTAAAATCGATTTCAATCGATTAATCTAGTAACAATAACCGATTTTATAGAGAACCTGCAAGAATTTAATAAACGATATTATTTTAGACGATGTCTATATCGAATCTTATCTTTCCGTTACGTTATGAGTTTCGTTATTTAATTTAACTGTAAATTTTTAACATACTTTATAAAGAACTAAAAATTTCTGATATTTGTGAAAATAATATCATGCTATAGTTACGCTTTTTGACCTTGACCTTCACTCGACAGAATTTTCAGCAATGGTTGATATTGCAGCAAAATCTTCTCCTTGCTGTCTCTTCTCGACAATAGGCATCGCCATCACTGGCTACTTAGCTCTAAGATTACTATTCTCAATTTGGAATGGCTTGAAAGCTTACGTTTTAAGTAGTGAAATCAATTTTCGAAAACTAGGAGAATGGGCCGGTAAATTTTTCTTAATATTAATAACTTTGTTAAATAAAATATTTGATAAAAGAGTGTTAATAGTATTCATTTTTACAAAATAGTTGTAACGGGAGCAACCGATGGAATTGGAAAATGTTATGCTTTTGAGGTAATTAAATATAGAGCAAATTATTTAATGTTACAGTGTTGATGATAAGAAAAGACTGATAAATATTTTCTTTTGGCAGTTTGCCAAACGTGGATTGAATATATGCCTGATTAGTCGAACTCCAAAGAAACTTGAGGAAGTTGCAGCAGAAATTGGTAAAGATTTAGTGTAGCTTAACGTCATTATTAATATCTTAGAATAATATTTCCTTTCTAGAAAAAACACATAACGTTAAAACCAAGACAGTTGCCGTTGATTTTACAGCAGGCAATGAAATTTATGATAAAATTGAAAGAGAAACACAAGGACTTGATGTTGGAGTTCTGGTCAACAATGTTGGAATGTCTTATGAATATCCACAGTTTATGGCTGAAATGGATGATTCGAAAAATGTATTACAAAAATTACTTTTGGCTAACTGTATGTCAATTCTTCAAGTTACAAATATTTTCCTTAAAACTATGGTTGAAAAGAAAAAGGGCGCAATAATTAACTTATCTTCTGCTTCTGCTAATGATCCAACACCTTTGTTGACAGGTAATTCCTTTATTATTACATTGTTCTTTTACGTTATAGTTTCTTTAATTATAAATATCTATTCTACAGCCTATTCAGCTTGCAAGTCGTTCGTTAACTTTTTCTCTCAGGGTCTTGAACAGGAAGTTTCCAAGTCTAATGTTATTGTACAATCGGTCTTACCATACTTTGTTCAAACTAAAATGACTGGAATTAAGAGACCTAGCCTTTTTGTCCCTTCACCAACGGCATATGTAAAATCAGCACTAAGAACAGTTGGCGTAGAAGATGTTACATTTGGTTATTGGTCTCATGCTTTGTTGGGATATTTCCAGACCATGGCTCCAGACTTCTTCGCAAAGAAACAAGTAATGGGAAAAATGTTAGCAGCAAGAAAATCAGCTCTAAGAAGAAAGGAAAAATCTAAGCAGAATTAAATATTCCGTTATGTGTTTTCATGTTCGTTTTTTTTCGATACTTAAACATTTGGCCAATGAATGTTAATTCAATAACAATTTGCTGATAGATTAATAAATCTTTTAGATGAAGAAAAGAATAAAGTTTTCAAAGAGGTGACATATTAACAATGCTCTTTATTAATATCTACAATATGATGTATTATAATATATTAATTAAACTTTTAGCGTTTCAATTCGCAATTGATAATTACTATTTATTTGAAGGGAAAATCTTATACATTAACAGCATCAATATTCCTTTGACCAAACTGTAATATTTAATTTATCGGTCTTTGTTACGAGCTAATAGAAAGTTGAATTTTTTAGCAGAACTAATCTAGAAAGAAACGAAATGAATCTTACGATTTTCTTTGCTTTATCCTATTGATTTAATATTTTATCATTTAAAAAGGAATGATTTTTTTTCTTTTAAAGATTCACATACTAATAGGATTTTAGGCATATTTTATTCTCTAATCTTAAATAGCTCTATTATTCTGATAAATATTTATATTTTTCTCTTTAAATTGCTTTTAACCGCTCTTTTTCATTGTGGAATATGGCTAACTTATCACAATCGAATTTCAATGGACAATTATAAATTTGGAACAAGGTGCCAGACAAATCGAAATTTGTTCTGAGCGGTTTGCTTGCTGTTACTAAGGTAACTGGCAGAGAGTATCGAGAATCAAACAGTCAACCTCGCATGAGAAAAATCTCAAATAATTAAAGCAAGCTTATTTTTAACTTGACTATAGAAAAAATAATAAAAAATGACTGCTGATAAGGGCTTTAAGGGAGCCCCGTTTGGAAATCAAGCCCCAAGGTGAGCGATATAGTAAAATTATTAATTTTAATTAAAATTAGCTTATAAAGTTGTATATTTAATTAGATTTGAAGTCCATGGAATCCATCCCAGTAGATTAAAACCTGGAACATATACACAGATATCTAGTAATGCTGGCTACCTTGTAAGTGTATACGGGAGGAATATTTAATCGATCATATTGTTATTAGTTCTGCAAACACTTAAAATAGATCTATAATAGATCCGCTATATCATAAACAAAAGTAGGCTTATAAAGAGTTTACAGAATCTATTACCTTAGGTAAGATAATATTATTATAAATAGTATTAACTCGCCTTTTTAGAGTTCTCTATTGGGACCTGGACGTTACGATGTCGAAGTAGGCGATTTTAATTTGAAATCAATGGAAATCAAAGCTAGAGGTCCAGGATGGGCGAGACAATACGAGACAGAAAAACTTGCCGCTATGCCACATCTTTTAAATCGAGAACAGCATTCGCTTAAAAAAGAGTTAGTAAGGAAACTAGGTCCGGGATCGTACGAATATCGGGACTTTCTGACAGACGATAAACCAAGAAGTACAAGAGGTATTGTAGATAGCTTGGAAAAGCGCTTTAATCAAAAAACAAAATTGGTCACTCCTGGTCCTGGAACGTATGGCAATGGGGGGATTCCCCATTCCGCAATTGAAGAAAAGAGCAAAGAATCCTTCGGAAGTGTAGGTTTATTAGACATGGGCCCAAAAAATCGTGGTCTACCAATAACGGTATTTTGATAAACATTTTTTTTATTAAAAGACCTATTTCGAAAGTTTTCTTCAGGGTTGCGAGGTAGCTCCTGGTACTTATGAATTTAAGAGCGGAGTAGACGAGTTACTAACGAAGAGGACAGGAACTAGAGGACCTTACGACTGTTTTTCATTAGACAGAAATAAACCAATTAAAACTGGTCATCTAGCATCGCCAGGTATTATAAATCAAAGTTATCTGCGGCCGCCCGAAACTGTCGACGAAAGGACTAAAACAGATGAACTTAACGCTCGTGATAAGAAATATCATGGTCGATTCTTGAGAGGCGAAGCTAGACCATTAAAACCAGCAGATCGTTTGAGCGTTACTTCGCAGAGTCAGTGGCCAAGAGATGAGTCTGATCCAGGTCCTGGATTCTATGAGCCTACTTCTGTAGAAAAACATACTTTAAAAACTAAAGGCAATCATCCAGCTTTCAATTCTAGTAGTTTGAGAATGGATAAAAGAGCTGTTAAGTTCTTTACTGGAAATTACGTAAATATTTAAATAATAATTAAAACTTATTGAACTATATTCGACATTTTATTAAATGTTACAGAATCATGTCGGACCTGGACGTTACGATGTTCAGCGCTTTGAAGAAAGTCACGGTAAAAAGGGGCATACATCAGCATTTAAGTGTCGCGTTAATAGACCTAATTCTGAGCAAATTAAATTCCTTTCGTAAGTAACTTTAACATTAAAGCCAAGCGTATAAACTCTTATCGTTCTTATCATTTGATCAGCGAGAGACTACGACCGAGAAATATTCCAGTTCATGAACGCCTGCAACTAACTGAAAAATCACGTACTGTTGCCTAAACTTAAAATGTCTCATACTATGCAATAAGTGTCATAAAAATGTCTCTAAAATATTATTGCCAATTGAGCTTTATCTCACTTTTTATCAATGATGATATATTAATTGAAAAGGAAAATCAGTATTCTTTTAAAAATATAAAATTTTCGTGTAAATTTAGAAGGAAGGGAAAAAAAAACAAAAGAAACAAATAAAGAAATCTAAAGCACAGAAGATAATCTTTGCTAATTTTAATAATAAATCTTTATACTATATATATTTATAGGTTTAGCAATTGAAAACATAAAAAAATCAAGCATAATGTCATTATTTTTTGTTTATTGAGGCTAATTTTAAGAAATTAAATCGTAATTGATATTACTGTTATTGCTGTTTTGTTATTACTAACAAAATCGATTATTTAGTCTGCTTTTTTAGGTTTCGGTGGTTGCGCTTGATATTTAGCCAATAAAATACCCAAAACTGTTGAAATTACTCCAAATATACCGACATATTTCATTGGTAATTTTCCAGACCATAAGTAAGGATTAGCAGGCAACCAATGAATAGCATTTATTAAGTCAGCTAAATTCTTAGCAATAGTAATCAGGGAAAGGTTTTTGTTAAATCTAATTTCATTTAGTTGATCGCTACAAAGGTTTAAGAGATATATATATAAGTGTGTATATATAAACAGTATATAATATTAATACATTTGAATAATTGAATAATCTATATTTATATCTTACCTTATATCATTTCCTGTTAATTTAAATTGCTGATGTAGAGCTCTTTCCGATAATGTCAATTTTGATATTTGTCTAAAGCATCTACAAAGAAATGTTAGTAAAAGATTTTAGGATTGAAGGATCTTGCATTGGGAATAGATATCTTACTTAAGTATGCCAGATAAAAGAGATACGGCCCAACATCCTATTGAAGTTGCCCAAAATTTGGCTGATGGTATCTTAATTAAACCACAGTCGCTCGCCCAAGCAATATGCTCCAGTGGAAAGAACAACTGGTCTGCTAAATTTGCTATCAGATCCAACATACGAATAATTGGATCTTTCTCCTTATTGGGAAAAAAGGATAGATTTCAATGATTTCAATTTTGTTGTTTAGCTTACATGTTTTCCTAAACCATATCTGAGAGTTTTAAGTAGAACTGGCAAATCCAAAAACAATCTGAATGTACATCTCGCGGATGACAATTGTTTGGCAAATATCCCAAACTTTTGTTGAGATAAGCTGCCTGGTTTGCAACTTCCTGCCAACCCAAGACAACCAAAAGATAAAAGTCTGGCTGTTTTTTCAATTCCACCGGGAGCAATTATAAATTTTGCGATCGACTCCATTTTTATGTGCTATCAATATATTTATTACATAGAATTACTGTATACAATGCTTTGGCAATTGTTTTTGAACTGATCAAAGATCGCTGTTTTTGGGGTCAGTTCAAACAGCAGACGACCAATTCAAAGGCGCCATCTCTCGCTTAAACATTGAACAAAATTGTATTAAATCTCGTATCAAACATAACATTTAATCAATTAGCAAAAAAGGTGGCATTATCACTAGTATTATTAATCTATTTGCTAGTTGGAAGGGGCTTTGCTATGAGTTCTTTTTCTAAAAGTTCTTCTTTCAGTCGTTCTTCCTCTTTTTCTAGGGCTTCTTGTTCTTTTAAATTTTGCAATTTTCTACTCCTTTTCTAAATTAATGGAAAAGGATAAAGAAAGAAAAAAATCAATAATGTGAATATAAATGGGGCCAACTTAATTGAATGATCGATTAAAAACCTTTAAATTTGCGCTCTTTTGTTGCAAATTTCGCATATCCATTTTAAGTCGAGAAAGCTTTTTCTGATAAAATTCCACTTTATTGGCCTGAGAAAAAATATTATTAATAATGTGGTTCATCAATAACATTGACATACTAATATTTACTTATGAATTAATCAGTTGGATTAACTCTTATTAAATCTAGTTGAATATAAATATATATAATAATAACCAACCAACGCTTGGACTCTTAGAGAAGCTTTACTTTCATCCAGTTTGGATCTTTCTTGCTCAACACTCTCTATTATTATTCTTTGACTTCTCCTACAGATTTATTGAAGAAAATATAGCATAAATATTCCTTTTTAATAATAATTTAGTAGTATGTATTTTATACTAAACTAACAATAGATTTGTTAGAGTAAGTTCAGCATTTGAAAAAGGAGTTACATATTCCTTTAGAAATGCACTGCTTAATTTCTCCGTTGTTTCATTTATAGAATCATCTCCGATAACTTCCTTTGCTTCAGCCATAAGTAATATCCTCTCTTATTATCGCTCGGTATTGGGAGAAAATAGATTATTAATACATAGACATGTATTGATTGTTTGACATAAATTATATATTTGCTATCTAAGTCTTGTTTTAGCAATTTCTTTTCAATAGTAAACAGCTAATTTCAATGGCAATGTATATATTTTATAAATTATTTTTTCCGAAGAACAGTGAAAATGTTTTGATCACATGATCTATTGAAATACATTTCGAAAACTGGTGGACGACCTAAACTATCATAGGCTATATGAATAAATCTGTTGCCTTATCATTTATAGCGCATATACCTAAATTATACAGTGCAAAAAAACATTTTTCTAAAAAAAGTACTTTGATTACATGAGTACTAATATCAGTTATTGATATAACACGTCATAGAGAAAACTTTAAAATACTTCCAAATTTCTTTTATCTTGCGACTTTATGCTTTGTTTTTTGTTCTATAGAACACCGCAGAGAATGTTATTTTGTTATAAAAAAAAAGAATAAAAATATGGTTTTTGTGTATTTTTATTATTATTCTACAATCTGTAAAACATATCACAGTTGGATCGAAATGCATATTTAAAAAAAAAATAATTAAATAACTTGTTCACTTTCAAATAATCTAGAGAGCGATAGAACGAATAGGCCCATTAAAAAATCTCCATAGAGCACCTCTACAATTTAGTCAACTATATCATTATTTCCGATCTTTTTTCCTTCAGAAATAGAGAAATAATACAATAATAATTCAGAAAATAATTGCAAATGGAAAAAGAAGCCATCTTCCTTGGAAAAAAATCATCTTAAAGACTTATCTATAGGAAGAATATTTCGATCTGTTGAGTGTAGGAGACTTTTTAAAAGGGTAGGTTGGCTTGTAGAAGGATCTGTATGGAGTTTCGGCTGATAGGTCATGATAACTGCCGGAGACGCTCGAATCATCAAGGCCGTCACCAAAGTTGCTGGTTTTCGAACTAAGCGACGACGCTCTCTCTATTCGAAGGAAGATAAGGAAAGACATAAAGACTGATATATAGAAGCTAGAATATATATATTAGTATATAGCTATATTGATATTCATACAAAGAAATAGAGAATATATAAATATAAAAGTTTTCCTATGGATTAATAAGAAAATGTAACTATAAATCAATCAAGGGCCTACTTGGATTAATAAGTCGATCCCTTCAGCCTATAATTATTTATATACTTGTAACTTATTTACCTAAATGACCACTGCCATTGCTAAGGTGTCCAAATCTCCTTAATTGCTGATCCTGCGCTCCAATTACAGTTTGAGCTGTATCCAAATCCTTTCTCAATTTAGCGCATAGCTTTAAAGCGGCTGTAGCAACGCTGTCAGTCGGTATCAGCTTAGTTTGGTGTATTTTTGCAAGTGTACTTTCAGAACAACGGTCCAAATCCAAAGAACTTATTAATTTATCTCTTTCTTCTTCTGAAATGGTCGATTCTTCTGCAAAACATTATGGAAAAGGGAACAACTTCAAAGAAAATCAAAAGCGGGGTGTGTGTATATGTGCATTTAAAAAACACAAACAAGTTAAAATAAGTAAAAATTAATATTTTTCCCTCTTTCATATAGAAATTTCTGTATGAATTGTTAATCAATTAGAAGTGCAAGAAAATCCTCTTCTCTATTGTGCGTCTCTTTTTCTAATCATTGAGTTTCGTAAGAGAAAACGTGTAATCATAAAGATAGAGAGAGTAAAAAAAACAGACTTTAAAATGAGAAAACAAGGTAGAAAGATTAAAATCTTATTTACAAAGGCCTATTAATCATACTTTGACAAAAATAAATGAAAGAATTATAGAGAATAACGTAATATTTACTAAAAGAAAAAAAAAGAGAAAAAGAAAAGATTAGGAAGAAAGAATAAATCAGGGGATAAATAGGGAGAGATTAAAACGCTAAACTAGGCCTAATTCTTCTAACAATTGTCAACACTAAACTGAAATGCTAGCAAAAAAAACTTTTAGCTCACTGATTAAACATTTCTTTATAGAAATCTTCTAAGCGAAGGCATGATCTTATTATTGATTTACCAATCAATTTTACCTCTATTACTTAGCTATTTTGTTCGATTTTGATAAAAACAATTTTTTCTAATTTAATTACTCCCTAGATCCCTAGATTTGGGAAAAGTATTGAATTTTCATTCTTTTCCTTTTTCTTTTATTCTTTTCATTTTCTCTTTATGCTAATGATAGACGGGGATAATAG